>JBAIZL010000010.1:34773049-35180549 GCA_036971475.1 Prosapia bicincta | reverse complement strand
GGGAGGTTGCTTGTACCAAATTTGCGGTGGATCGGTGAAAAGATTTTTGGTGTGGACGGAAGCTTGAAGAATTTTGAAGCCATCTCTCAATATCTTGTTGAGTTTATGTAGACCAGGATGGTAGTCTGTTATTAAAGACAGTTTATTTTGTTCTGTTTGTGGTTTATGGTGAACCGAGGATTGTGCTGAATGAATTTGGTTTTCAATGAGTTTTTTTGGGTATCCTCTTCTCTGGAAGGCTGTTGATATCTTTCTATTAAAATCTTCCAATTCCCTATCATTCGAACAGATTCTCTTACTCCTGATTGCTTGACTGTATGGAATGGATCGTTTTATGTTTATTGGGTGGTTGCTGTCGAAATGGAGATATTGTAGGTGGTTTGTCGGTTTGATGTGAATTCCTGTGTTGATCTTTCCATTCTGGAGTGTTACCTCTACATCCAAAAAGGTGATGGCTGATGTAGATTTCTCCCAGGTAAATTGAAGTGTGGAGAATTGTGTCAGGCTGTCTAAAAATGCCTCAAGTGTTGAAGCACCCTGTGTCCAAATTAGGAAGATGTCATCTATATATCTATACCAACATAATGGCTGGTGTGTTTGTGTCTTTAGAAAACTTTCTTCCAACAATCCCATGTATAGATTTGCGTACGATGGTGCCATTCTGGTGCCCATTGCTGTTCCCTTTATTTGAAGGTAGTTCCTTCCCTCAAACTGAAAGTTGTTCTTCTCGAGGATGAACCTAGTCAGGTTCACAAGAAAAGGTGTAGTGGGAGAAGGCTTGCCTGGGCGTTTGTTTAGAAAATTCTCTATTGCAGATAGGCCGTGTGCATGAGGGATGTTGGTATAGAGAGAATTGACATCTATGGTGACCAAAATAGTTACCGGGGGTAGAGGTACAGATATTTGTGAGAGTCGATCTATGAAATGATTGGTGTCCTGGGTATGTGATGGAAGATTCTTTACTAAGGGTTGAAGGTGTGAGTCGAGGAAAGCTGAAATTCTTTCCGTTACTGAATTGCAGCCAGCAATTATTGGTCTACCAGGTGGAGGGATTATGTTTTTGTGGATCTTTGGTAATATATAGAATTGAGGAGTAGAGGGGTTTTCATTATATAATAATTTTAGAGATGTTTCCGAAATGTTTTGTTCAGGAGCTGTATATTTGAGTAGGTCCGAGAGTAAATTGTTGAATTCTGTAGTGGGGTTATCTGTAAGTATTTTGTATGTTGTGATGTCTGACAGTTGCTTATTTGCTTCTTTGATGTAGTCTTCTTTATTCATAATGACAGTGGTTGAACCTTTATCTGCTGGAAGAATCATAATATCTTTATTGTTTTTCAACGAAAATATTGCCGCTTTTTCTAATTTGGTAAGGTTAGGTTTAGTCTTCAGATTTTTAGTGAAATTTATATCGGTGATGCTTTGCATGATAAAGTTGATGTAAAGTTCAATGGGGTGATCAGGTGGTAGTGGTGGTGGATCCCAGTTGGAGGGTGGTTTGAATTTTGCAAGACATACGTCTATGTTTGTATCCGTTTTGAAAGTTGGTGTCTGAGCTATATAATTTTTTATCCTAAATTTTCTGGCAAAGCTGAAAACATCTTTTCCTAACTTGAATTGGTCTATTTCCTTAGCTGGTGGGAATGACAGGCCTTTAGAAATTACTTGTAGTTCATGTTCCGAGAGTGTGTGGTTGGAAATATTGTGCACGGCAACTGTTTTTGGTGAAGGGTTATTTCTTATATCAGGACTGTTTTTATTATTATTTTTGTTATTTAGCAATAATGATTGGGTTGGCAGTTTAGGGAGTTGTCCACAGGGTACTGGTATCTTGAAGAGAGAACTTAGGTTAGGTTTGTCACAAACAAGAGGTGGTTTGTCGGCAGGTAAAATACAGGGTCATCATAATTGTACATCGAAAAATGTCATATACCAGCTACAATGTAAACTTTGCTCAGCACAGTACATAGGCCTGACCACGGATGGTCTGAATATCAGAATGAATGGCCACAGACATGATGTTAAAATTATGAATATGGATAGACCAACAGCTCAACATGCTGCGAGTCACAACATCACAACTTTTGATGACTGCTATACCACAAAAAATAATTAAATCACTCCCCCCCTGATTGCAATCCCTCAGAACTGAGAAGGTGGAAACTATCATACCAGTGGTATACCAAGTCCAGAGAATCCCCTAACCTCAACATCAGATAAATCCATTCATTTTTTTTCCCTGATAGCCTTAGACGTCTCCAATCTCTTTTCCCCTGACAGACTTATATGAACTATAATCACTCATGCTCATGGAAACAATATACATATCTTTAATCTGTGCATCTGTGACATCTGATTTCTACTCTACACAATCTGTGATTACAATTTATAATTATTTTATTTCATTCTCTCATATTTCTTTTTGTGTTTTCTCTTCGATTGACAAAGACCACTGTGTGGTTGAAATATATCATTGTTTAAGTGCTTTTATGTGTTTCTATTTCAAGACTACAGAGTGGACTCTTACCAAGGTAAGTCTGTCAGTCTCCTAGTCCAAAAAATCTAAATAATCTTTACCAACCAAAACTAACATAAATATATATATATATATATATATATATATATATATATATATATATATATATATATTGATATTTAACGTTGTCCATTATTTTTCCGTTGCACTGACTTACGAAGTTGATAAATTACTATTGTAAATACTTTTACCCACCACTAAGTGCAATAATTTTACCTTGTTGTGATGAGGCACCTTTCGGTCACTTGACCATTGTCATATATATATATATATACATACACACACACACACACAAGTAAAATCCACTTAATATGATTTTCAGGGAACCATTGAAAGGTCTAAAATGAGAAAACCACTAAGGGAATAAAAAATACTGTAATACCAACAAAAGAATACTGTATCTACTCATCATTGTATGTATGTGCTGTTGTATACTCCCACATATTCAACAAAACAATTTATTCACAATTTTACATAAAAAACACATGAAATAGTGATGAATGAATGTATGTAACATCGAAGTACGCATTTAAAATGAAATCATAACCTACATACTGTACATTATTACATTCCTACTCTTCAGAGTTGATTCTAGTGTTTTTATTTTATTAAAGTAATTTTCAATGCTATTTTGTTTCAATGTTTTCAAAGATGGTTTTTAAATCAATGTTTTCAATTCATTAATCTTTTCGGCAATGTCGTCTGAAATTCCGAGCATACTGATAATGTAATATTTCTCATCAGCCAGAGCACTAAAGCTGCAGCAGACGTTACTGAGGGCTGAGGCACTTCTTCATCCTCACTCTCTCCATTTGTATAGGAAACTATTGAAGGAACGTCTTTCACAATTTCTTTTACTGTTCATATGTTTCAAGTTACAATGTTATCAGTGACAGACAGGTAGTCTCGAAACTTATCAAATATGACTTTGTTGACAGTACACTCCAATACCAGTTCCCACTGAGACCATTTGACACCCACTTTTATGAAGCCGTTTTTAATGACCTCAGAACGGACTTTATTCCTTACCGAAGCAACATAATTAATTGCTCTCAAAATGTTTATGGAATGTTGCTGGTTATCTTGTTCTTTGTACTAGTCGGCTATGGTAATGCTGTTTCACAACTTTCATTATCCTCTGGTCCATTGGTTGAAGCCTGGTTGTACTGTACATGGGTAGAAAATAAAATTTTAATAGTTCAATATTTTTCAGATGTCGGACATTTATCAGTAAGTAGAAAAATCCTTTGATTCTATCTTTGAAAAATCGTATTGAGCTGTTTTACCTATAAAGCAAATTGTTCTCCTTTCTTCCATGCACAATATCTGGCGTAATTGCAAGGAAATATCTTGGTGATTTCGACTTTCCCATGATCAATAATTTAAATTTTTGTGAACAATCTGTATCTGAGCATATTGTTATTGAAAGTCTCTCTTTACTTTGTTTTCCAACATGACATTTGTTCTTATATTACAAAGCAACTTATCTGCCATTACTTTTAAAAATAGTCCAAACTTGTCAATACTAAAAACATCACATGGGAAGATATCCTTCAGCAACTATGGTAACACACTTTCTATCCACCAAAAAACATATTCATTAACTGACTCTGCTTCTCCACTGATCTGACGATATACACGAGCCTATCTTGTTTTGAATTGATCAATCCATCCACATTTCTCATGATTTTTCAGTTATCAATGTCTCACTGATAGACATATGTAAGCTAGGAGTTTGATGAAACCATTGTAACAAAATGTTTTTCAGTTCTTTATACATACTTCCCAGTCTTTATTTTCTATCTTTTCATTGTACTGGGTTTTCTTCTAACTCCTTTCTTTTTTTAAAATTGTTGTGGAACTTAAAATGTTCAAATCGGCCGCATTTTGGTTTTGATTTATCATTTGTGAATTTTTATCGTAACTTCAAAATTTTCATTTTATTGACAAATTATAAAATATTTCTCTTTATACCATTCATGTCGCACAAGAATTGAGAAAAAATAGAATTTCAGCCAGGAAGAAACGGAAAAAATCCAGGTCATTACACGACAGGATTTATACAATAAATGTAATGATACCCTGCGCAAAGCCATCATCGAAGCATAGCGAAAATCATGGAAAAGTTTTGTTGGTTCAATGAACGTGAACACACCATCCAGCACAGTCTGGAAACGCTTCTGTGCAACAAACGGTCAATGCTCTCAGAAAATTATTTCTATTAGAAAATCAAATGGAGACTTAATAACGGATGACAAATCGAAGAAGAATTTGCTAAACATTACTCAGAAAAAGAAGGGGGAAGAATTGCTCGCCGAAGGCTCTTACTCCCCATCGAACAATTTCTAACATGTAGAACTGAACTGCTGTTTCGTTGTTCCGATCCAGACGACTCTCCTTTCACATTAGCCGAACTGGAAGATAGTATATCTCTCTTAAAAAGAGCCGCGCCCGGAGAAGATAATATTCACAATGAGATGCTATCGCACTGTTCGAAGGAAATGAAAGTAAAGACACCACAGCTTTTCAACTCTGTCTGGAGAACTGGGAAGTTCCCTCAAGAATGGAAAACAGCGAAAATCATCCCCCTCTTAAAACCAGGAAAGGATGGGGAAAATATTACCTCTTATCGGCCGATAGCGTTAACATCTTGCTTGGGGAAGTTGTTGGAGAGGTTAGTCAACAAGAGATTATCCTGGAGGCTGGAACATGACGAAATGCTGGGGAACCATCAATTTGGGTTCAGACGGCTTAGGAGCACAACTACGCACTCTTATATTTCACTAATAAAATTTACAAAGGGTTCGACCACAAAATGAGCACAGTGGCCACTATGGTGGACTTGGAGACAGCATTCGATAAAGTTCCACATTCAACCATCATTTTACAGTGCATGAAGCTTGGAATACAGGTTAAAATGTTGCATTTCATAAGTAATTTTTTACAAAACCGTCTAATAACAGCATCAATAAATGGCTCACTATCTTCATTGTTCCGAAACGAAAACGGCATTCCTCAAGGAGGAATAATTTGCCCCAACCTATTTAATATCGCCCTTAACGACATGGCGGACGAATTTCTACCTGTGGTAGATAGTATGAGTTTTGCCGACGATATAACGATCTGGGTCACATCCACTGATCATATAAAAGCATGTGAAATCCTTCAGTCCTCACTGGATAAATTCACTAATTGGTCCCTAACTATATCGGCGGAGAAGACCGATTGCACTTTTTTCACCCGTCGAAATAAATTGGGTTCTTTCGCTCCTGAACTCAAAATACTTGGCAAGCGATTGAAATATAATAGGTCCCCTAAACTACTAGGGATCCTTTTGATCCGAAACTGCGATGGGGTAGTCACATGGAGTATGTTATGGAAAATGTGTATCAAGACTTAATGCTCTCAAAGCCGTGGCCAGCCGCGATTGGGGAGCCGATACAACTACTCTAAAGATGTTTTATATTGCCTTCTCGAGATCTAAGGCAACCTATGCATGTGAAGTGTGGGGTTCGATGGCGAAATCTCATCTGAAAAGACTGCAAACTCTACAATCTGCTGCAATTCGTTTATGCTTGGGGTGCACCAAAACCACCTCTATAGCAGCCATGGAGATTGAATTGGGAGTTGAACCTATTGGACTCTATCGATAAAAAAACATGGACCAAATACTTGTCAATAAAGGCTCTTACACCAATCCACCAAAAGCCACCTAAAAATTTTCACAGATCGACCGGGAGAAGAGCTTATCGGGGCAGCCTACTATAATGAATCGAACGGAGACTGTTTTTACATACAAGATATTCTAGTTAAGAAGAACCTGTGGGGGCATAGCATCATATATATATATATATATATATATATATATATATCGTGGACATCGGGCCATCGGCTATAGTTAAGCTGGACACCTGCACGAAGAAGTAAGTTATACCATTCATCTCAGAAGACTAAAACTCACACCTATCTATACTTCATAACAACTACAGACTAATAATAAATGATCCTAAGGCACCAACAGTTACGTACTTACTCTACAAAATCTCTAATGGGATTGACTACCCTCTACTGACTTAATCGTTTTGTATTATATCAAATTTTAGACGATATAGGAAATGAGGAGACGTGAAAAGTAGTGAGGAGGCAAATGCATTCATGGTAGTTTGTATACTGTACTTGTGAACATAAAGTAAATAAATCAAGACATTTTATTATAATCAAACTTAAATGTGCTGATGTCGCCCAATGCTGTGTAAAACTCAGGGCTCTTCATCATTGATCTAGACCTCCTGCCGAATCATTTTAGACAGACTTTATCAAAGTTCTATTCTTTTTCCTTTTGGATTCCATTCCGTAATAAACGTATTTTTTATATCCATTGATATGATGTTATACAGTACCGTAACTTGCTAAACTGCATGAAACTACCGTAATGCTTTTTTACTTGTAAATTATTGCTACGCAGTAAAATATTTGAAAGTAGTCAAGAAAATCGTTATATCAAAAAGAGCGTATTAAGTGGGATTTAAAGCGCATTATCATTGAAAATCAGTATGTTTTTTAATGCTAGGTTTTAGGGTCTGAGAAAAATCATAAGCAGGAAATCATCTTAAATATTAACGTATATATATTAATTTTCCTTAAACTAAAATATTCTACAATTCAAAAATAATTTTAGTTGTAAAAAAAGGGTGCGGCAAAATAACCTCCTTATTTTTAAACATAACAAAAAACATTGATCTTGAATATAACAAATTATGTTTTTTAAAGTTATTTTATGACACAAGAAGTTTATTCCTACTTGGTTTTAAAAAAAATGGGAGAGATGGTGGCCTGGTTGTCAATACACTGCTGCAAGAGAATTCTAAATCTTGTAAAAATTTCTCCAGCAACTGGCTTGGGGTATGCCCTGGACGCCTTCATGTATTGCTTGCTTCAGGTCAGGCAGGCTCTTGGAACGATGTTTGAAAATCTCGGCCTTCAAGTAACCCCATAAAACCCAGATAGCTTGCCTTAGCAACTGGGCGGGTCCACGGGTGGCGGATAGTGGAACGGCCTACAGATATATAGGTTACTTGTGACTAAGGATTTTGGAAGGTTTCTGAATAAGCAGGCCCGGACCAAGGCAATGGTTTAAAGGTGAGGAATTATACCTCCTCGTCAGTCAACCGGTTGGGTGTGGTTGAAATAACTGCTCTGACTGGGGACTGGGGTAGTTGGGAATTAAGTCCTCACAATGCTACTCTCACCTCCCAGGTGAACCAAGGGCAATGCGGTTGTGAAGTATGGGCGGGAAACTACCCTAACGACACAGTTGTAACAAAAGAAAGTAAAGCAGGCTGTTCGCTCCATGAGCAACAGTTAATAATGTCCTGAACTTGGGGTGTGCTTCAAGGTCAGTGACTGAATACCCAATCCAAGGTGGAAGGCATCGTGCCGATGGATGAATGGCTGCAGGGTATAAAATGCAGTAGCACACGATCCCCTTGAGGAACCAGACAAAACCTCATTGTATGTTGTCTTGCCAAGGCAGTGGGGTTCTGCTCTGGTTGACCGTTCTTTCCCCCATACTTGGGAAGCTAATGGACCAAGTAAGTACACAAATTGATGTTAAGTCTGCACAGACAGCCGGAGCCAATGAGACGGCAAACCGTGAGTCTGTAGCAGATGTGTCAACGGCAACCACCACTGAGGGGGGGGGGCGGCTACCAAGCTGCCGACAGCAGAAACCAGTGAAATGGTTGTAGAGTTGAGCACACTTTCTCTACGGAGAATGCGTATGAGTGGAGCGGCCAGAAGGCGGCTCTGAAGAGATCAGGCGAGAGCAGCGGGAGGGCAAATAATCCTGAGCACATAACGCAGGGGAGGCCAAAACCGAGCCGAGCATGTTAACGTCTAGGACTTGGATGTTGTGAGGGGTGAGGTGCAACAGGTGGGAAGCAATCAACCACGAGCACCAAACCCCAGCATGGAGATTGCATACTCGAACAACTGAGCTAATCTCCCAGATGTTTTGGGACATATGAGTATCGAGTGCGTGGTCAAAGAACCTATCTTGGAGATAGGCAGTGACCACCTTACTCGGACATTTGCACCTGACCAGGCCCACCAAACTATGAAGGAATAGTCAGGGTCAGTAACATCGGGAGCTCAGATCTGGTACACAGATGGCTCCAAGATGGACTTCGGCACTGGAGCGGGGGTGTATTGTAAAAACCCAAGGGTAAAACTAGTTTTTTCCTTTGGGGACACATACCTGTGTCTTTCAGGTCGAAATATATGTTATAAATGCCTGTCTGGGAGAGATAGCGAGAAGGGGAATACACAGGACCCGGATTGCTATTTTCTCTGACAGTCAGGCAGCAATTAAGGCACTAAACGGACATGTGGTCACCTCTGCCATAGTCAGGGAGTGCCTAAATAACCTAGAAGCCCTGGCAAGGCACAATCAAATCAAGATAGGTTGGGTGCCAGGGCATAGGGGAATATTTGGAAATGAAGCTGCAGATGCACTGGCCAGAGAGGTGTCTTCAACTCCCCTAATTGGACCGGAGCCGGCGGTAGGTATTTCCAAATCCATGGTCAAGATTGCAGTGCGAAGGTGGATGCCTGAAAGACACTGTGAGCACTGGGTCAGGGCTGAAGGAATGAGACACAGTAAGCTAACCCTTAGGAAACCTTCCTTGTGGCTGCAGGAGAGTCTCGTCTACCTGTCTAGTCAGGAATTGATGATAGCCACAGGTCTACTCACATAATTTTTGAATGTTCGGTAATTTTGAAATTAAAATTTTCCCCATGGAAAAGTTTGCTATTTGAAAACTGCAGTTTTATTTACTTACTGTACGTCTCTATGTATATTCCTGAAGATGTTATATGTGTATTGTTTTATTGATGTATCTAATTTTACATTTATGTATTAAAATATGTTATAATTGTGCAAACTAATAATGTACAGGGTTTTAGGTCCCTAAACCCCCATATTTTTATAAAGAAAATATTCATAAATTTTAGGAATATTAAGAAAGAAATTACTCTAAGAATTTTTTAATATTGCATACCTCAAAAATACCTGCATGCCAATTAATTTTATTTAAAATTTTGGGGGGAAATTTAGCCTGCCTAGTGTATCAGTATTCAATTTCATTATCTAATTGCTGAATTGAAAAAGGTATTCTCTCAACTAAACTATTAATTGTAGTCAAATTAGGGTTTTAACTATAATTGGAAGGTGTTGTAACTAAGGATTTTGTTGTTGTTTTTATATTATAATCCCTGCTGCAATGCTCTATGTATTATTGTAAACAGAATAAGGAACATTATTATAATAATATAAAATACATTGTGGGCTTATGAATCTTTTAAACCGATTCTTTCTTCCACTACAGTAGAACTTCAGCTATCCGAATCGCTTTCATATTTTTAGAAAAAAATTAAGACAGAAACGTACTGCAATTTCCCATATAATAATTATGTCTACATGTTCCGTTGTTTTGTTTTTTAGTGTGTTTTGTCGTTCACCATGGCTTCTAAAAAAAAAAAGTTGTGTTATTGATAGCGGGTAAACCAATTATAGATAAAAGAATTGCGGGTAAACAGTTGGCTTAGACATACAGTGTTAGAGAATCACAATTTCAGACATTGAAAGAGCAAGTCTATTTAGTACTTTTAAGCTTCGTGTCAATGCTTGAAAATGAAGATGAAAGCTCTTCAAAAAAGACCAATGAAAGCAACATAAATAGAATTAAAAGATTCTTTTTTCAAGTGAGTTTTGCAACAATATGCTGTGGAAAACGCAATTTCGGGTCCGATTCTTTGTTGAAAGTTCAAAAACATAGGAAAAAACATAAAGCTAAAAAAATGTGTAGTTTTTCCCCTTCTGCAATATAAATACAGTAATTATTTAAAATCCCTTTTCACAATAAAAAAAAAATATTACAAAAAACGAAAAAACAACACAATTTTGTTATTTCTGCTTTCAGATTTATTTATGACCTTTATTATACTTAATTTTACCTTATGGTAAAATGTTCTGTGCTCTTATATAACATATATGCCTAAAAATCATTTCTGTTATTTTTCATATTTTCATCAATATTAATTATTAAATTGTTTTTGTCTTAATTTGTAAGAATTTTATTTATCTTAATTATATTTTAGAATGACAGAGTTAACACACAATAGAAGAGTTTTAGGTTTCAAGTTTGTATCAGAGTCAATTTTTGTACTTACATTAAAATCTGTTTACACATCTTTGGTCTGGACTAAACTATTTTTAGAAACAATAGACAACTGCCTTGTTGATCTTTGAGCCTTTCCATTGTTCATCCATTACTTAAAGGTTGCCGTGGATTTGTTCATCTTTATCAGGTTGTTAAAACTTAAACATTAATCAATATTACCAGATGTTTTGACATTGTTCAAAAGTAAATAGTTTAATTTTGATAAATTGTATATAAGGAACCGCTGGTCAATGAACAAGTGCTTCCAATACCAATGCAATCTGCCATACTTAGTTTTCGAACTCAAATACATTTCCAGAAAAAATTGGGGTGCTTTTTTTCAATAGACAATATATTACAAAAATAAATTAAATATTGTATATTGTACTATTTCAGTTTTAGAAATTAAACTTCAAAACTAATTAATATAATTTAATTTTTTATAGGGAAGAAAACAAGAAATTGGAATCAGATATAAAAACTATGAAAGAAGAATTTACACAGGAAACAGAGAGAATGAAAGAAGAATTTACCCAAGTAATAAATGTAAGAGACCAAGATATAGTTCACAAAGCGCAATGCATATTAGATTTGTCAATTAAAATTGATTCTTTAGAAGATTCCAGAAGACAAGCAGACCATTTTATTGAAAAGTTAGAATCTGAGAAAAAATATTTAGAGGGTCTTCTTTCTTGTATGACAGGAAAAACATTTCAAATTAGAAAATCAATTGAAAGAAAAGACGATAAGATTGAAGACTTGGTAAAGGAAATTTATATGAGCCGTAGCATGATGAAACATCAAAGAGAACGTATTGAGTACTTAGAAAACAAGATTAACCAAAGTAAAGTTGATTCAGTGGCGATAAGCAATATGTCTATACAAATTGAACAAGCAGAAAAGAAAGTACAGAGTTTAGAGAAGCAACTTGATGAGAAGGCTAAAATGATTATGGAACTGGAGAATAAATATGAAGAAATGAGGTATTTATTTACTTTTTTACTATGCAATTAAGGCAACATTATCAAAAAATTATTATTATTATTTTATCACTAAAGATGTGATTGCTTTATTGCTTTCAATTTAGTCACAACAAATTTCATTAGATCATTTTTTAACATTTTTATATGTGATAACTTTTAAAAAATGCAATACTTATTTTATGATTGGCAAAATTAAATTGTTTAAAATACTCTTAAGCAAATCTATATGAAATCATACAAACCATGTTGCAAAAAAAATTTCAAATGTTTAATTTTTTATAATAAAAAATTGGCAAAACCCCAATGTTTACATCTGATGTCTTATTTTTATTAGGTGTAGATATTATGTAAATTTTATTATTATAGTATAGTCTATTCTGACGTACCTATATGCTTCAAAATAGCAGACTGTTGTTTGTTAGTCAGAGGCAGAGGGGGGCAGAGCTTACCTCACACCTATATGTATAGCGACTACAGAGAATCGTTGGCACCAATCTAATTTGCAAATTATTACATTCTTGATTGAAATTTTGTGATTGGACCCTCTAATGACATGGTCATAAAAATGTACACAAGGGTTTAACCTTGGATATCTTGTAATATTAGTTATTTTTGTAGTATTGAGGCTTTTGTCAATATTTTTATTAGTAATATATTGTGCCACTTTACTCTTGGTATTGTATGTTTTGTTTTTATTTATAAGTATATTTGAGGATTTAAACTCCAAGTTTATTATTTTAAAACCGTTTATATTCAGCATAAATAAAATACCTATAATGAAGTGTATACAAATGTTTATAATTGGGCTGAAACCAGAAATTTTAGTTTTTAAATGCTTTAACCCTTAGCACTCGACTGTTTAGCGTATATTGCAGTTGACTCGTATGTGTGTTATTTTTTTATATACAGTAATATCTTGACTTACGCTACCCCGTCTTATGTGATTCCCAAGTTACGCGGTTTTAAATTATGCTGTCCGAGTTATGCAGAAACTGGCCTGCTCTGGTAGAAAATACTTATGAGAACTCTTATAGCTCATGAAGAGAAAATATTTTCAGGTTTTAAGGCCACCAAAGACCGACTGACAGTGATATTTGGCGCAAATACAACTGATGACTGTAAGTTGCAATTTCTCATAGTTTATCGCTCAAAAAATCCAAGGGCATTAAAAAATATTTCTAAAGCTAGCTTGCCCGTGATTTGGAAGTTGAATCGAAAGGCTTTGGTAACAGCTTTTTTTGAGGACTGGTTTGGTCAGCATTTCATACCTCAAAACGAACGTACAAATTCCTTTTAAAGCAATTCCTATTAATTGTCAATGCACCTGACCATCCTCCTACTACTTTAACTAACACACGCGTGAAAGGGATATTTTTGCCACTAAACACAAATAATTTGCTTCAATCAATGAATTAGGGAGTCATCAAAACATTTAAAGCTATTGAACAAGAAGATCATTTGCGCATCTGCATGGAGCTATGAGACAGAACAACAAGCTCTCTATTGAAGGTTTTTGGAAACGATCCAATGTTTTAGATGCTCTTAGAATCATTGGATAATCTTGGAATGAAATTTTGCAAAAAACTCTAAATGGCTTTTGGAAAAAGCTATGTTTATTTTTTACACCGCTGAAATTCAAGCGGAATCAGTACTAGAATCTGATGTAATTGCTGACGTGATTGAAGAAATTGTCGGGTTTGCCAAACAACTAAATTTAGAAATGGATAGTTATGACGTTCAAGAACTGCTAGATTTACACAACCAGGAGCTGACAATTAATAGATGAGCTCATAGAAATGCGTGAGCAAGAGCAAGACCTTAAAAGCGTAGATTCTTTAGACCCAGTTTACGTAGAAGATGAAATGACAGTTAGAAACTTGTCAAAAGGAATTAGTTTAATGGAACAAGGCTTACAAATTTTGGAAATCATAGTCTTCAATAATGGGCATATTTCTGCAAAAAAAAAAAAAAAAAAAAAAATAGCGAGTTACGAGAAAATTATGCGTGAGAAGAAAAAATTTTCAATTCTCCAAACGAATTTACTAGATTTTATGAAGCCTTCTATGTTAAAATAACTTCTGTTTACTTACTTCTTTGCAACATGTATATATATAATATAATTTTTTGTTGTATTATGTATTTAAAATTTTTATATATACACATTTTTCTTTTAAATGATTAGTTTATTTAGTCTTTGGTTCCAATTACACATGATTTCTATAAGATTGTATGTAAAATTATAGCCCGACTTATGCGAATTCGACTTACACGGTTATCGCTCGGTCCTATTTATCACATAAGTATGGGGTATTACTGTATTTAATTTTTTACTTGTAATGCTATGGTTAATTTTTTAAAACACAATCCATTTGATTTGTTTGACTTTAGATTGATTTTTTTGCCGGAGAGAGAGAGACGGATTTCGAAAAGGCTCGGTACATGCTTCAAGTTTGGTCAGAGAGTATGGTCAAGTAAATAATTTTGACTTCACTAATACTCTGGAGGAACTGGGATATAAAGATGTGATACAAGAACTAAACTGCAATGTATAAGGTTACATTTTTGAGAATGTTTATTAAGCAAAACAATGTGCAAAATTGTGTTCAAAATCCATTTTTAGAAGTAGTGAAGACAATTTTTACTGTAAAATGAAAGTCTTAGTTTTAACTTAATGCCTCTGAATTCTCACTTAGAAATAAGAAAATACTTGCTTTAATTTAACTAATTAAAACTTCTTAAATTATAAATTATTTTTTTACATTTAAGTAGTAAAGATGTAATAAGTACAAAATATCCTAGTTCATTATTTTTTTTTCACTTGATCTTGTATTCACTCTATCCTCTGAATAAAGTTCTTTCACCAGATATTGTATCAAGGAGAAACAAACTGTATTTACTGATCACCAGGTGAATTTAATTTGAATACATTTATATTGGTATTTTTCCTGATATTAATTACTGTTCTTTCTGCCTCATGATGTTCTGTGTATATTCGTCTTTTGGAGGGAACATATTGCTGCCAGTGTTATTCTTCTTTAGCCATCAAGTAAGAGGTTAATTCATGATATTGTTTGACTCATAGTCTCTTATATCTCAGTTTAAAAATCCAAAGTCAATGTTGAGATTATCTGTATTTCTTGTATGTTTGCTAGTATATCTAGAAACTGTTGTTGTGATGTTTGTTTAAATGAAAAGTAAACTTGCTAATGAGTGTGTGAAGCATGCAAACTGAAAGTGAAAATTATATGAAGCATTTATCGTGCATATTAACCCATTAACATCCAGCGTTCTATAAATGAGACACATTTAATTTTGTCTCATGTTTTTTGTTATTACCTATGGAAGAAGATACTATATTTAATAGTATAATAGTTACATTTTCATTGAATCTCCTTATTTAGGTATCTTAGAACAACTTAATTTGAACGTATTATTTTGAGCCTGACAGTTTAGTTTTCATATTTTTTATAATAAGTATTATATTTCAAATGCAAAATGTTAGGGAGAACACATTTATTATGCTTCACAGAATGTATATTTGAAGGAGGAAGAGTGTGATTTTGTTTTATCCTTGTGTGGGGAACGTCTTTGAATCATGCGGTTCTATTTATAAGACGCTGGGACATTGAGGCATCAGTTTATCTAGTTAGGCGCTGATTTTGTATATTGCCATCTACTTTTTATCGTGTTTATTTAGATGCTTATTTTGTGTTTCACTTTATGGAGCATCGTTATATGGAACAAAATGTTTGATTAAATAAAGTACCTTTATCGTGTTTATTTAGATGCTTATTTTGTGTTTCACTTTATGGAGCATCGTTATATGGAACAAAATGTTTGACTAAATAAAGTACCTTTATCGTGTTTATTTAGATGCTTATTTTGTGTTTCACTTTATGGAGCATCGTTATATGGAACAAAATGTTTGATTAAATAAAGTACCTTTATCGTGTTTATTTAGATGCTTATTTTGTGTTTCACTTTATGGAGCATCGTTATATGTAACAAAATGTTTGATTAAATAAAGTACCTTTATCGTGTTTATTTAGATGCTTATTTTGTGTTTCACTTTATGGAGCATCGTTATATGTAACAAAATGTTTGATTAAATAAAGTACCTTTATCGTGTTTATTTAGATGCTTATTTTGTGTTTCACTTTATGGAACATCGTTATATGGAACAAAATGTTTGATTAAATAAAGTACCTTTATCGTGTTTATTTAGATGCTTATTTTGTGTTTCACTTTATGGAGCATCGTTATATGGAACAAAATGTTTGATTAAATAAAGTACCTTTATCGTGTTTATTTAGATACTTATTTTGTGTTTCACTTTATGGAGCATCGTTATATGGAACAAAATGTTTGATTAAATTAAGTACCTTTATCGTATTTATTTAGATGCTTATTTTGTGTTTCACTTTATGGAGCATCGTTATATGGAACAAAATGTTTGATTAAATAAAGTACCTTTATCGTGTTTATTTAGATGCTTATTTTGTGTTTCACTTTTGGAGCATCGTTATATGGAACAAAAAGTTTGATTAAATTAAGTACCTTTATCGTGTTTATTTAGATGCTTATTTTGTGTTTCACTTTATGGAGCATCGTAATATGGAACAAAATGTTTGATTAAATAAAGTACCTTTATCGTATTTATTTAGATGCTTATTTTGTGTTTCACTTTATGGAGCATCGTTATATGGAACAAAATGTTTGATTAAATAAAGTACCTGTATCGTGTTTATTTAGATGCTTATTTTGTGTTTCACTTTATGGAGCATCGTTATATGGAACAAAATGTTTGATTAAATTAAGTACCTTTATCGTGTTTATTTAGATGCTTATTTTGTGTTTCACTTTATGGAGCATCGTTATATGGAACAAAATGTTTGATTAAATAAAGTACCTGTATCGTGTTTATTTAGATGCTTATTTTGTGTTTCACTTTATGGAGCATCGTAATATGGAACAAAATGTTTGATTAAATAAAGTACCTTTATCGTGTTTATTTAGATGCTTATTTTGTGTTTCACTTTATGGAGCATCGTTATATGGAACAAAATGTTTGATTAAATAAAGTACCTTTATCGTGTTTATTTAGATGCTTATTTTGTGTTTCACTTTATGGAGCATCGTTATATGGAACAAAATGTTTGATTAAATTAAGTACCTTTATCGTGTTTATTTAGATGCTTATTTTGTGTTTCACTTTATGGAGCATCGTTATATGGAACAAAATGTTTGATTAAATTAAGTACCTTTATCGTGTTTATTTAGATGCTTATTTTGTGTTTCACTTTATGGAGCATCGTTATATGGAACAAAATGTTTGATTAAATAAAGTACCTTTATCGTGTATATTTAGATGCTTATTTTGTGTTTCACTTTATGGAGCATCGTTATATGGAACAAAATGTTTCATTAAATAAATTACCTTTATCGTGTTTATTTAGATGCTTATTTTGTGTTTCACTTTATGGAGCATCGTTATATGGAACAAAATGTTTGATTAAATAAAGTACCTTTATCGTGTTTATTTAGATGCTTATTTTGTGATTCACTTTATGGAGCATCGTTATATGGAACAAAATGTTTGATTAAATTAAGTACCTTTATCGTGTTTATTTAGATGCTTAATTTGTGTTTCACTTTATGGAGCATCGTTATATGGAACAAAATGTTTCATTAAATAAATTACCTTTATCGTGTTTATTTAGATGCTTATTTTGTGTTTCACTTTATGGAGCATCGTTATATGGAACAAAATGTTTGATTAAATAAAGTACCTTTATAGTGTTTATTTAGATGCGTATTTTGTGTTTCACTTTATGGAGCATCGTTATATGGAACAAAATGTTTGATTAAATAAAGTACCTTTATAGTGTTTATTTAGATGCTTATTTTGTGTTTCACTTTATGGAGCATCGTTATATGGAACAAAATGTTTGATTAAATAAAGTACCTTTATCGTGTTTATTTAGATGCTTATTTTGTGTTTCACTTTATGGAGCATCGTAATATGGAACAAAATGTTTGATTAAATAAAGTACCTTTATCGTGTTTATTTAGATGCTTATTTTGTGTTTCACTTTATGGAGCATCGTTATATGGAACAAAATGTTTGATTAAATAAAGTACCTTTATCGTGTTTATTTAGATGCTTATTTTGTGTTTCACTTTATGGAGCATCGTTATATGGAACAAAATGTTTGATTAAATTAAGTACCTTTATCGTGTTTATTTAGATGCTTATTTTGTGTTTCACTTTATGGAGCATCGTTATATGGAACAAAATGTTTGATTAAATTAAGTACCTTTATCGTGTTTATTTAGATGCTTATTTTGTGTTTCACTTTATGGAGCATCGTTATATGGAACAAAATGTTTGATTAAATAAAGTACCTTTATCGTGTATATTTAGATGCTTATTTTGTGTTTCACTTTATGGAGCATCGTTATATGGAACAAAATGTTTCATTAAATAAATTACCTTTATCGTGTTTATTTAGATGCTTATTTTGTGTTTCACTTTATGGAGCATCGTTATATGGAACAAAATGTTTGATTAAATAAAGTACCTTTATCGTGTTTATTTAGATGCTTATTTTGTGATTCACTTTATGGAGCATCGTTATATGGAACAAAATGTTTGATTAAATTAAGTACCTTTATCGTGTTTATTTAGATGCTTAATTTGTGTTTCACTTTATGGAGCATCGTTATATGGAACAAAATGTTTCATTAAATAAATTACCTTTATCGTGTTTATTTAGATGCTTATTTTGTGTTTCACTTTATGGAGCATCGTTATATGGAACAAAATGTTTGATTAAATAAAGTACCTTTATAGTGTTTATTTAGATGCGTATTTTGTGTTTCACTTTATGGAGCATCGTTATATGGAACAAAATGTTTGATTAAATAAAGTACCTTTATCGTGTTTATTTAGATGCTTATTTTGTGTTTCACTTTATGGAGCAACGTTATATGGAACAAAATGTTTGATTAAATAAAGTACCTTTATCGTGTTTATTTAGATGCTTATTTTGTGTTTCACTTTATGGAGCATCGTAATATGGAACAAAATGTTTGATTAAATAAAGTACCTGTATCGTGTTTATTTAGATGCTTATTTTGTGTTTCACTTTATGGAGCATCGTAATATGGAACAAAATAATTGATTAAATAAAGCACCTTTATCGTGTTTATTTAGATGCTTATTTTGTGTTTCATTTTATGGAGCATCGTTATATGGAACAAAATGTTTGATTAAATAGAGTATCTTTATCGTGTTTATTTAGATGCTTATTTTGTGTTTCACTTTATGGAGCATCGTTATATGGAACAAAATGTTTGATTAAATAAAGCACCTTTATCGTGTTTATTTAGATGCGTATTTTGTGTTTCACTTTATGGAGCATCGTTATATGGAACAAAATGTTTCATTAAATAAAGTACCTTTATCGTGTTTATTTAGATGCTTATTTTGTGTTTCACTTTATGGAGCATCGTTATATGGAACAAAACGTTTGATTAAATAATGTACCTGTATCGTGTTTATTTAGATTCTTATTTTGTGTTTCACTTTATGGAGCATCGTTATATGGAACAAATGTTTGATTAAATAAAGTACCTTTATCGTGTTTATTTGGATGCTTATTTTGTGTTTCACTTTATGGAGCATCGTTATATGGAACAAAATGTTTGATTAAATAAAGTACCTTTATCATGTTTATTTAGATGCTTATTTTGTGTTTCACTTTATGGAGCATCGTTATATGGAACAAAATGTTTGATTAAATAAAGTACCTGTATCGTGTTTATTTAGATGCTTATTTTGTGTTTCACTTTATGGAGCATCGTTATATGGAACAAAATGTTTGATTAAATAAAGTACCTGTATCGTGTTTATTTAGATGCTTATTTTGTGTTTCACTTTATGGAGCATCGTTATATGGAACAAAATGTTTGATTAAATAAAGTACCTGTATCGTGTTTATTTAGATGCTTATTTTGTGTTTCACTTTATGGAGCATCGTTATATCTAACAAAATGTTTGATTAAATAAAGTACCTGTATCGTGTTTATTTAGATGCTTATTTTGTGTTTCACTTTATGGAGCATCGTTATATGGAACAAAATGTTTGATTAAATAAAGTACCTTTATCGTGTTTATTTAGATGCTTATTTTGTGTTTCATTTTATGGAGCATCGTTATATGGAACAAAATGTTTGATTAAATAAAGTACCTGTATCGTGTTTATTTAGATGCTTATTTTGTGTTTCACTTTATGGAGCATCGTTATATGGAACAAAATGTTTGATTAAATTAAGTACATTTATCGTGTTTATTTAGATGCTTATTTTGTGTTTCACTTTATGGAGCATCGTTATATGGAACAAAATGTTTGATTAAATAAAGTACCTTTATCGTGTTTATTTAGATGCTTATTTTGTGTTTCATTTTATGGGGCATCGTTATATGGAACAAAATGTTTGATTAAATAAAGTACCTTTATCGTGTTTATTTAGATGCTTATTTTGTGTTTCACTTTATGGAGCATCGTTATATGGAACAAAATGTTTGATTAAATTAAGTACCTTTATCGTGTTTATTTAGATGCTTATTTTGTGTTTCACTTTATGGAGCATCGTTATATGGAACAAAATGTTTGATTAAATAAAGTACCTTTATCGTGTTTATTTAGATGCTTATTTTGTGTTTCACTTTATGGAGCATCGTTATATGGAACAAAATGTTTCATTAAATAAATTACCTTTATCGTGTTTATTTAGATGCTTATTTTGTGTTTCACTTTATGGAGCATCGTTATATGGAACAAAATGTTTGATTAAATAAAGTACCTTTATCGTGTTTATTTAGATGCTTATTTTGTGTTTCACTTTATGGAGCATCGTTATATGGAACAAAATGTTTGATTAAATTAAGTACCTGTATCGTGGTTATTTAGATGCTTATTTTGTGTTTCACTTTATGGAGCATCGTTATATGGAACAAAATGTTTGATTAAATAAAGTACCTTTATCGTGTTTATTTAGTTGCTTATTTTGTGTTTCACTTTATGGAGCATCGTTATATGGAACAAAACGTTTGATTAAATAATGTACCTGTATCGTGTTTATTTAGATGCTTATTTTGTGTTTCACTTTATGGAGCATCGTTATATGGAACAAAATGTTTGATTAAATAAAGTACCTTTATCGTGTTTATTTAGATGCTTATTTTGTGTTTCACTTTATGGAGCATCGTTATATGGAACAAAATGTTTGATTAAATAAAGTACCTGTATCGTGTTTATTTAGATGCTTATTTTGTGTTTCACTTTATGGAGCATCGTTATATGGAACAAAATGTTTGATTAAATAAAGTACCTGTATCGTGTTTATTTAGATGCTTATTTTGTGTTTCACTTTATGGAGCATCGTTATATGGAACAAAATGTTTGATTAAATAAAGTACCTGTATCGTGTTTATTTAGATGCTAATTTTGTGTTTCACTTTATGGAGCATCGTTATATGGAACAAAATGTTTGATTAAATAAAGTACCTTTATCGTGTTTATTTAGATGCTTATTTTGTGTTTCATTTTATGGAGCATCGTTATATGGAACAAAATGTTTGATTAAATAAAGTACCTGTATCGTGTTTATTTAGATGCTTATTTTGTGTTTCACTTTATGGAGCATCGTTATATGGAACAAAATGTTTGATTAAATTAAGTACATTTATCGTGTTTATTTAGATGCTTATTTTCTGTTTCACTTTATGGAGCATCGTTATATGGAACAAAATGTTTGATTAAATAAAGTACCTTTATCGTGTTTATTTAGATGCTTATTTTGTGTTTCACTTTATGGAGCATCGTTATATGGAACAAAATGTTTGATTAAATAAAGTACCTTTATCGTGTTTATTTAGATGCTTATTTTGTGTTTCACTTTATGGAGCATCGTTATATGGAACAAAATGTTTGATTAAATTAAGTACCTTTATCGTGTTTATTTAGATGCTTATTTTGTGTTTCACTTTATGGAGCATCGTTATATGGAACAAAATGTTTCATTAAATAAATTACCTTTATCGTGTTTATTTAGATGTTAATTTTGTGTTTCACTTTATGGAGCATCGTTATATGGAACAAAATGTTTGATTAAATAAAGTACCTTTATCGTGTTTATTTAGATGCTTATTTTGGGTTTCACTTTATGGAGCATCGTTATATGGAACAAAATGTTTGATTAAATAAAGTACCTTTATCGTGTTTATTTAGATGCTTATTTTGTGTTTCATTTTATGGAGCATCGTTATATGGAACAAAATGTTTGATTAAATAAAGTACCTGTATCGTGTTTATTTAGATGCTTATTTTGTGTTTCACTTTATGGAGCATCGTTATATGAAACAAAATGTTTGATTAAATTAAGTACATTTATCGTGTTTATTTAGATAATTATTTTCTGTTTCACTTTATGGAGCATCGTTATATGGAACAAAATGTTTGATTAAATAAAGTACCTTTATCGTGTTTATTTAGATGCTTATTTTGTGTTTCACTTTATGGAGCATCGTTATATGGAACAAAATGTTTGATTAAATAAAGTACCTTTATCGTGTTTATTTAGATGCTTATTTTGTGTTTCACTTTATGGAGCATCGTTATATGGAACAAAATGTTTGATTAAATTAAGTACCTTTATCGTGTTTATTTAGATGCTTATTTTGTGTTTCACTTTATGGAGCATCGTTATATGGAACAAAATGTTTGATTAAATAAAGTACCTTTATCGTGTTTATTTAGATGCTTATTTTGTGTTTCACTTTATGGAGCATCGTTATATGGAACAAAATGTTTCATTAAATAAATTACATTAATCGTGTTTATTTAGATGTTAATTTTGTGTTTCACTTTATGGAGCATCGTTATATGGAACAAAATGTTTGATTAAATAAAGTACCTTTATCGTGTTTATTTAGATGCTTATTTTGTGTTTCACTTTATGGAGCATCGTTATATGGAACAAAACGTTTGATTAAATAATGTACCTGTATCGTGTTTATTTAGATGCTTATTTTGTGTTTCACTTTATGGAGCATCGTTATATGGAACAAAATTTTTGATTAAATAAAGTACCTTTATCGTGTTTATTTAGATGCTTATTTTGTGTTTCACTTTATGGAGCATCGTTATATGGAACAAAATGTTTGATTAAATAAAGTACCTGTATCGTGTTTATTTAGATGCTTATTTTGTGTTTCACTTTATGGAGCATCGTTATATGGAACAAAATGTTTGATTAAATAAAGTACCTTTATCGTGTTTATTTAGATGCTTATTTTGTGTTTCACTTTATGGAGCATCGTTATATGGAACAAAATGTTTGATTAAATAAAGTACCTGTATCGTGTTTATTTAGATGCTTATTTTGTGTTTCACTTTATGGAGCATCGTTATATGGAACAAAATGTTTGATTAAATAAAGTACCTTTATCGTGTTTATTTAGATGCTTATTTTGTGTTTCACTTTATGGAGCATCGTTATATGGAACAAAATGTTTGATTAAATAAAGTACCTGTATCGTGTTTATTTAGATGCGTATTTTGTGTTTCACTTTATGGAGCATCGTTATATGGAACAAAATGTTTGATTAAATTAAGTACCTTTATCGTGTTTATTTAGATGCTTATTTTGTGTTTCACTTTATGGAGCATCGTTATATGGAACAAAATGTTTGATTAAATAAAGTACCTTTATCGTGTTTATTTAGATGCTTATTTTTTGTTTCACTTTATGGAGCATCGTTATATGGAACAAAATGTTTGATTAAATGAAGTACCTTTATCGTGTTTTTTTAGATGCTTATTTTGTGTTTCACTTTATGGAGCATCGTTATATGGAACAAAATGTTTGATTAAATAAAGTACCTTTATCGTGTTTATTTAGATGCTTATTTTGTGTTTCACTTTATGGAGCATCGTTATATGGAACAAAACGTTTGATTAAATAATGTACCTGTATCGTGTTTATTTAGATGCTTATTTTGTGTTTCACTTTATGGAGCATCGTTATATGGAACAAAATGTTTGATTAAATTAAGTACCTTTATCGTGTTTATTTAGATGCTTATTTTGTGTTTCACTTTATGGAGCATCGTTATATGGAACAAAATGTTTGATTAAATAAAGTACCTTTATCGTGTTTATTTAGATGCTTATTTTATGTTTCACTTTATGGAGCATCGTTATATGGAACAAAATGTTTGATTAAATTAAGTACCTGTATCGTGTTTATTTAGATTCTTATTTTGTGTTTCACTTTATGGAGTATCGTTATATGGAACAAATGTTTGATTAAATAAATTACCTTTATCGTGTTTATTTGGATGCTTATTTTGTGTTTCACTTTATGGAGCATCGTTATTTGGAACAAAATGTTTGATTAAATAAAGTACCTTTATCGTGTTTATTTAGATGCTTATTTTGTGTTTCACTTTATGGAGCATCGTTATATGGAACAAAATGTTTGATTAAATAAAGTACCTTTATCGAGTTTATTTAGATGCTTATTTTGTGTTTCACTTTATGGAGCATCGTTATATGGAACAAAATGTTTAATTAAATAAAGTACCTTTATCGTGTTTATTTAGATGCTTATTTTGTGTTTCACTTTATGGAGCATCGTTATATGGAACAAAATGTTTGATTAAATAAAGTACCTGTATCGTGTTTATTTAGATGCTTATTTTGTGTTTCACTTTATGGAGCATCGTTATATGGAACAAAATGTTTGATTAAATAAAGTACCTGTATCGTGTTTATTTAGATGCTTATTTTGTGTTTCACTTTATGGAGCATCGTTATATGGAACAAAATGTTTGATTAAATAAAGTACCTGTATCGTGTTTATTTAGATGCTTATTTTGTGTTTCACTTTATGGAGCATCGTTATATGGAACAAAATGTTTGATTAAATAAAGTACCTTTATCGTGTTTATTTAGATGCTTATTTTGTGTTTCACTTTATGGAGCATCGTTATATGGAACAAAATGTTTGATTAAATTAAGTACCTTTATCGTGTTTATTTAGATGCTTATTTTGTGTTTCACTTTATGGAGCATCGTTATATGGAACAAAATGTTTGATTAAATAAAGTACCTTTATCGTGTTTATTTAGATGCTTATTTTGTGTTTCACTTTATGGAGCATCGTTATATGGAACAAAATGTTTCATTAAAAAAATTACCTTTATCGTGTTTATTTAGATGCTTATTTTGTGTTTCACTTTATGGAGCATCGTTATATGGAACAAAATGTTTGATTAAATTAAGTACCTTTATCATGTTTATTTAGATGCTTATTTTGTGTTTCACTTTATGGAGCATCGTTATATGGAACAAAATGTTTGATTAAATAAAGTACCTTTATCGTGTTTATTTAGATGCTTATTTTGTGTTTCACTTTATGGAGCATCGTTATATGGAACAAAATGTTTGATTAAATTAAGTACCTTTATCGTGTTTATTTAGATGCTTATTTTGTGTTTCACTTTATGGAGCATCGTTATATGGAACAAAATGTTTGATTAAATAAAGTACCTTTATCGTGTTTATTTAGATGCTTATTTTGTGTTTCACTTTATGGAGCATCGTTATATGGAACAAAATGTTTCATTAAATAAATTACCTTTATCGTGTTTATTTAGATGCTTATTTTGTGTTTCACTTTATGGAGCATCGTTATATTGAACAAAATGTTTGATTAAATAAAGTACCTTTATCGTGTTTATTTAGATGCTTATTTTGTGTTTCACTTTATGGAGCATCGTTATATGGAACAAAACGTTTGATTAAATAATGTACCTGTATCGTGTTTATTTAGATGCTTATTTTGTGTTTCACTTTATGGAGCATCGTTATGTGGAACAAAATGTTTGATTAAATAAAGTACCTTTATCGTGTTTATTTGGATGCTTATTTTGTGTTCACTTTATGGAGCATCGTTATATGGAACAAATGTTTGATTAAATAAAGTACCTTTATCGTGTTCATTTAGATGCTTATTTTGTGTTTCACTTTATGGAGCATCGTTATATGGAACAAAATGTTTGATTAAATAAAGTACCTGTATCGTGTTTATTTAGATGCTTATTTTGTGTTTCACTTTATGGAGCATCGTTATATGGAACAAAATGTTTGATTAAATAGAGTACCTTTATCGTGTTTATTTAGATGCTTTTTTTGTGTTTCACTTTATGGAGCATCGTTATATGGAACAAAATGTTTGATTAAATAAAGCACCTTTATCGTGTTTATTTAAATGCGTATTTTGTGTTTCACTTTATGGAGCATCGTTAAATGGAACAAAATGTTTCATTAAATAAATTACCTTTATCGTGTTTATTTAGATGCTTATTTTGTGTTTCACTTTATGGAGCATCGTTATATGGAACAAAATGTTTGATTAAATAAAGTACCTTTATCGTGTTTATTTAGATGCTTATTTTGTGTTTCACTTTATGGAGCATCGTTATATGGAACAAAATGTTTGATTAAATAAAGTACCTTTATCGTGTTTATGTAGATGCTTTTTTTGTGTTTCACTTTATGGAGCATCGTTATATGGAACAAAATGTTTGATTAAATAAAGTACCTTTATCGTGTTTATTTAGATGCTTATTTTGTGTTTCACTTTATGGAGCATCGTTATATGGAACAAAATGTTTGATTAAATAAGCATCTAAATGAACACGATAAAGGTACTTTATTTAATCAAACATCTTGTTCCATATAACGATGCTCCATAAAGTGAAACACAAAATAAGCATCTAAATAAACACGATACAGGTACTTTATTTAATCAAACATTTTGTTCCATATAACGATGCTCCATAAAGTGAAACACAAAATAAGCATCTAAATAAACACGATACAGGTACTTTATTTAATCAAACATTTTGTTCCATATAACGATGCTCCATAAAGTGAAACACAAAATAAGCATCTAAATAAACACGATACAGGTACTTTATTTAATCAAACATTTTGTTCCATATAACGATGCTCCATAAAGTGAAACACAAAATAAGCATCTAAATAAACACGATAAAGGTACTTTATTTAATCAAAAATTTTGTTCCATATAACGATGCTCCATAAAGTGAAACACAAAATAAGCATCTAAATAAACACGATACAGGTACATTATTTAATCAAACGTTTTGTTCCATATAACGATGCTCCATAAAGTGAAACACAAAATAAGCATCTAAATAAACACGATACAGGTACTTTATTTAATCAAACATTTTGTTCCATATAACGATGCTCCATTAAGTGAAACACAAAATAAGCATCTAAATAAACACGATACAGGTACTTTATTTAATCAAACATTTTGTTCCATATAACGATGCTCCATAAAGTGAAACACAAAATAAGCATCTAAATAAACACGATAAAGGTACTTTATTTAATCAAAAATTTTGTTCCATATAACGATGCTCCATAAAGTGAAACACAAAATAAGCATCTAAATAAACACGATACAGGTACATTATTTAATCAAACGTTTTGTTCCATATAACGATGCTCCATAAAGTGAAACACAAAATAAGCATCTAAATAAACACGATAAAGGTACTTTATTTAATCAAACATTTTGTTCCATATAACGATGCTCCATAAAGTGAAACACAAAATACGCATCTAAATAAACACTATAAAGGTACTTTTTTTAATCAAACATTTTGTTCCATATAACGATGCTCCATAAAGTGAAACACAAAATAAGCATCTAAATAAACACGATAAAGGTAATTTATTTAATGAAACATTTTGTTCCATATAACGATGCTCCATAAAGTGAAACACAAAATAAGCATCTAAATATACACGATAAAGGTACTTTATTTAATCAATCATTTTGTTCCATATAACGATGCTCCATAAAGTGAAACACAAAATACGCATCTAAATAAACACTATAAAGGTACTTTATTTAATCAAACATTTTGTTCCATATAACGATGCTCCATAAAGTGAAACACAAAATAAGCATCTAAATAAACACGATAAAGGTAATTTATTTAATGAAACATTTTGTTCCATATAACGATGCTCCATAGAGTGAAACACAAAATAAGCATCTAAATAAACACGATAAAGGTACTTCATTTAATCAAACATTTTGTCCCATATAACGATGGTCCATAAAGTGAATCACAAAATAAGCATCTAAATAAACACGATAAAGGTACTTTATTTAATCAAACATTTTGTTCCATATAACGATGCTCCATAAAGTGAAACACAAAATAAGCATCTAAATAAACACGATAAAGGTAATTTATTTAATGAAACATTTTGTTCCATATAACGATGCTCCATAAAGTGAAACACAAAATAAGCATCTAAATATACACGATAAAGGTACTTTATTTAATCAATCATTTTGTTCCATATAACGATGCTCCATAAAGTGAAACACAAAATAAGCATCTAAATAAACACGATAAAGGTACTTAATTTAATCAAACATTTTGTTCCATATAACGATGCTCCATAAAGTGAAACACAAAATAAGCATCTAAATAAACACGATAAAGGTACTTTATTTAATCAAACATTTTGTTCCATATAACGATGCTCCATAAAGTGAAACACAAAATAAGCATCTAAATAAACACTATAAAGGTACTTTATTTAATCAAACATTTTGTTCCATATAACGATGCTCCATAAAGTGAAACACAAAATAAGCATCTAAATAAACACGATAAAGGTAATTTATTTAATGAAACATTTTGTTCCATATAACGATGCTCCATAAAGTGAAACACAAAATACGCATTTAAATAAACACGATAAAGGTGCTTTATTTAATCAAACATTTTGTTCCATATAACGATGCTCCATAAAGTGAAACACAAAATAAGCATCTAAATAAACACGATAAAGGTACTCTATTTAATCAAACATTTTGTTCCATATAACGATGCTCCATAAAGTGAAACACAAAATAAGCATCTAAATAAACACGATACAGGTACTTTATTTAATCAAACATTTTGTTCCATATAACGATGCTCCATAAAGTGAAACACAAAATAAGCATCTAAATAAACACGATAAAGGTACTTTATTTAATCAAACATTTGTTCCATATAACGATGCTCCATAAAGTGTAACACAAAATAAGCATCCAAATAAACACGATAAAGGTACTTTATTTAATCAAACATTTTGTTCCATATAACGATGCTCCATAAAGTGAAACACAAAATAAGCATCTAAATGAACACGATAAAGGTACTTTATTTAATCAAACATCTTGTTCCATATAACGATGCTCCATAAAGTGAAACACAAAATAAGCATCTAAATAAACACGATACAGGTACTTTATTTAATCAAACATTTTGTTCCATATAACGATGCTCCATAAAGTGAAACACAAAATAAGCATCTAAATAAACACGATACAGGTACTTTATTTAATCAAACATTTTGTTCCATATAACGATGCTCCATAAAGTGAAACACAAAATAAGCATCTAAATAAACACGATACAGGTACTTTATTTAATCAAACATTTTGTTCCATATAACGATGCTCCATAAAGTGAAACACAAAATAAGCATCTAAATAAACACGATAAAGGTACTTTATTTAATCAAAAATTTTGTTCCATATAACGATGCTCCATAAAGTGAAACACAAAATAAGCATCTAAATAAACACGATACAGGTACATTATTTAATCAAACGTTTTGTTCCATATAACGATGCTCCATAAAGTGAAACACAAAATAAGCATCTAAATAAACACGATACAGGTACTTTATTTAATCAAACATTTTGTTCCATATAACGATGCTCCATAAAGTGAAACACAAAATAAGCATCTAAATAAACACGATACAGGTACTTTATTTAATCAAACATTTTGTTCCATATAACGATGCTCCATAAAGTGAAACACAAAATAAGCATCTAAATAAACACGATAAAGGTACTTTATTTAATCAAAAATTTTGTTCCATATAACGATGCTCCATAAAGTGAAACACAAAATAAGCATCTAAATAAACACGATACAGGTACATTATTTAATCAAACGTTTTGTTCCATATAACGATGCTCCATAAAGTGAAACACAAAATAAGCATCTAAATAAACACGATAAAGGTACTTTATTTAATCAAACATTTTGTTCCATATAACGATGCTCCATAAAGTGAAACACAAAATACGCATCTAAATAAACACTATAAAGGTACTTTATTTAATCAAACATTTTGTTCCATATAACGATGCTCCATAAAGTGAAACACAAAATAAGCATCTAAATAAACACGATAAAGTAATTTATTTAATGAAACATTTTGTTCCATATAACGATGCTCCATAAAGTGAAACACAAAATAAGCATCTAAATAAACACGATAAAGGTACTTAATTTAGTCAAACATTTTGTCCCATATAACGATGCTCCATAAAGTGAATCACAAAATAAGCATCTAAATAAACACGATAAAGGTACTTTATTTAATCAAACATTTTGTTCCATATAACGATGCTCCATAAAGTGAAACACAAAATAAGCATCTAAATAAACACGATAAAGGTAATTTATTTAATGAAACATTTTGTTCCATATAACGATGCTCCATAAAGTGAAACACAAAATAAGCATCTAAATATACACGATAAAGGTACTTTATTTAATCAATCATTTTGTTCCATATAACGATGCTCCATAAAGTGAAACACAAAATAAGCATCTAAATAAACACGATAAAGGTACTTAATTTAATCAAACATTTTGTTCCATATAACGATGCTCCATAAAGTGAAACACAAAATGAGCATCTAAATAAACACGATAAAGGTACTTTATTTAATCAAACATTTTGTTCCATATAACGATGCTCCATAAAGTGAAACACAAAATACGCATCTAAATAAACACTATAAAGGTACTTTATTTAATCAAACATTTTGTTCCATATAACGATGCTCCATAAAGTGAAACACAAAATAAGCATCTAAATAAACACGATAAAGGTAATTTATTTAATGAAACATTTTGTTCCATATAACGATGCTCCATAAAGTGAAACACAAAATACGCATTTAAATAAACACGATAAAGGTACTTCATTTAATCAAACATTTTGTTCCATATAACGATGCTCCATAAAGTGAAACAAAAAATAAGCATCTAAATAAACACGATAAAGGTACTTTATTTAATCAAACATTTTGTTCCATATAACGATGCTCCATAAAGTGAAACACAAAATAAGCATCTAAATAAACACGATAAAGGTACTTAATTTAATCAAACATTTTGTTCCATATAACGATGCTCCATAAAGTGAAACACAAAATACGCATCTAAATAAACACGATACAGGTACTTTATTTAATCAAACATTCTGTTCCATATAACGATGCTCCATAAAGTGAAACACAAAATAAGCATCTAAATAAACACGATAAAGGTACTTTATTTAATCAAACATTTTGTTCCATATAACGATGCTCCATAAAGTGAAACACAAAATACGCATCTAAATAAACACTATAAAGGTACTTTATTTAATCAAACATTTTGTTCCATATAACGATGCTCCATAAAGTGAAACACAAAATAAGCATCTAAATAAACACGATAAAGGTAATTTATTTAATGAAACATTTTGTTCCATATAACGATGCTCCATAAAGTGAAACACAAAATAAGCATCTAAATAAACACGATAAAGGTACTTAATTTAATCAAACATTTTGTCCCATATAACGATGCTCCATAAAGTGAATCACAAAATAAGCATCTAAATAAACACGATAAAGGTACTTTATTTAATCAAACATTTTGTTCCATATAACGATGCTCCATAAAGTGAAACACAAAATAAGCATCTAAATAAACACGATAAAGGTAATTTATTTAATGAAACATTTTGTTCCATATAACGATGCTCCATAAAGTGAAACACAAAATAAGCATCTAAATATACACGATAAAGGTACTTTATTTAATCAATCATTTTGTTCCATATAACGATGCTCCATAAAGTGAAACACAAAATAAGCATCTAAATAAACACGATAAAGGTACTTAATTTAATCAAACATTTTGTTCCATATAACGATGCTCCATAAAGTGAAACACAAAATAAGCATCTAAATAAACACGATAAAGGTACTTTATTTAATCAAACATTTTGTTCCATATAACGATGCTCCATAAAGTGAAACACAAAATACGCATCTAAATAAACACTATAAAGGTACTTTATTTAATCAAACATTTTGTTCCATATAACGATGCTCCATAAAGTGAAACACAAAATAAGCATCTAAATAAACACGATAAAGGTAATTTATTTAATGAAACATTTTGTTCCATATAACGATGCTCCATAAAGTGAAACACAAAATACGCATTTAAATAAACTCGATAAAGGTGCTTTATTTAATCAAACATTTTGTTCCATATAACGATGCTCCATAAAGTGAAACACAAAATAAGCATCTAAATAAACACGATAAAGGTCCTCTATTTAATCAAACATTTTGTTCCATATAACGATGCTCCATAAAGTGAAACACAAAATAAGCATCTAAATAAACACGATACAGGTACTTTATTTAATCAAACATTTTGTTCCATATAACGATGCTCCATAAAGTGAAACACAAAATAAGCATCTAAATAAACACGATACAGGTACTTTATTTAATCAAACATTTGTTCCATATAACGATGCTCCATAAAGTGTAACACAAAATAAGCATCCAAATAAACACGATAAAGGTACTTTATTTAATCAAACATTTTGTTCCATATAACGATGCTCCATAAAGTGAAACACAAAATAAGCATCTAAATAAACACGATAAAGGTAATTTATTTAATGAAACATTTTGTTCCATATAACGATGCTCCATAAAGTGAAACACAAAATACGCATTTAAATAAACACGATAAAGGTGCTTTATTTAATCAAACATTTTGTTCCATATAACGATGCTCCATAAAGTGAAACACAAAATAAGCATCTAAATAAACACGATAAAGGTACTCTATTTAATCAAACATTTTGTTCCATATAACGATGCTCCATAAAGTGAAACACAAAATAAGCATCTAAATAAACACGATACAGGTACTTTATTTAATCAAACATTTTGTTCCATATAACGATGCTCCATAAAGTGAAACACAAAATAAGCATCTAAATAAACACGATAAAGGTACTTTATTTAATCAAACATTTGTTCCATATAACGATGCTCCATAAAGTGTAACACAAAATAAGCATCCAAATAAACACGATAAAGGTACTTTATTTAATCAAACATTTTGTTCCATATAACGATGCTCCATAAAGTGAAACACAAAATAAGCATCTAAATGAACACGATAAAGGTACTTTATTTAATCAAACATTGTGTTCCATATAACGATGCTCCATAAAGTGAAACACAAAATAAGCATCTAAATAAACACGATAAAGGTAATTTATTTAATGAAACATTTTGTTCCATATAACGATGCTCCATAAAGTGAAACACAAAATAAGCATCTAAATAAACACGATAAAGGTACTTAATTTAATCAAACATTTTGTCCCATATAACGATGCTCCATAAAGTGAATCACAAAATAAGCATCTAAATAAACACGATAAAGGTACTTTATTTAATCAAACATTTTGTTCCATATAACGATGCTCCATAAAGTGAAACACAAAATAAGCATCTAAATAAACACGATAAAGGTAATTTATTTAATGAAACATTTTGTTCCATATAACGATGCCCCATAAAGTGAAACACAAAATAAGCATCTAAATATACACGATAAAGGTACTTTATTTAATCAATCATTTTGTTCCATATAACGATGCTCCATAAAGTGAAACACAAAATAAGCATCTAAATAAACACGATAAAGGTACTTAATTTAATCAAACATTTTGTTCCATATAACGATGCTCCATAAAGTGAAACACAAAATAAGCATCTAAATAAACACGATAAAGGTACTTTATTTAATCAAACATTTTGTTCCATATAACGATGCTCCATAAAGTGAAACACAAAATACGCATCTAAATAAACACTATAAAGGTACTTTATTTAATCAAACATTTTGTTCCATATAACGATGCTCCATAAAGTGAAACACAAAATAAGCATCTAAATAAACACGATAAAGGTAATTTATTTAATGAAACATTTTGTTCCATATAACGATGCTCCATAAAGTGAAACACAAAATACGCATTTAAATAAACACGATAAAGGTGCTTTATTTAATCAAACATTTTGTTCCATATAACGATGCTCCATAAAGTGAAACACAAAATAAGCATCTAAATAAACTCGATAAAGGTACTCTATTTAATCAAACATTTTGTTCCATATAACGATGCTCCATAAAGTGAAACACAAAATAAGCATCTAAATAAACACGATACAGGTACTTTATTTAATCAAACATTTTGTTCCATATAACGATGCTCCATAAAGTGAAACACAAAATAAGCATCTAAATAAACACGATAAAGGTACTTTATTTAATCAAACATTTGTTCCATATAACGATGCTCCATAAAGTGTAACACAAAATAAGCATCCAAATAAACACGATAAAGGTACTTTATTTAATCAAACATTTTGTTCCATATAACGATGCTCCATAAAGTGAAACACAAAATAAGCATCTAAATGAACACGATAAAGGTACTTTATTTAATCAAACATCTTGTTCCATATAACGATGCTCCATAAAGTGAAACACAAAATAAGCATCTAAATAAACACGATACAGGTACTTTATTTAATCAAACATTTTGTTCCATATAACGATGCTCCATAAAGTGAAACACAAAATAAGCATCTAAATAAACACGATACAGGTACTTTATTTAATCAAACATTTTGTTCCATATAACGATGCTCCATAAAGTGAAACACAAAATAAGCATCTAAATAAACACGATACAGGTACTTTATTTAATCAAACATTTTGTTCCATATAACGATGCTCCATAAAGTGAAACACAAAATAAGCATCTAAATAAACACGATAAAGGTACTTTATTTAATCAAAAATTTTGTTCCATATAACGATGCTCCATAAAGTGAAACACAAAATACGCATCTAAATAAACACGATAAAGGTACTTTATTTAATCAAACATTTGTTCCATATAACGATGCTCCATAAAGTGTAACACAAAATAAGCATCCAAATAAACACGATAAAGGTACTTTATTTAATCAAACATTTTGTTCCATATAACGATGCTCCATAAAGTGAAACACAAAATAAGCATCTAAATGAACACGATAAAGTTACTTTATTTAATCAAACATCTTGTTCCATATAACGATGCTCCATAAAGTGCAACACAAAATAAGCATCTAAATAAACACGATACAGGTACTTTATTTAATCAAACATTTTGTTCCATATAACGATGCCCCATAAAGTGAAACACAAAATAAGCATCTAAATAAACAGGATACAGGTACTTTATTTCATCAAACATTTTGTTCCATATAACGATGCTCCATAAAGTGAAACACAAAATAAGCATCTAAATAAACACGATACAGGTACTTAATTTAATCAAACATTTTGTTCCATATAACGATGCTCCATAAAGTGAAACACAAAATAAGCATCTAAATAAACACGATAAAGGTACTTTATTTAATCAAACATTTTGTTCCATATAACGATGCTCCATAAAGTGAAACACAAAATACGCATCTAAATAAACACTATAAAGGTACTTTATTTAATCAAACATTTTGTTCCATATAATGATGCTCCATAAAGTGAAACACAAAATAAGCATCTAAATAAACACGATAAAGGTAATTTATTTAATGAAACATTTTGTTCCATATAACGATGCTCCATAAAGTGAAACACAAAATACGCATTTAAATAAACACGATAAAGGTGCTTTATTTAATCAAACATTTTGTTCCATATAACGATGCTCCATAAAGTGAAACACAAAATAAGCATCTAAATAAACACGATAAAGGTACTCTATTTAATCAAACATTTTGTTCCATATAACGATGCTCCATAAAGTGAAACACAAAATAAGCATCTAAATAAACACGATACAGGTACTTTATTTAATCAAACATTTTGTTCCATATAACGATGCTCCATAAAGTGAAACACAAAATAAGCATCTAAATAAACACGATAAAGGTACTTTATTTAATCAAACATTTGTTCCATATAACGATGCTCCATAAAGTGTAACACAAAATAAGCATCCAAATAAACACGATAAAGGTACTTTATTTAATCAAACATTTTGTTCCATATAACGATGCTCCATAAAGTGAAACACAAAATAAGCATCTAAATGAACACGATAAAGGTACTTTATTTAATCAAACATCTTGTTCCATATAACGATGCTCCATAAAGTGAAACACAAAATAAGCATCTAAATAAACACGATACAGGTACTTTATTTAATCAAACATTTTGTTCCATATAACGATGCTCCATAAAGTGAAACACAAAATAAGCATCTAAATAAACACGATACAGGTACTTTATTTAATCAAACATTTTGTTCCATATAACGATGCTCCATAAAGTGAAACACAAAATAAGCATCTAAATAAACACGATACAGGTACTTTATTTAATCAAACATTTTGTTCCATATAACGATGCTCCATAAAGTGAAACACAAAATAAGCATCTAAATAAACACGATAAAGGTACTTTATTTAATCAAAAATTTTGTTCCATATAACGATGCTCCATAAAGTGAAACACAAAATAAGCATCTAAATAAACACGATACAGGTACATTATTTAATCAAACGTTTTGTTCCATATAACGATGCTCCATAAAGTGAAACACAAAATAAGCATCTAAATAAACACGATAAAGGTACTTTATTTAATCAAACATTTTGTTCCATATAACGATGCTCCATAAAGTGAAACACAAAATAAGCATCTAAATAAACACGATAAAGGTAATTTATTTAATGAAACATTTTGTTCCATATAACGATGCTCCATAAAGTGAAACACAAAATAAGCATCTAAATAAACACGATAAAGGTACTTAATTTAATCAAACATTTTGTCCCATATAACGATGCTCCATAAAGTGAATCACAAAATAAGCATCTAAATAAACACGATAAAGGTACTTTATTTAATCAAACATTTTGTTCCATATAACGATGCTCCATAAAGTGAAACACAAAATAAGCATCTAAATAAACACGATAAAGGTAATTTATTTAATGAAACATTTTGTTCCATATAACGATGCTCCATAAAGTGAAACACAAAATACGCATTTAAATAAACACGATAAAGGTGCTTTATTTAATCAAACATTTTGTTCCATATAACGATGCTCCATAAAGTGAAACACAAAATAAGCATCTAAATAAACACGATAAAGGTACTCTATTTAATCAAACATTTTGTTCCATATAACGATGCTCCATAAAGTGAAACACAAAATAAGCATCTAAATAAACACGATACAGGTACTTTATTTAATCAAACATTTTGTTCCATATAACGATGCTCCATAAAGTGAAACACAAAATAAGCATCTAAATAAACACGATAAAGGTACTTTATTTAATCAAACATTTGTTCCATATAACGATGCTCCATAAAGTGTAACACAAAATAAGCATCCAAATAAACACGATAAAGGTACTTTATTTAATCAAACATTTTGTTCCATATAACGATGCTCCATAAAGTGAAACACAAAATAAGCATCTAAATGAACACGATAAAGGTACTTTATTTAATCAAACATCTTGTTCCATATAACGATGCTCCATAAAGTGAAACACAAAATAAGCATCTAAATAAACACGATACAGGTACTTTATTTAATCAAACATTTTGTTCCATATAACGATGCTCCATAAAGTGAAACACAAAATAAGCATCTAAATAAACACGATACAGGTACTTTATTTAATCAAACATTTTGTACCATATAACGATGCTCCATAAAGTGAAACACAAAATAAGCATCTAAATAAACACGATACAGGTACTTTATTTAATCAAACATTTTGTTCCATATAACGATGCTCCATAAAGTGAAACACAAAATAAGCATCTAAATAAACACGATAAAGGTACTTTATTTAATCAAAAATTTTGTTCCATATAACGATGCTCCATAAAGTGAAACACAAAATACGCATCTAAATAAACACGATAAAGGTACTTTATTTAATCAAACATTTGTTCCATATAACGATGCTCCATAAAGTGTAACACAAAATAAGCATCCAAATAAACACGATAAAGGTACTTAATTTAATCAAACATTTTGTCCCATATAACGATGCTCCATAAAGTGAATCACAAAATAAGCATCTAAATAAACACGATAAAGGTACTTTATTTAATCAAACATTTTGTTCCATATAACGATGCTCCATAAAGTGAAACACAAAATAAGCATCTAAATAAACACGATAAAGGTAATTTATTTAATGAAACATTTTGTTCCATATAACGATGCTCCATAAAGTGAAACACAAAATACGCATTTAAATAAACACGATAAAGTTGCTTTATTTAATCAAACATTTTGTTCCATATAACGATGCTCCATAAAGTGAAACACAAAATAAGCATCTAAATAAACACGATAAAGGTACTCTATTTAATCAAACATTTTGTTCCATATAACGATGCTCCATAAAGTGAAACACAAAATAAGCATCTAAATAAACACGATACAGGTACTTTATTTAATCAAACATTTTGTTCCATATAACGATGCTCCATAAAGTGAAACACAAAATAAGCATCTAAATAAACACGATAAAGGTACTTTATTTAATCAAACATTTGTTCCATATAACGATGCTCCATAAAGTGTAACACAAAATAAGCATCCAAATAAACACGATAAAGGTACTTTATTTAATCAAACATTTTGTTCCATATAACGATGCTCCATAAAGTGAAACACAAAATAAGCATCTAAATGAACACGATAAAGGTACTTTATTTAATCAAACATCTTGTTCCATATAACGATGCTCCATAAAGTGAAACACAAAATAAGCATCTAAATAAACACGATAAAGGTACTCTATTTAATCAAACATTTTGTTCCATATAACGATGCTCCATAAAGTGAAACACAAAATAAGCATCTAAATAAACACGATACAGGTACTTTATTTAATCAAACATTTTGTACCATATAACGATGCTCCATAAAGTGAAACACAAAATAAGCATCTAAATAAACACGATACAGGTACTTTATTTAATCAAACATTTTGTTCCATATAACGATGCTCCATAAAGTGAAACACAAAATAAGCATCTAAATAAACACGATAAAGGTACTTTATTTAATCAAAAATTCTGTTCCATATAACGATGCTCCATAAAGTGAAACACAAAATACGCATCTAAATAAACACGATAAAGGTACTTTATTTAATCAAACATTTGTTCCATATAACGATGCTCCATAAAGTGTAACACAAAATAAGCATCCAAATAAACACGATAAAGGTACTTTATTTAATCAAACATTTTGTTCCATATAACGATGCTCCATAAAGTGAAACACAAAATAAGCATCTAAATGAACACGATAAAGGTACTTTATTTAATCAAACATCTTGTTCCATATAACGATGCTCCATAAAGTGAAACACAAAATAAGCATCTAAATAAACACGATACAGGTACTTTATTTAATCAAACATTTTGTTCCATATAACGATGCCCCATAAAGTGAAACACAAAATAAGCATCTAAATAAACAGGATACAGGTACTTTATTTAATCAAACATTTTGTTCCATATAACGATGCTCCATAAAGTGAAACACAAAATAAGCATCTAAATAAACACGATAAAGGTACTTTATTTAATCAAACATTTTGTTCCATATAACGATGCTCCATAAAGTGAAACACAAAATAAGCATCTAAATAAACACGATACAGGTACATTATTTAATCAAACGTTTTGTTCCATATAACGATGCTCCATAAAGTGAAACACAAAATAAGCATCTAAATAAACACGATACAGGTACTTTATTTAATCAAACATTTTGTTCCATATAACGATGCTCCATAAAGTGAAACACAAAATAAGCATCTAAATAAACACGATACAGGTACTTTATTTAATCAAACATTTTGTTCCATATAACGATGCTCCATAAAGTGAAACACAAAATAAGCATCTAAATAAACACGATACAGGTACTTTATTTAATCAAACATTTTGTTCCATATAACGATGCTCCATAAAGTGAAACACAAAATAAGCATCTAAATAAACACGATAAAGGTACTTCATTTAATCAAACATTTTGTTCCATATAACGATGCTCCATAAAGTGAAACAAAAAATAAGCATCTAAATAAACACGATAAAGGTACTTTATTTAATCAAACATTTTGTTCCATATAACGATGCTCCATAAAGTGAAACACAAAATAAGCATCTAAATAAACACGATAAAGGTACTTAATTTAATCAAACATTTTGTTCCATATAACGATGCTCCATAAAGTGAAACACAAAATACGCATCTAAATAAACACGATACAGGTACTTTATTTAATCAAACATTTTGTTCCATATAACGATGCTCCATAAAGTGAAACACAAAATAAGCATCTAAATAAACACGATAAAGGTACTTTATTTAATCAAACATTTTGTTCCATATAACGATGCTCCATAAAGTGAAACACAAAATAAGCATCTAAATAAACACGCTACAGGTACTTTATTTAATCAAACATTTTGTTCCATATAACGATGCTCCATAAAGTGAAACACAAAATAAGCATCTAAATAAACACGATAAAGGTACTTTATTTAATCAAACATTTTGTTCCATATAACGATGCTCCATAAAGTGAAACACAAAATAAGCATCTAAATAAACACGATAAAGGTACTTTATTTAATCAAACATTTTGTTCCATATAACGATGCTCCATAAAGTGAAACACAAAATACGCATCTAAATAAACACTATAAAGGTACTTTATTTAATCAAACATTTTGTTCCATATAACGATGCTCCATAAAGTGAAACACAAAATAAGCATCTAAATAAACACGATAAAGGTAATTTATTTAATGAAACATTTTGTTCCATATAACGATGCTCCATAAAGTGAAACACAAAATAAGCATCTAAATAAACACGATAAAGGTACTTAATTTAATCAAACATTTTGTCCCATATAACGATGCTCCATAAAGTGAATCACAAAATAAGCATCTAAATAAACACGATAAAGGTACTTTATTTAATCAAACATTTTGTTCCATATAACGATGCTCCATAAAGTGAAACACAAAATAAGCATCTAAATAAACACGATAAAGGTAATTTATTTAATGAAACATTTTGTTCCATATAACGATGCTCCATAAAGTGAAACACAAAATAAGCATCTAAATATACACGATAAAGGTACTTTATTTAATCAATCATTTTGTTCCATATAACGATGCTCCATAAAGTGAAACACAAAATAAGCATCTATATAAACACGATAAAGGTACTTAATTTAATCAAACATTTTGTTCCATATAACGATGCTCCATAAAGTGAAACACAAAATAAGCATCTAAATAAACACGATAAAGGTACTTTATTTAATCAAACATTTTGTTCCATATAACGATGCTCCATAAAGTGAAACACAAAATACGCATCTAAATAAACACTATAAAGGTACTTTATTTAATCAAACATTTTGTTCCATATAACGATGCTCCATGAAGTGAAACACAAAATAAGCATCTAAATAAACACGATAAAGGTAATTTATTTAATGAAACATTTTGTTCCATATAACGATGCTCCATAAAGTGAAACACAAAATACGCATTTAAATAAACACGATAAAGGTGCTTTATTTAATCAAACATTTTGTTCCTTATAACGATGCTCCATAAAGTGAAACACAAAATAAGCATCTAAATAAACACGATAAAGGTACTCTATTTAATCAAACATTTTGTTCCATATAACGATGCTCCATAAAGTGAAACACAAAATAAGCATCTAAATAAACACGATACAGGTACTTTATTTAATCAAACATTTTGTTCCATATAACGATGCTCCATAAAGTGAAACACAAAATAAGCATCTAAATAAACACGATAAAGGTACTTTATTTAATCAAACATTTTGTTCCATATAACGATGCTCCATAAAGTGAAACACAAAATAAGCATCTAAATAAACACGATAAAGGTAATTTATTTAATGAAACATTTTGTTCCATATAACGATGCTCCATAAAGTGAAACACAAAATACGCATTTAAATAAACACGATAAAGGTGCTTTATTTAATCAAACATTTTGTTCCATATAACGATGCTCCATAAAGTGAAACACAAAATAAGCATCTAAATAAACACGATAAAGGTACTCTATTTAATCAAACATTTTGTTCCATATAACGATGCTCCATAAAGTGAAACACAAAATAAGCATCTAAATAAACACGATACAGGTACTTTATTTAATCAAACATTTTGTTCCATATAACGATGCTCCATAAAGTGAAACACAAAATAAGCATCTAAATAAACACGATAAAGGTACTTTATTTAATCAAACATTTGTTCCATATAACGATGCTCCATAAAGTGTAACACAAAATAAGCATCCAAATAAACACGATAAAGGTACTTTATTTAATCAAACATTTTGTTCCATATAACGATGCTCCATAAAGTGAAACACAAAATAAGCATCTAAATGAACACGATAAAGGTACTTTATTTAATCAAACATCTTGTTCCATATAACGATGCTCCATAAAGTGAAACACAAAATAAGCATCTAAATAAACACAATACAGGTACTTTATTTAATCAAACATTTTGTTCCATATAACGATGCTCCATAAAGTGAAACACAAAATAAGCATCTAAATAAACACGATACAGGTACTTTATTTAATCAAACATTTTGTTCCATATAACGATGCTCCATAAAGTGAAACACAAAATAAGCATCTAAATAAACACGATACAGGTACTTTATTTAATCAAACATTTTGTTCCATATAACGATGCTCCATAAAGTGAAACACAAAATTAACATCTAAATAAACACGATACAGGTACTTTATTTAATCAAACATTTTGTTCCATATAACGATGCTCCATAAAGTGAAACACAAAATAAGCATCTAAATAAACACGATAAAGGTACTTTATTTAATCAAACATTTTGTTCCATATAACGATGCTCCATAAAGTGAAACACAAAATAAGCATCTAAATAAACACGATAAAGGTACTTTATTTAATCAAACATTTTGTTCCATATAACGATGCTCCATAAAGTGAAACACAAAATACGCATCTAAATAAACACTATAAAGGTACTTTATTTATTCAAACATTTTGTTCCATATAACGATGCTCCATAAAGTGAAACACAAAATAAGCATCTAAATAAACACGATAAAGGTAATTTATTTAATGAAACATTTTGTTCCATATAACGATGCTCCATAAAGTGAAACACAAAATAAGCATCTAAATAAACACGATAAAGGTACTTAATTTAATCAAACATTTTGTTCCATATAACGATGCTCCATAAAGTGAATCACAAAATAAGCATCTAAATAAACACGATAAAGGTACTTTATTTAATCAAACATTTTGTTCCATATAACGATGCTCCATAAAGTGAAACACAAAATAAGCATCTAAATAAACAAGACAAAGGTAATTTATTTAATGAAACATTTTGTTCCATATAACGATGCTCCATAAAGTGAAACACAAAATAAGCATCTAAATATACACGATAAAGGTACTTTATTTAATCAATCATTTTGTTCCATATAACGATGCTCCATAAAGTGAAACACAAAATAAGCATCTAAATAAACACGATAAAGGTACTTAATTTAATCAAACATTTTGTTCCATATAACGATGCTCCATAAAGTGAAACACAAAATAAGCATCTAAATAAACACGATAAAGGTACTTTATTTAATCAAACATTTTGTTCCATATAACGATGCTCCATAAAGTGAAACACAAAATACGCATCTAAATAAACACTATAAAGGTACTTTATTTAATCAAACATTTTGTTCCATATAACGATACTCCATAAAGTTAAACACAAAATAAGCATCTAAATAAACACGATAAAGGTAATTTATTTAATGAAACATTTTGTTCCATATAACGATGCTCCATAAAGTGAAACACAAAATACGCATTTAAATAAACACGATAAAGGTGCTTTATTTAATCAAACATTTTGTTCCATATAACGATGCTCCATAAAGTGAAACACAAAATAAGCAACTAAATAAACACGATAAAGGTACTCTATTTAATCAAACATTTTGTTCCATATAACGATGCTCCATAAAGTGAAACACAAAATAAGCATCTAAATAAACACGATACAGGTACTTTATTTAATCAAACATTTTGTTCCATATAACGATGCTCCATAAAGTGAAACACAAAATAAGCATCTAAATAAACACGATAAAGGTACTTTATTTAATCAAACATTTGTTCCATATAACGATGCTCCATAAAGTGTAACACAAAATAAGCATCCAAATAAACACGATAAAGGTACTTTATTTAATCAAACATTTTGTTCCATATAACGATGCTCCATAAAGTGAAACACAAAATAAGCATCTAAATAAACACGATAAAGGTACTTTATTTAATCAAACATCTTGTTCCATATAACGATGCTCCATAAAGTGAAACACAAAATAAGCATCTAAATAAACACGATACAGGTACTTTATTTAATCAAACATTTTGTTCCATATAACGATGCTCCATAAAGTGAAACACAAAATAAGCATCTAAATAAACACGATAAAGGTACTTTATTTAATCAATCATTTTGTTCCATATAACGATGCTCCAAAAAGTGAAACACAAAATAAGCATCTAAATAAACACGATACAGGTACTTTATTTAATCAAACATTTTGTTCCATATAACGATGCTCCATAAAGTGAAACACAAAATAAGCATCTAAATAAACACGATAAAGGTACTTTATTTAATCAAAAATTTTGTTCCATATAACGATGCTCCATAAAGTGAAACACAAAATAAGCATCTAAATAAATACGATACAGGTACATTATTTAATCAAACGTTTTGTTCCATATAGCGATGCTCCATAAAGTGAAACACAAAATAAGCATCTAAATAAACACGATAAAGGTACTTTATTTAATCAAACATTTTGTTCCATATAACGATGCTCCATAAAGTGAAACACAAAATTAACATCTAAATAAACACGATAAAGGTAATTTATTTAATGAAACATTTTGTTCCATATAACGATGCTCCATAAAGTGAAACACAAAATAAGCATCTAAATAAACACGATAAAGGTACTTTATTTAATCAAACATTTTGTTCCATATAACGATGCTCCATAAAGTGAAACACAAAATAAGCATCTAAATAAACACGATAAAGGTACTTAATTTAATCAAACATTTTGTTCCATATAACGATGCTCCATAAAGTGAAACACAAAATAAGCATCTAAATAAACACGATAAAGGTACTTTATTTAATCAAACATTTTGTTCCATATAACGATGCTCCATAAAGTGAAACACAAAATAAGCATCTAAATAAACACGATAAAGGTACTTTATTTAATCAAACATTTTGTTCCATATAACGATGCTCCATAAAGTGAAACACAAAATAAGCATCTAAATAAACACGATAAAGGTACTTTATTTAATCAAACATTTTGTTCCATATAACGATGCTCCATAAAGTGAAACACAAAATAAGCAACTAAATAAACACGATAAAGGTACTCTATTTAATCAAACATTTTGTTCCATATAACGATGCTCCATAAAGTGAAACACAAAATAAGCATCTAAATAAACACGATACAGGTACTTTATTTAATCAAACATTTTGTTCCATATAACGATGCTCCATAAAGTGAAACACAAAATAAGCATCTAAATAAACACGATAAAGGTACTTTATTTAATCAAACATTTGTTCCATATAACGATGCTCCATAAAGTGTAACACAAAATAAGCATCCAAATAAACACGATAAAGGTACTTTATTTAATCAAACATTTTGTTCCATATAACGATGCTCCATAAAGTGAAACACAAAATAAGCATCTAAATAAACACGATAAAGGTACTTTATTTAATCAAACATCTTGTTCCATATAACGATGCTCCATAAAGTGAAACACAAAATAAGCATCTAAATAAACACGATACAGGTACTTTATTTAATCAAACATTTTGTTCCATATAACGATGCTCCATAAAGTGAAACACAAAATAAGCATCTAAATAAACACGATAAAGGTACTTTATTTAATCAATCATTTTGTTCCATATAACGATGCTCCAAAAAGTGAAACACAAAATAAGCATCTAAATAAACACGATACAGGTACTTTATTTAATCAAACATTTTGTTCCATATAACGATGCTCCATAAAGTGAAACACAAAATAAGCATCTAAATAAACACGATAAAGGTACTTTATTTAATCAAAAATTTTGTTCCATATAACGATGCTCCATAAAGTGAAACACAAAATAAGCATCTAAATAAATACGATACAGGTACATTATTTAATCAAACGTTTTGTTCCATATTACGATGCTCCATAAAGTGAAACACAAAATAAGCATCTAAATAAACACGATAAAGGTACTTTATTTAATCAAACATTTTGTTCCATATAACGATGCTCCATAAAGTGAAACACAAAATTAACATCTAAATAAACACGATAAAGGTAATTTATTTAATGAAACATTTTGTTCCATATAACGATGCTCCATAAAGTGAAACACAAAATAAGCATCTAAATAAACACGATAAAGGTACTTTATTTAATCAAACATTTTGTTCCATATAACGATGCTCCATAAAGTGAAACACAAAATAAGCATCTAAATAAACACGATAAAGGTACTTAATTTAATCAAACATTTTGTTCCATATAACGATGCTCCATAAAGTGAAACACAAAATAAGCATCTAAATAAACACGATAAAGGTACTTTATTTAATCAAACATTTTGTTCCATATAACGATGCTCCATAAAGTGAAACACAAAATAAGCATCTAAATAAACACGATAAAGGTACTTTATTTAATCAAACATTTTGTTCCATATAACGATGCTCCATAAAGTGAAACAGAAAATAAGCATCTAAATAAACACGATAAATGTACTTAATTTAATCAAACATTTTGTTCCATATAACGATGCTCCATAAAGTGAAACACAAAATAAGCATCTAAATAAACACGATACAGGTACTTTATTTAATCAAACATTTTGTTCCATATAACGATGCTCCATAAAATGAAACACAAAATAAGCATCTAAATAAACACGATACAGGTACTTTATTTAATCAAACATTTTGTTCCATATAACGATGCTCCATAAAGTGAAACACAAAATACGCATCTAAATTAACACGATAAAGGTGCTTTATTTAATCAAACATTTTGTTCCATATAACGATGCTCCATAAAGTGAAACACAAAATAAGCATCTACATAAACACGATAAAGATACTCTATTTAATCAAACATTTTGTTCCATATAACGATGCTCCATAAAGTGAAACACAAAATAAGCATCAAAATAAACACGATAAAGGTGCTTTATTTAATCAAACATTTTGTTCCATATTACGATGCTCCATAAAGTGAAACACAAAATAAGCATCTAAATAAACACGATACAGGTACTTTATTTAATCAAACATTTTGTTCCATATAACGATTCTCCATAAAGTGAAACACAAAATAAGCATCTAAATAAACACGATAAAGGTACTTTATTTAATCAAACATTTTGATCCATATAACGATGCTCCATAAAGTGAAACACAAATTAAGCATCTAAATAAACACGATACAGGTACTTTATTTAATCAAACATTTTGTTCCATATAACGATGCTCCATAAAGTGAAACACAAAATAAGCATCTAAATAAACACGATACAGGTACTTTATTTAATCAAACATTTTGTTCCATATAACGATGCCCCATAAAGTGAAACACAAAATAAGCATCTAAATAAACAGGATACAGGTACTTTATTTAATCAAACATTTTGTTCCATATAACGATGCTCCATAAAGTGAAACACAAAATAAGCATCTAAATAAACACGATAAAGGTACTTTATTTAATCAAACATTTTGTTCCATATAACGATGCTCCATAAAGTGAAACACAAAATAAGCATCTAAATAAACACGATACAGGTACATTATTTAATCAAACGTTTTGTTCCATATAACGATGCTCCATAAAGTGAAACACAAAATAAGCATCTAAATAAACACGATACAGGTACTTTATTTAATCAAACATTTTGTTCCATATAACGATGCTCCATAAAGTGAAACACAAAATAAGCATCTAAATAAACACGATACAGGTACTTTATTTAATCAAACATTTTGTTCCATATAACGATGCTCCATAAAGTGAAACACAAAATAAGCATCTAAATAAACACGATACAGGTACTTTATTTAATCAAACATTTTGTTCCATATAACGATGCTCCATAAAGTGAAACACAAAATAAGCATCTAAATAAACACGATAAAGGTACTTCATTTAATCAAACATTTTGTTCCATATAACGATGCTCCATAAAGTGAAACAAAAAATAAGCATCTAAATAAACACGATAAAGGTACTTTATTTAATCAAACATTTTGTTCCATATAACGATGCTCCATAAAGTGAAACACAAAATAAGCATCTAAATAAACACGATAAAGGTACTTAATTTAATCAAACATTTTGTTCCATATAACGATGCTCCATAAAGTGAAACACAAAATACGCATCTAAATAAACACGATACAGGTACTTTATTTAATCAAACATTTTGTTCCATATAACGATGCTCCATAAAGTGAAACACAAAATAAGCATCTAAATAAACACGATAAAGGTACTTTATTTAATCAAACATTTTGTTCCATATAACGATGCTCCATAAAGTGAAACACAAAATAAGCATCTAAATAAACACGCTACAGGTACTTTATTTAATCAAACATTTTGTTCCATATAACGATGCTCCATAAAGTGAAACACAAAATAAGCATCTAAATAAACACGATAAAGGTACTTTATTTAATCAAACATTTTGTTCCATATAACGATGCTCCATAAAGTGAAACACAAAATAAGCATCTAAATAAACACGATAAAGGTACTTTATTTAATCAAACATTTTGTTCCATATAACGATGCTCCATAAAGTGAAACACAAAATACGCATCTAAATAAACACTATAAAGGTACTTTATTTAATCAAACATTTTGTTCCATATAACGATGCTCCATAAAGTGAAACACAAAATAAGCATCTAAATAAACACGATAAAGGTAATTTATTTAATGAAACATTTTGTTCCATATAACGATGCTCCATAAAGTGAAACACAAAATAAGCATCTAAATAAACACGATAAAGGTACTTAATTTAATCAAACATTTTGTCCCATATAACGATGCTCCATAAAGTGAATCACAAAATAAGCATCTAAATAAACACGATAAAGGTACTTTATTTAATCAAACATTTTGTTCCATATAACGATGCTCCATAAAGTGAAACACAAAATAAGCATCTAAATAAACACGATAAAGGTAATTTATTTAATGAAACATTTTGTTCCATATAACGATGCTCCATAAAGTGAAACACAAAATAAGCATCTAAATATACACGATAAAGGTACTTTATTTAATCAATCATTTTGTTCCATATAACGATGCTCCATAAAGTGAAACACAAAATAAGCATCTATATAAACACGATAAAGGTACTTAATTTAATCAAACATTTTGTTCCATATAACGATGCTCCATAAAGTGAAACACAAAATAAGCATCTAAATAAACACGATAAAGGTACTTTATTTAATCAAACATTTTGTTCCATATAACGATGCTCCATAAAGTGAAACACAAAATACGCATCTAAATAAACACTATAAAGGTACTTTATTTAATCAAACATTTTGTTCCATATAACGATGCTCCATGAAGTGAAACACAAAATAAGCATCTAAATAAACACGATAAAGGTAATTTATTTAATGAAACATTTTGTTCCATATAACGATGCTCCATAAAGTGAAACACAAAATACGCATTTAAATAAACACGATAAAGGTGCTTTATTTAATCAAACATTTTGTTCCTTATAACGATGCTCCATAAAGTGAAACACAAAATAAGCATCTAAATAAACACGATAAAGGTACTCTATTTAATCAAACATTTTGTTCCATATAACGATGCTCCATAAAGTGAAACACAAAATAAGCATCTAAATAAACACGATACAGGTACTTTATTTAATCAAACATTTTGTTCCATATAACGATGCTCCATAAAGTGAAACACAAAATAAGCATCTAAATAAACACGATAAAGGTACTTTATTTAATCAAACATTTTGTTCCATATAACGATGCTCCATAAAGTGAAACACAAAATAAGCATCTAAATAAACACGATAAAGGTAATTTATTTAATGAAACATTTTGTTCCATATAACGATGCTCCATAAAGTGAAACACAAAATACGCATTTAAATAAACACGATAAAGGTGCTTTATTTAATCAAACATTTTGTTCCATATAACGATGCTCCATAAAGTGAAACACAAAATAAGCATCTAAATAAACACGATAAAGGTACTCTATTTAATCAAACATTTTGTTCCATATAACGATGCTCCATAAAGTGAAACACAAAATAAGCATCTAAATAAACACGATACAGGTACTTTATTTAATCAAACATTTTGTTCCATATAACGATGCTCCATAAAGTGAAACACAAAATAAGCATCTAAATAAACACGATAAAGGTACTTTATTTAATCAAACATTTGTTCCATATAACGATGCTCCATAAAGTGTAACACAAAATAAGCATCCAAATAAACACGATAAAGGTACTTTATTTAATCAAACATTTTGTTCCATATAACGATGCTCCATAAAGTGAAACACAAAATAAGCATCTAAATGAACACGATAAAGGTACTTTATTTAATCAAACATCTTGTTCCATATAACGATGCTCCATAAAGTGAAACACAAAATAAGCATCTAAATAAACACAATACAGGTACTTTATTTAATCAAACATTTTGTTCCATATAACGATGCTCCATAAAGTGAAACACAAAATAAGCATCTAAATAAACACGATACAGGTACTTTATTTAATCAAACATTTTGTTCCATATAACGATGCTCCATAAAGTGAAACACAAAATAAGCATCTAAATAAACACGATACAGGTACTTTATTTAATCAAACATTTTGTTCCATATAACGATGCTCCATAAAGTGAAACACAAAATTAACATCTAAATAAACACGATACAGGTACTTTATTTAATCAAACATTTTGTTCCATATAACGATGCTCCATAAAGTGAAACACAAAATAAGCATCTAAATAAACACGATAAAGGTACTTTATTTAATCAAACATTTTGTTCCATATAACGATGCTCCATAAAGTGAAACACAAAATAAGCATCTAAATAAACACGATAAAGGTACTTTATTTAATCAAACATTTTGTTCCATATAACGATGCTCCATAAAGTGAAACACAAAATACGCATCTAAATAAACACTATAAAGGTACTTTATTTATTCAAACATTTTGTTCCATATAACGATGCTCCATAAAGTGAAACACAAAATAAGCATCTAAATAAACACGATAAAGGTAATTTATTTAATGAAACATTTTGTTCCATATAACGATGCTCCATAAAGTGAAACACAAAATAAGCATCTAAATAAACACGATAAAGGTACTTAATTTAATCAAACATTTTGTTCCATATAACGATGCTCCATAAAGTGAATCACAAAATAAGCATCTAAATAAACACGATAAAGGTACTTTATTTAATCAAACATTTTGTTCCATATAACGATGCTCCATAAAGTGAAACACAAAATAAGCATCTAAATAAACAAGACAAAGGTAATTTATTTAATGAAACATTTTGTTCCATATAACGATGCTCCATAAAGTGAAACACAAAATAAGCATCTAAATATACACGATAAAGGTACTTTATTTAATCAATCATTTTGTTCCATATAACGATGCTCCATAAAGTGAAACACAAAATAAGCATCTAAATAAACACGATAAAGGTACTTAATTTAATCAAACATTTTGTTCCATATAACGATGCTCCATAAAGTGAAACACAAAATAAGCATCTAAATAAACACGATAAAGGTACTTTATTTAATCAAACATTTTGTTCCATATAACGATGCTCCATAAAGTGAAACACAAAATACGCATCTAAATAAACACTATAAAGGTACTTTATTTAATCAAACATTTTGTTCCATATAACGATACTCCATAAAGTTAAACACAAAATAAGCATCTAAATAAACACGATAAAGGTAATTTATTTAATGAAACATTTTGTTCCATATAACGATGCTCCATAAAGTGAAACACAAAATACGCATTTAAATAAACACGATAAAGGTGCTTTATTTAATCAAACATTTTGTTCCATATAACGATGCTCCATAAAGTGAAACACAAAATAAGCAACTAAATAAACACGATAAAGGTACTCTATTTAATCAAACATTTTGTTCCATATAACGATGCTCCATAAAGTGAAACACAAAATAAGCATCTAAATAAACACGATACAGGTACTTTATTTAATCAAACATTTTGTTCCATATAACGATGCTCCATAAAGTGAAACACAAAATAAGCATCTAAATAAACACGATAAAGGTACTTTATTTAATCAAACATTTGTTCCATATAACGATGCTCCATAAAGTGTAACACAAAATAAGCATCCAAATAAACACGATAAAGGTACTTTATTTAATCAAACATTTTGTTCCATATAACGATGCTCCATAAAGTGAAACACAAAATAAGCATCTAAATAAACACGATAAAGGTACTTTATTTAATCAAACATCTTGTTCCATATAACGATGCTCCATAAAGTGAAACACAAAATAAGCATCTAAATAAACACGATACAGGTACTTTATTTAATCAAACATTTTGTTCCATATAACGATGCTCCATAAAGTGAAACACAAAATAAGCATCTAAATAAACACGATAAAGGTACTTTATTTAATCAATCATTTTGTTCCATATAACGATGCTCCAAAAAGTGAAACACAAAATAAGCATCTAAATAAACACGATACAGGTACTTTATTTAATCAAACATTTTGTTCCATATAACGATGCTCCATAAAGTGAAACACAAAATAAGCATCTAAATAAACACGATAAAGGTACTTTATTTAATCAAAAATTTTGTTCCATATAACGATGCTCCATAAAGTGAAACACAAAATAAGCATCTAAATAAATACGATACAGGTACATTATTTAATCAAACGTTTTGTTCCATATAGCGATGCTCCATAAAGTGAAACACAAAATAAGCATCTAAATAAACACGATAAAGGTACTTTATTTAATCAAACATTTTGTTCCATATAACGATGCTCCATAAAGTGAAACACAAAATTAACATCTAAATAAACACGATAAAGGTAATTTATTTAATGAAACATTTTGTTCCATATAACGATGCTCCATAAAGTGAAACACAAAATAAGCATCTAAATAAACACGATAAAGGTACTTTATTTAATCAAACATTTTGTTCCATATAACGATGCTCCATAAAGTGAAACACAAAATAAGCATCTAAATAAACACGATAAAGGTACTTAATTTAATCAAACATTTTGTTCCATATAACGATGCTCCATAAAGTGAAACACAAAATAAGCATCTAAATAAACACGATAAAGGTACTTTATTTAATCAAACATTTTGTTCCATATAACGATGCTCCATAAAGTGAAACACAAAATAAGCATCTAAATAAACACGATAAAGGTACTTTATTTAATCAAACATTTTGTTCCATATAACGATGCTCCATAAAGTGAAACACAAAATAAGCATCTAAATAAACACGATAAAGGTACTTTATTTAATCAAACATTTTGTTCCATATAACGATGCTCCATAAAGTGAAACACAAAATAAGCAACTAAATAAACACGATAAAGGTACTCTATTTAATCAAACATTTTGTTCCATATAACGATGCTCCATAAAGTGAAACACAAAATAAGCATCTAAATAAACACGATACAGGTACTTTATTTAATCAAACATTTTGTTCCATATAACGATGCTCCATAAAGTGAAACACAAAATAAGCATCTAAATAAACACGATAAAGGTACTTTATTTAATCAAACATTTGTTCCATATAACGATGCTCCATAAAGTGTAACACAAAATAAGCATCCAAATAAACACGATAAAGGTACTTTATTTAATCAAACATTTTGTTCCATATAACGATGCTCCATAAAGTGAAACACAAAATAAGCATCTAAATAAACACGATAAAGGTACTTTATTTAATCAAACATCTTGTTCCATATAACGATGCTCCATAAAGTGAAACACAAAATAAGCATCTAAATAAACACGATACAGGTACTTTATTTAATCAAACATTTTGTTCCATATAACGATGCTCCATAAAGTGAAACACAAAATAAGCATCTAAATAAACACGATAAAGGTACTTTATTTAATCAATCATTTTGTTCCATATAACGATGCTCCAAAAAGTGAAACACAAAATAAGCATCTAAATAAACACGATACAGGTACTTTATTTAATCAAACATTTTGTTCCATATAACGATGCTCCATAAAGTGAAACACAAAATAAGCATCTAAATAAACACGATAAAGGTACTTTATTTAATCAAAAATTTTGTTCCATATAACGATGCTCCATAAAGTGAAACACAAAATAAGCATCTAAATAAATACGATACAGGTACATTATTTAATCAAACGTTTTGTTCCATATTACGATGCTCCATAAAGTGAAACACAAAATAAGCATCTAAATAAACACGATAAAGGTACTTTATTTAATCAAACATTTTGTTCCATATAACGATGCTCCATAAAGTGAAACACAAAATTAACATCTAAATAAACACGATAAAGGTAATTTATTTAATGAAACATTTTGTTCCATATAACGATGCTCCATAAAGTGAAACACAAAATAAGCATCTAAATAAACACGATAAAGGTACTTTATTTAATCAAACATTTTGTTCCATATAACGATGCTCCATAAAGTGAAACACAAAATAAGCATCTAAATAAACACGATAAAGGTACTTAATTTAATCAAACATTTTGTTCCATATAACGATGCTCCATAAAGTGAAACACAAAATAAGCATCTAAATAAACACGATAAAGGTACTTTATTTAATCAAACATTTTGTTCCATATAACGATGCTCCATAAAGTGAAACACAAAATAAGCATCTAAATAAACACGATAAAGGTACTTTATTTAATCAAACATTTTGTTCCATATAACGATGCTCCATAAAGTGAAACAGAAAATAAGCATCTAAATAAACACGATAAATGTACTTAATTTAATCAAACATTTTGTTCCATATAACGATGCTCCATAAAGTGAAACACAAAATAAGCATCTAAATAAACACGATACAGGTACTTTATTTAATCAAACATTTTGTTCCATATAACGATGCTCCATAAAATGAAACACAAAATAAGCATCTAAATAAACACGATACAGGTACTTTATTTAATCAAACATTTTGTTCCATATAACGATGCTCCATAAAGTGAAACACAAAATACGCATCTAAATTAACACGATAAAGGTGCTTTATTTAATCAAACATTTTGTTCCATATAACGATGCTCCATAAAGTGAAACACAAAATAAGCATCTACATAAACACGATAAAGATACTCTATTTAATCAAACATTTTGTTCCATATAACGATGCTCCATAAAGTGAAACACAAAATAAGCATCAAAATAAACACGATAAAGGTGCTTTATTTAATCAAACATTTTGTTCCATATTACGATGCTCCATAAAGTGAAACACAAAATAAGCATCTAAATAAACACGATACAGGTACTTTATTTAATCAAACATTTTGTTCCATATAACGATTCTCCATAAAGTGAAACACAAAATAAGCATCTAAATAAACACGATAAAGGTACTTTATTTAATCAAACATTTTGATCCATATAACGATGCTCCATAAAGTGAAACACAAATTAAGCATCTAAATAAACACGATACAGGTACTTTATTTAATCAAACATTTTGTTCCATATAACGATGCTCCATAAAGTGAAACACAAAATAAGCATCTAAATAAACACGATAAAGGTACTTAATTTAATCAAACATTTTGTTCCATATAACGATGCTCCATAAAGTGAAACACAAAAAAAGCATCTACATAAACACGATAAAGGTACTTTATTTAATCAAACATTTTGTTCCATATAACGATGCTCCATAAAGTGAAACACAAAATAAGCATCTAAATAAACACGATAAAGGTACTTTATTTAATCAAACATTTTGTTCCATATAACGATGCTCCATAAAGTGAAACACAAAATAAGCATCTAAATAAACACGATAAAGGTAATTTATTTAATGAAACATTTTGTTCCATTTAACGATGCTCCATAAAGTGAAACACAAAATACGCATTTAAATAAACACGATAAAGGTGCTTTATTTAATCAAACATTTTGTTCCATATAACGATGCTCCATAAAGTGAAACACAAAAAAAGCATCTAAATAAACACGATAAAGGTACTCTATTTAATCAAACATTTTGTTCCATATAACGATGCTCCATAAAGTGAAACACAAAATAAGCATCTAAATAAACACGATACAGGTACTTTATTTAATCAAACATTTTGTTCCATATAACGATGCTCCATAAAGTGAAACACAAAATAAGCATCTAAATGAACACGATAAAGGTACTTTATTTAATCAAACATTTGTTCCATATAACGATGCTCCATAAAGTGAACACAAAATAAGCATCCAAATAAACACGATAAAGGTACTTTATTTAATCAAACATTTTGTTCCACATAACGATGCTCCATAAAGTGAAACACAAAATAAGCATCTAAATAAACACGATACAGGTACATTATTTAATCAAACGTTTTGTTCCATATAACGATGCTCCATAAAGTGAAACACAAAATAAGCATCCAAATAAACATGATAAAGGTACTTTATTTAATCAAACATTTTGTTCAATATAACGATGCTCCATAAAGTGAAACACAAAATAAGCATCTAAATAAACACGATAAAGGTAATTTATTTAATGAAACATTTTGTTCCATATAACGATGCTCCATAAAGTGAAACACAAAATAAGCATCTAAATAAACACGATAAAGGTACTTTATTTAATCAAACATTTTGTTCCATATAACGATGCTCCATAAAGTGAAACACAAAATAAGCATCTAAATAAACACGATAAAGGTACTTAATTTAATCAAACATTTTGTTCCATATAACGATGCTCCATAAAGTGAAACACAAAATAAGCATCTAAATAAACACGATAAAGGTACTTTATTTAATCAAACATTTTGTTCCATATAACGATGCTCCATAAAGTGAAACACAAAATAAGCATCTAAATAAACATGATAAAGGTACTTAATTTAATCAAACATTTTGTTCCATATAACGATGCTCCATAAAGTGAAACACAAAATAAGCATCTAAATAAACACGATAAAGGTAATTTTTTTAATGAAACATTTTGTTCCATATAACGATGCTCCATAAAGTGAAACACAAAATAAGCATCTAAATAAACACGATAAAGGTACTTTATTTAATCAAACATTTTGTTCCATATAACGATGCTCCATAAAGTGAAACACAAAATAAGCATCTAAATAAACACGATAAAGGTACTTAATTTAATCAAACATTTTGTTCCATATAACGATGCTCCATAAAGTGAAACACAAAATAAGCATCTAAATAAACACGATAAAGGTACTTTATTTAATCAAACATTTTGTTCCATATAACGATGCTCCATAACGTGAAACACAAAATAAGCATCTAAATAAACACGATACAGGTACTTTATTTAATCAAACATTTTGTTCCATATAACGATGCTCCATAAAGTGAAACACAAAATAAGCATCTAAATAAACACGATAAAGGTACTTTATTTAATTAAACATTTTGTTCCATATAACGATGCTCCATAAAGTGAAACACAAAATAAGCATCTAAATAAACACGATAAAGGTACTTTATTTAATCAAACATTTTGTTCCATATAACGATGCTCCATAAAGTGAAACACAAAATAAGCATCTAAATAAACACGATAAAGGTACTTTATTTAATCAAACATTTTGTTCCATATAACGATGCTCCATAACGTGAAACACAAAATAAGCATCTAAATAAACACGATACAGGTACTTTATTTAATCAAACATTTTGTTCCATATAACGATGCTCCATAAAGTGAAACACAAAATAAGCATCTAAATAAACACGATAAAGGTACTTTATTTAATTAAACATTTTGTTCCATATAACGATGCTCCATAAAGTGAAACACAAAATAAGCATCTAAATAAACACGATAAAGGTACTTTATTTAATCAAACATTTTGTTCCATATAACGATGCTCCATAAAGTGAAACACAAAATAAGCATCTAAATAAACACGATAAAGGTACTTTATTTAATCAAACATTTTGTTCCAAATAACGATGCTCCATAAAGTGAAACACAAAATAAGCATCCAAATAAACACGATAAAGGTAATTTATTTAATCAAACATTTGTTCCATATAACGATACTCCATAAAGTGAAACACAAAATAAGAATCTAAATAAACACGATACAGGTACTTAATTTAATCAAACATTTTGTTCCATATAACGATGCTCCATAAAGTGAAACACAAAATAAGCATCTAAATAAACACGATAAAGGTACTTTATTTAATCAAACATTTTGTTCCATATAACGATGCTCCATAAAGTGAAACACAAAATAAGCATCTAAATAAACACGATAAAGGTACTTAATTTAATCAAACATTTTGTTCCATATAACGATGCTCCATAAAGTGAAACACAAAATAAGCATCTAAATAAACACGATACAGGTACATTATTTAATCAAACGTTTTGTTCCATATAACGATGCTCCATAAAGTGAAACACAAAATAAGCATCTAAATAAACACGATAAAGGTACTTTATTTAATCAAACATTTTGTTCCATATAACGATGCTCCATAAAGTGAAACACAAAATAAGCATCTAAATAAACACGATAAAGGTACTTCATTTAATCAAACATTTTGTTCCATATAACGATGCTCCATAAAGTGAAACAAAAAATAAGCATCTAAATAAACACGATAAAGGTACTTTATTTAATCAAACATTTTGTTCCATATAACGATGCTCCATAAAGTGAAACACAAAATAAGCATCTAAATAAACACGATAAAGGTACTTAATTTAATCAAACATTTTGTTCCATATAACGATGCTCCATAAAGTGAAACACAAAATACGCATCTAAATAAACACGATACAGGTACTTTATTTAATCAAACATTTTGTTCCATATAACGATGCTCCATATAGTGAAACACAAAATAAGCATCTAAATAAACACGATAAAGGTACTTTATTTAATCAAACATTTTGTTCCATATAACGATGCTCCATAAAGTGAAACACAAAATAAGCATCTAAATAAACACGATACAGGTACTTTATTTAATCAAACATTTTGTTCCATATAACGATGCTCCATAAAGTGAAACACAAAATAAGCATCTAAATAAACACGATAAAGGTACTTTATTTAATCAAACATTTTGTTCCATATAACGATGCTCCATAAAGTGAAACACAAAATAAGCATCTAAATAAACACGATAAAGGTACTTTATTTAATCAAACATTTTGTTCCATATAACGATGCTCCATAAAGTGAAACACAAAATACGCATCTAAATAAACACTATAAAGGTACTTTATTTAATCAAACATTTTGTTCCATATAACGATGCTCCATAAAGTGAAACACAAAATAAGCATCTAAATAAACACGATAAAGGTAATTTATTTAATGAAACATTTTGTTCCATATAACGATGCTCCATAAAGTGAAACACAAAATAAGCATCTAAATAAACACGATAAAGGTACTTAATTTAATCAAACATTTTGTCCCATATAACGATGCTCCATAAAGTGAATCACAAAATAAGCATCTAAATAAACACGATAAAGGTACTTTATTTAATCAAACATTTTGTTCCATATAACGATGCTCCATAAAGTGAAACACAAAATAAGCATCTAAATAAACACGATAAAGGTAATTTATTTAATGAAACATTTTGTTCCATATAACGATGCTCCATAAAGTGAAACACAAAATAAGCATCTAAATATACACGATAAAGGTACTTTATTTAATCAATCATTTTGTTCCATATAACGATGCTCCATAAAGTGAAACACAAAATAAGCATCTAAATAAACACGATAAAGGTACTTAATTTAATCAAACATTTTGTTCCATATAACGATGCTCCATAAAGTGAAACACAAAATAAGCATCTAAATAAACACGATAAAGGTACTTTATTTAATCAAACATTTTGTTCCATATAACGATGCTCCATAAAGTGAAACACAAAATACGCATCTAAATAAACACTATAAAGGTACTTAATTTAATCAAACATTTTGTTCCATATAACGATGCTCCATAAAGTGAAACACAAAACAAGCATCTAAATAAACACGATAAAGGTAATTTATTTAATGAAACATTTTGTTCCATATAACGATGCTCCATAAAGTGAAACACAAAATACGCATTTAAATAAACACGATAAAGGTGCTTTATTTAATCAAACATTTTGTTCCATATAACGATGCTCCATAAAGTGAAACACAAAATAAGCATCTAAATAAACACGATAAAGGTACTCTATTTAATCAAACATTTTGTTCCATATAACGATGCTCCATAAAGTGAAACACAAAATAAGCATCTAAATAAACACGATAAAGGTACTTTATTTAATCAAACATTTGTTCCATATAACGATGCTCCATAAAGTGTAACACAAAATAAGCATCCAAATAAACACGATAAAGGTACTTTATTTAATCAAACATTTTGTTCCATATAACGATGCTCCATAAAGTGAAACACAAAATAAGCATCTAAATGAACACGATAAAGGTACTTTATTTAATCAAACATCTTGTTCCATATAACGATGCTCCATAAAGTGAAACACAAAATAAGCATCTAAATAAACACGATACAGGTACTTTATTTAATCAAACATTTTGTTCCATATAACGATGCTCCATAAAGTGAAACACAAAATAAGCATCTAAATAAACACGATACAGGTACTTTATTTAATCAAACATTTTGTTCCATATAACGATGCTCCATAAAGTGAAACACAAAATAAGCATCTAAATAAACACGATAAAGGTACTTTATTTAATCAAAAATTTTGTTCCATATAACGATGCTCCATAAAGTGAAACACAAAATAAGCATCTAAATAAACACGATACAGGTACATTATTTAATCAAACGTTTTGTTCCATATAACGATGCTCCATAAAGTGAAACACAAAATAAGCATCTAAATAAACACGATAAAGGTACTTTATTTAATCAAACATTTTGTTCCATATAACGATGCTCCATAAAGTGAAACACAAAATTAACATCTAAATAAACACGATAAAGGTAATTTATTTAATGAAACATTTTGTTCCATATAACGATGCTCCATAAAGTGAAACACAAAATAAGCATCTAAATAAACACGATAAAGGTACTTTATTTAATCAAACATTTTGTTCCATATAACGATGCTCCATAAAGTGAAACACAAAATAAGCATCTAAATAAACACGATAAAGGTACTTAATTTAATCAAACATTTTGTTCCATATAACGATGCTCCATAAAGTGAAACACAAAATAAGCATCTAAATAAACACGATAAAGGTACTTTATTTAATCAAACATTTTGTTCCATATAACGATGCTCCATAAAGTGAAACACAAAATAAGCATCTAAATAAACACGATAAAGGTACTTTATTTAATCAAACATTTTGTTCCATATAACGATGCTCCATAAAGTGAAACAGAAAATAAGCATCTAAATAAACACGATAAATGTACTTAATTTAATCAAACATTTTGTTCCATATAACGATGCTCCATAAAGTGAAACACAAAATAAGCATCTAAATAAACACGATACAGGTACTTTATTTAATCAAACATTTTGTTCCATATAACGATGCTCCATAAAATGAAACACAAAATAAGCATCTAAATAAACACGATAAAGGTACTTTATTTAATCAAACATTTTGTTCCATATAACGATGCTCCATAAAGTGAAACACAAAATAAGCATCTAAATAAACACGATAAAGGTACTTTATTTAATCAAACATTTTGTTCCATATAACGATGCTCCATAAAGTGAAACACAAAATTAACATCTAAATAAACACGATAAAGGTAATTTATTTAATGAAACATTTTGTTCCATATAACGATGCTCCATAAAGTGAAACACAAAATAAGCATCTAAATAAACACGATAAAGGTACTTAATTTAATCAAACATTTTGTTCCATATAACGATGCTCCATAAAGTGAAACACAAAATAAGCATCTAAATAAACACGATAAAGGTACTTTATTTAATCAAACATTTTGTTCCATATAACGATGCTCCATAAAGTGAAACACAAAATAAGCATCTAAATAAACACGATAAAGGTACTTTATTTAATCAAACATTTTGTTCCATATAACGATGCTCCATAAAGTGAAACAGAAAATAAGCATCTAAATAAACACGATAAATGTACTTAATTTAATCAAACATTTTGTTCCATATAACGATGCTCCATAAAGTGAAACACAAAATAAGCATCTAAATAAACACGATACAGGTACTTTATTTAATCAAACATTTTGTTCCATATAACGATGCTCCATAAAATGAAACACAAAATAAGCATCTAAATAAACACGATAAAGGTACTTTATTTAATCAAACATTTTGTTCCATATAACGATGCTCCATAAAGTGAAACACAAAATAAGCATCTAAATAAACACGATACAGGTAATTTATTTAATGAAACATTTTGTTCCATTTAACGATGCTCCATAAAGTGAAACACAAAATACGCATTTAAATAAACACGATAAAGGTGCTTTATTTAATCAAACATTTTGTTCCATATAACGATGCTCCATAAAGTGAAACACAAAAAAAGCATCTAAATAAACACGATAAAGGTACTCTATTTAATCAAACATTTTGTTCCATATAACGATGCTCCATAAAGTGAAACACAAAATAAGCATCTAAATAAACACGATACAGGTACTTTATTTAATCAAACATTTTGTTCCATATAACGATGCTCCATAAAGTGAAACACAAAATAAGCATCTAAATGAACACGATAAAGGTACTTTATTTAATCAAACATTTGTTCCATATAACGATGCTCCATAAAGTGAACACAAAATAAGCATCCAAATAAACACGATAAAGGTACTTTATTTAATCAAACATTTTGTTCCACATAACGATGCTCCATAAAGTGAATTACAAAATAAGCATCTAAATAAACACGATACAGGTACATTATTTAATCAAACGTTTTGTTCCATATAACGATGCTCCATAAAGTGAAACACAAAATAAGCATCTAAATAAACACGATAAAGGTACTTTATTTAATCAAACATTTTGTTCAATATAACGATGCTCCATAAAGTGAAACACAAAATAAGCATCTAAATAAACACGATAAAGGTAATTTATTTAATGAAACATTTTGTTCCATATAACGATGCTCCATAAAGTGAAACACAAAATAAGCATCTAAATAAACACGATAAAGGTACTTTATTTAATCAAACATTTTGTTCCATATAACGATGCTCCATAAAGTGAAACACAAAATAAGCATCTAAATAAACACGATAAAGGTACTTAATTTAATCAAACATTTTGTTCCATATAACGATGCTCCATAAAGTGAAACACAAAATAAGCATCTAAATAAACACGATAAAGGTACTTTATTTAATCAAACATTTTGTTCCATATAACGATGCTCCATAAAGTGAAACACAAAATAAGCATCTAAATAAACATGATAAAGGTACTTAATTTAATCAAACATTTTGTTCCATATAACGATGCTCCATAAAGTGAAACACAAAATAAGCATCTAAATAAACACGATAAAGGTAATTTTTTTAATGAAACATTTTGTTCCATATAACGATGCTCCATAAAGTGAAACACAAAATAAGCATCTAAATAAACACGATAAAGGTACTTTATTTAATCAAACATTTTGTTCCATATAACGATGCTCCATAAAGTGAAACACAAAATAAGCATCTAAATAAACACGATAAAGGTACTTAATTTAATCAAACATTTTGTTCCATATAACGATGCTCCATAAAGTGAAACACAAAATAAGCATCTAAATAAACACGATAAAGGTACTTTATTTAATCAAACATTTTGTTCCATATAACGATGCTCCATAAAGTGAAACACAAAATAAGCATCTAAATAAACACGATACAGGTACTTTATTTAATCAAACATTTTGTTCCATATAACGATGCTCCATAAAGTGAAACACAAAATAAGCATCTAAATAAACACGATACAGGTACTTTATTTAATCAAACATTTTGTTCCATATAACGATGCTCCATAAAGTGAAACACAAAATAAGCATCTAAATAAACACGATACAGGTACTTTATTTAATCAAACATTTTGTTCCATATAACGATGCTCCATAAAGTGAAACACAAAATAAGCATCTAAATAAACACGATAAAGGTACTTTATTTAATTAAACATTTTGTTCCATATAACGATGCTCCATAAAGTGAAACACAAAATAAGCATCTAAATAAACACGATACAGGTACTTTATTTAATCAAACATTTTGTTCCATATAACGATGCTCCATAAAATGAAACAAAAAATAAGCATCTAAATAAACACGATAAAGGTACTTTATTTAATCAAACATTTTGTTCCATATAACGATGCTCCATAAAGTGAAACACAAAATAAGCATCTAAATAAACACGATAAAGGTACTTTATTTAATCAAACATTTTGTTCCATATAACGATGCTCCATAAAGTGAAACACAAAATTAACATCTAAATAAACACGATAAAGGTAATTTATTTAATGAAACATTTTGTTCCATATAACGATGCTCCATAAAGTGAAACACAAAATAAGCATCTAAATAAACACGATAAAGGTACTTTATTTAATCAAACATTTTGTTCCATATAACGATGCTCCATAAAGTGAAACACAAAATAAGCATCTAAATAAACACGATAAAGGTACTTAATTTAATCAAACATTTTGTTCCATATAACGATGCTCCATAAAGTGAAACACAAAATAAGCATCTAAATAAACACGATACAGGTACATTATTTAATCAAACGTTTTGTTCCATATAACGATGCTCCATAAAGTGAAACACAAAATAAGCATCTAAATAAACACGATAAAGGTACTTTATTTAATCAAACATTTTGTTCCATATAACGATGCTCCATAAAGTGAAACACAAAATAAGCATCTAAATAAACACGATAAAGGTACTTCATTTAATCAAACATTTTGTTCCATATAACGATGCTCCATAAAATGAAACACAAAATAAGCATCTAAATAAACACGATAAAGGTACTTTATTTAATCAAACATTTTGTTCCATATAACGATGCTCCATAAAGTGAAACACAAAATAAGCATCTAAATAAACACGATACAGGTACTTTATTTAATCAAACATTTTGTTCCATATAACGATGCTCCATAAAGTGAAACACAAAATAAGCATCTAAATAAACACGATACAGGTACTTTATTTAATCAAACATTTTGTTCCATATAACGATGCTCCATAAAGTGAAACACAAAATAAGCATCTAAATAAACACGATAAAGGTACTTTATTTAATCAAACATTTTGTTCCATATAACGATGCTCCATAAAGTGAAACACAAAATAAGCATCTAAATAAACACGATACAGGTACTTTATTTAATCAAACATTTTGTTCCATATAACGATGCTCCATAAAGTGAAACACAAAATAAGCATCTAAATAAACACGATACAGGTACTTTATTTAATCAAACATTTTGTTCCATATAACGATGCTCCATAAAGTGAAACACAAAATAAGCATCTAAATAAACACGATAAAGGTACTTAATTTAATCAAACATTTTGTTCCATATAACGATGCTCCATAAAGTGAAACACAAAATAAGCATCTAAATAAACACGATAAAGGTACTTTATTTAATCAAACATTTTGTTCCATATAACGATGCTCCATAAAGTGAAACACAAAATACGCATCTAAATAAACACGATACAGGTACATTATTTAATCAAACGTTTTGTTCCATATAACGATGCTCCATAAAGTGAAACACAAAATAAGCATCTAAATAAACACGATAAAGGTACTTTATTTAATCAAACATTTTGTTCCATATAACGATGCTCCATAAAGTGAAACACAAAATTAACATCTAAATAAACACGATAAAGGTAATTTATTTAATGAAACATTTTGTTCCATATAACGATGCTCCATAAAGTGAAACACAAAATAAGCATCTAAATAAACACGATAAAGGTACTTTATTTAATCAAACATTTTGTTCCATATAACGATGCTCCATAAAGTGAAACACAAAATAAGCATCTAAATAAACACGATAAAGGTACTTAATTTAATCAAACATTTTGTTCCATATAACGATGCTCCATAAAGTGAAACACAAAATAAGCATCTAAATAAACACGATAAAGGTACTTTATTTAATCAAACATTTTGTTCCATATAACGATGCTCCATAAAGTGAAACACAAAATAAGCATCTAAATAAACACGATAAAGGTACTTTATTTAATCAAACATTTTGTTCCATATAACGATGCTCCATAAAGTGAAACAGAAAATAAGCATCTAAATAAACACGATAAATGTACTTAATTTAATCAAACATTTTGTTCCATATAACGATGCTCCATAAAGTGAAACACAAAATAAGCATCTAAATAAACACGATACAGGTACTTTATTTAATCAAACATTTTGTTCCATATAACGATGCTCCATAAAATGAAACACAAAATAAGCATCTAAATAAACACGATAAAGGTACTTTATTTAATCAAACATTTTGTTCCATATAACGATGCTCCATAAAGTGAAACACAAAATAAGCATCTAAATAAACACGATAAAGGTACTTTATTTAATCAAACATTTTGTTCCATATAACGATGCTCCATAAAGTGAAACACAAAATTAACATCTAAATAAACACGATAAAGGTAATTTATTTAATGAAACATTTTGTTCCATATAACGATGCTCCATAAAGTGAAACACAAAATAAGCATCTAAATAAACACGATAAAGGTACTTAATTTAATCAAACATTTTGTTCCATATAACGATGCTCCATAAAGTGAAACACAAAATAAGCATCTAAATAAACACGATAAAGGTACTTTATTTAATCAAACATTTTGTTCCATATAACGATGCTCCATAAAGTGAAACACAAAATAAGCATCTAAATAAACACGATAAAGGTACTTTATTTAATCAAACATTTTGTTCCATATAACGATGCTCCATAAAGTGAAACAGAAAATAAGCATCTAAATAAACACGATAAATGTACTTAATTTAATCAAACATTTTGTTCCATATAACGATGCTCCATAAAGTGAAACACAAAATAAGCATCTAAATAAACACGATACAGGTACTTTATTTAATCAAACATTTTGTTCCATATAACGATGCTCCATAAAATGAAACACAAAATAAGCATCTAAATAAACACGATAAAGGTACTTTATTTAATCAAACATTTTGTTCCATATAACGATGCTCCATAAAGTGAAACACAAAATAAGCATCTAAATAAACACGATACAGGTAATTTATTTAATGAAACATTTTGTTCCATTTAACGATGCTCCATAAAGTGAAACACAAAATACGCATTTAAATAAACACGATAAAGGTGCTTTATTTAATCAAACATTTTGTTCCATATAACGATGCTCCATAAAGTGAAACACAAAAAAAGCATCTAAATAAACACGATAAAGGTACTCTATTTAATCAAACATTTTGTTCCATATAACGATGCTCCATAAAGTGAAACACAAAATAAGCATCTAAATAAACACGATACAGGTACTTTATTTAATCAAACATTTTGTTCCATATAACGATGCTCCATAAAGTGAAACACAAAATAAGCATCTAAATGAACACGATAAAGGTACTTTATTTAATCAAACATTTGTTCCATATAACGATGCTCCATAAAGTGAACACAAAATAAGCATCCAAATAAACACGATAAAGGTACTTTATTTAATCAAACATTTTGTTCCACATAACGATGCTCCATAAAGTGAATTACAAAATAAGCATCTAAATAAACACGATACAGGTACATTATTTAATCAAACGTTTTGTTCCATATAACGATGCTCCATAAAGTGAAACACAAAATAAGCATCTAAATAAACACGATAAAGGTACTTTATTTAATCAAACATTTTGTTCAATATAACGATGCTCCATAAAGTGAAACACAAAATAAGCATCTAAATAAACACGATAAAGGTAATTTATTTAATGAAACATTTTGTTCCATATAACGATGCTCCATAAAGTGAAACACAAAATAAGCATCTAAATAAACACGATAAAGGTACTTTATTTAATCAAACATTTTGTTCCATATAACGATGCTCCATAAAGTGAAACACAAAATAAGCATCTAAATAAACACGATAAAGGTACTTAATTTAATCAAACATTTTGTTCCATATAACGATGCTCCATAAAGTGAAACACAAAATAAGCATCTAAATAAACACGATAAAGGTACTTTATTTAATCAAACATTTTGTTCCATATAACGATGCTCCATAAAGTGAAACACAAAATAAGCATCTAAATAAACATGATAAAGGTACTTAATTTAATCAAACATTTTGTTCCATATAACGATGCTCCATAAAGTGAAACACAAAATAAGCATCTAAATAAACACGATAAAGGTAATTTTTTTAATGAAACATTTTGTTCCATATAACGATGCTCCATAAAGTGAAACACAAAATAAGCATCTAAATAAACACGATAAAGGTACTTTATTTAATCAAACATTTTGTTCCATATAACGATGCTCCATAAAGTGAAACACAAAATAAGCATCTAAATAAACACGATAAAGGTACTTAATTTAATCAAACATTTTGTTCCATATAACGATGCTCCATAAAGTGAAACACAAAATAAGCATCTAAATAAACACGATAAAGGTACTTTATTTAATCAAACATTTTGTTCCATATAACGATGCTCCATAAAGTGAAACACAAAATAAGCATCTAAATAAACACGATACAGGTACTTTATTTAATCAAACATTTTGTTCCATATAACGATGCTCCATAAAGTGAAACACAAAATAAGCATCTAAATAAACACGATACAGGTACTTTATTTAATCAAACATTTTGTTCCATATAACGATGCTCCATAAAGTGAAACACAAAATAAGCATCTAAATAAACACGATACAGGTACTTTATTTAATCAAACATTTTGTTCCATATAACGATGCTCCATAAAGTGAAACACAAAATAAGCATCTAAATAAACACGATAAAGGTACTTTATTTAATTAAACATTTTGTTCCATATAACGATGCTCCATAAAGTGAAACACAAAATAAGCATCTAAATAAACACGATACAGGTACTTTATTTAATCAAACATTTTGTTCCATATAACGATGCTCCATAAAATGAAACAAAAAATAAGCATCTAAATAAACACGATAAAGGTACTTTATTTAATCAAACATTTTGTTCCATATAACGATGCTCCATAAAGTGAAACACAAAATAAGCATCTAAATAAACACGATAAAGGTACTTTATTTAATCAAACATTTTGTTCCATATAACGATGCTCCATAAAGTGAAACACAAAATTAACATCTAAATAAACACGATAAAGGTAATTTATTTAATGAAACATTTTGTTCCATATAACGATGCTCCATAAAGTGAAACACAAAATAAGCATCTAAATAAACACGATAAAGGTACTTTATTTAATCAAACATTTTGTTCCATATAACGATGCTCCATAAAGTGAAACACAAAATAAGCATCTAAATAAACACGATAAAGGTACTTAATTTAATCAAACATTTTGTTCCATATAACGATGCTCCATAAAGTGAAACACAAAATAAGCATCTAAATAAACACGATAAAGGTACTTTATTTAATCAAACATTTTGTTCCATATAACGATGCTCCATAAAGTGAAACACAAAATAAGCATCTAAATAAACATGATAAAGGTACTTAATTTAATCAAACATTTTGTTCCATATAACGATGCTCCATAAAGTGAAACACAAAATAAGCATCTAAATAAACACGATAAAGGTAATTTTTTTAATGAAACATTTTGTTCCATATAACGATGCTCCATAAAGTGAAACACAAAATAAGCATCTAAATAAACACGATAAAGGTACTTTATTTAATCAAACATTTTGTTCCATATAACGATGCTCCATAAAGTGAAACACAAAATAAGCATCTAAATAAACACGATAAAGGTACTTAATTTAATCAAACATTTTGTTCCATATAACGATGCTCCATAAAGTGAAACACAAAATAAGCATCTAAATAAACACGATAAAGGTACTTTATTTAATCAAACATTTTGTTCCATATAACGATGCTCCATAAAGTGAAACACAAAATAAGCATCTAAATAAACACGATACAGGTACTTTATTTAATCAAACATTTTGTTCCATATAACGATGCTCCATAAAGTGAAACACAAAATAAGCATCTAAATAAACACGATACAGGTACTTTATTTAATCAAACATTTTGTTCCATATAACGATGCTCCATAAAGTGAAACACAAAATAAGCATCTAAATAAACACGATACAGGTACTTTATTTAATCAAACATTTTGTTCCATATAACGATGCTCCATAAAGTGAAACACAAAATAAGCATCTAAATAAACACGATAAAGGTACTTTATTTAATTAAACATTTTGTTCCATATAACGATGCTCCATAAAGTGAAACACAAAATAAGCATCTAAATAAACACGATACAGGTACTTTATTTAATCAAACATTTTGTTCCATATAACGATGCTCCATAAAATGAAACAAAAAATAAGCATCTAAATAAACACGATAAAGGTACTTTATTTAATCAAACATTTTGTTCCATATAACGATGCTCCATAAAGTGAAACACAAAATAAGCATCTAAATAAACACGATAAAGGTACTTTATTTAATCAAACATTTTGTTCCATATAACGATGCTCCATAAAGTGAAACACAAAATTAACATCTAAATAAACACGATAAAGGTAATTTATTTAATGAAACATTTTGTTCCATATAACGATGCTCCATAAAGTGAAACACAAAATAAGCATCTAAATAAACACGATAAAGGTACTTTATTTAATCAAACATTTTGTTCCATATAACGATGCTCCATAAAGTGAAACACAAAATAAGCATCTAAATAAACACGATAAAGGTACTTAATTTAATCAAACATTTTGTTCCATATAACGATGCTCCATAAAGTGAAACACAAAATAAGCATCTAAATAAACACGATAAAGGTACTTTATTTAATCAAACATTTTGTTCCATATAACGATGCTCCATAAAGTGAAACACAAAATAAGCATCTAAATAAACACGATACAGGTACTTTATTTAATCAAACATTTTGTTCCATATAACGATGCTCCATAAAGTGAAACACAAAATAAGCATCTAAATAAACACGATACAGGTACTTTATTTAATCAAACATTTTGTTCCATATAACGATGCTCCATAAAGTGAAACACAAAATAAGCATCTAAATAAACACGATACAGGTACTTTATTTAATCAAACATTTTGTTCCATATAACGATGCTCCATAAAGTGAAACACAAAATAAGCATCTAAATAAACACGATAAAGGTACTTTATTTAATTAAACATTTTGTTCCATATAACGATGCTCCATAAAGTGAAACACAAAATAAGCATCTAAATAAACACGATACAGGTACTTTATTTAATCAAACATTTTGTTCCATATAACGATGCTCCATAAAATGAAACAAAAAATAAGCATCTAAATAAACACGATAAAGGTACTTTATTTAATCAAACATTTTGTTCCATATAACGATGCTCCATAAAGTGAAACACAAAATAAGCATCTAAATAAACACGATAAAGGTACTTTATTTAATCAAACATTTTGTTCCATATAACGATGCTCCATAAAGTGAAACACAAAATTAACATCTAAATAAACACGATAAAGGTAATTTATTTAATGAAACATTTTGTTCCATATAACGATGCTCCATAAAGTGAAACACAAAATAAGCATCTAAATAAACACGATAAAGGTACTTTATTTAATCAAACATTTTGTTCCATATAACGATGCTCCATAAAGTGAAACACAAAATAAGCATCTAAATAAACACGATAAAGGTACTTAATTTAATCAAACATTTTGTTCCATATAACGATGCTCCATAAAGTGAAACACAAAATAAGCATCTAAATAAACACGATACAGGTACATTATTTAATCAAACGTTTTGTTCCATATAACGATGCTCCATAAAGTGAAACACAAAATAAGCATCTAAATAAACACGATAAAGGTACTTTATTTAATCAAACATTTTGTTCCATATAACGATGCTCCATAAAGTGAAACACAAAATAAGCATCTAAATAAACACGATAAAGGTACTTCATTTAATCAAACATTTTGTTCCATATAACGATGCTCCATAAAATGAAACACAAAATAAGCATCTAAATAAACACGATAAAGGTACTTTATTTAATCAAACATTTTGTTCCATATAACGATGCTCCATAAAGTGAAACACAAAATAAGCATCTAAATAAACACGATACAGGTACTTTATTTAATCAAACATTTTGTTCCATATAACGATGCTCCATAAAGTGAAACACAAAATAAGCATCTAAATAAACACGATACAGGTACTTTATTTAATCAAACATTTTGTTCCATATAACGATGCTCCATAAAGTGAAACACAAAATAAGCATCTAAATAAACACGATAAAGGTACTTTATTTAATCAAACATTTTGTTCCATATAACGATGCTCCATAAAGTGAAACACAAAATAAGCATCTAAATAAACACGATACAGGTACTTTATTTAATCAAACATTTTGTTCCATATAACGATGCTCCATAAAGTGAAACACAAAATAAGCATCTAAATAAACACGATAAAGGTACTTAATTTAATCAAACATTTTGTTCCATATAACGATGCTCCATAAAGTGAAACACAAAATAAGCATCTAAATAAACACGATAAAGGTACTTTATTTAATCAAACATTTTGTTCCATATAACGATGCTCCATAAAGTGAAACACAAAATAAGCATCTAAATAAACATGATAAAGGTACTTAATTTAATCAAACATTTTGTTCCATATAACGATGCTCCATAAAGTGAAACACAAAATAAGCATCTAAATAAACACGATAAAGGTAATTTTTTTAATGAAACATTTTGTTCCATATAACGATGCTCCATAAAGTGAAACACAAAATAAGCATCTAAATAAACACGATAAAGGTACTTTATTTAATCAAACATTTTGTTCCATATAACGATGCTCCATAAAGTGAAACACAAAATAAGCATCTAAATAAACACGATAAAGGTACTTAATTTAATCAAACATTTTGTTCCATATAACGATGCTCCATAAAGTGAAACACAAAATAAGCATCTAAATAAACACGATAAAGGTACTTTATTTAATCAAACATTTTGTTCCATATAACGATGCTCCATAAAGTGAAACACAAAATAAGCATCTAAATAAACACGATACAGGTACTTTATTTAATCAAACATTTTGTTCCATATAACGATGCTCCATAAAGTGAAACACAAAATAAGCATCTAAATAAACACGATACAGGTACTTTATTTAATCAAACATTTTGTTCCATATAACGATGCTCCATAAAGTGAAACACAAAATAAGCATCTAAATAAACACGATACAGGTACTTTATTTAATCAAACATTTTGTTCCATATAACGATGCTCCATAAAGTGAAACACAAAATAAGCATCTAAATAAACACGATAAAGGTACTTTATTTAATTAAACATTTTGTTCCATATAACGATGCTCCATAAAGTGAAACACAAAATAAGCATCTAAATAAACACGATACAGGTACTTTATTTAATCAAACATTTTGTTCCATATAACGATGCTCCATAAAATGAAACAAAAAATAAGCATCTAAATAAACACGATAAAGGTACTTTATTTAATCAAACATTTTGTTCCATATAACGATGCTCCATAAAGTGAAACACAAAATAAGCATCTAAATAAACACGATAAAGGTACTTTATTTAATCAAACATTTTGTTCCATATAACGATGCTCCATAAAGTGAAACACAAAATTAACATCTAAATAAACACGATAAAGGTAATTTATTTAATGAAACATTTTGTTCCATATAACGATGCTCCATAAAGTGAAACACAAAATAAGCATCTAAATAAACACGATAAAGGTACTTTATTTAATCAAACATTTTGTTCCATATAACGATGCTCCATAAAGTGAAACACAAAATAAGCATCTAAATAAACACGATAAAGGTACTTAATTTAATCAAACATTTTGTTCCATATAACGATGCTCCATAAAGTGAAACACAAAATAAGCATCTAAATAAACACGATACAGGTACATTATTTAATCAAACGTTTTGTTCCATATAACGATGCTCCATAAAGTGAAACACAAAATAAGCATCTAAATAAACACGATAAAGGTACTTTATTTAATCAAACATTTTGTTCCATATAACGATGCTCCATAAAGTGAAACACAAAATAAGCATCTAAATAAACACGATAAAGGTACTTCATTTAATCAAACATTTTGTTCCATATAACGATGCTCCATAAAATGAAACACAAAATAAGCATCTAAATAAACACGATAAAGGTACTTTATTTAATCAAACATTTTGTTCCATATAACGATGCTCCATAAAGTGAAACACAAAATAAGCATCTAAATAAACACGATACAGGTACTTTATTTAATCAAACATTTTGTTCCATATAACGATGCTCCATAAAGTGAAACACAAAATAAGCATCTAAATAAACACGATACAGGTACTTTATTTAATCAAACATTTTGTTCCATATAACGATGCTCCATAAAGTGAAACACAAAATAAGCATCTAAATAAACACGATAAAGGTACTTTATTTAATCAAACATTTTGTTCCATATAACGATGCTCCATAAAGTGAAACACAAAATAAGCATCTAAATAAACACGATACAGGTACTTTATTTAATCAAACATTTTGTTCCATATAACGATGCTCCATAAAGTGAAACACAAAATAAGCATCTAAATAAACACGATAAAGGTACTTTATTTAATCAAACATTTTGTTCCATATAACGATGCTCCATAAAATGAAACACAAAATAAGCATCTAAATAAACACGATAAAGGTACTTTATTTAATCAAACATTTTGTTCCATATAACGATGCTCCATAAAGTGAAACACAAAATACGCATCTAAATAAACACTATAAAGGTACTTTATTTAATCAAACATTTTGTTCCATATAACGATGCTCCATAAAGTGAAACACAAAATAAGCATCTAAATAAACACGATAAAGGTAATTTATTTAATGAAACATTTTGTTCCATATAACGATGCTCCATAAAGTGAAACACAAAATAAGCATCTAAATAAACACGATAAAGGTACTTAATTTAATCAAACATTTTGTCCCATATAACGATGCTCCATAAAGTGAATCACAAAATAAGCATCTAAATAAACACGATAAAGGTACTTTATTTAATCAAACATTTTGTTCCATATAACGATGCTCCATAAAGTGAAACACAAAATAAGCATCTAAATAAACACGATAAAGGTAATTTATTTAATGAAACATTTTGTTCCATATAACGATGCTCCATAAAGTGAAACACAAAATAAGCATCTAAATATTCACGATAAAGGTACTTTATTTAATCAATCATTTTGTTCCATATAACGATGCTCCATAAAGTGAAACACAAAATAAGCATCTAAATAAACACGATAAAGGTACTTAATTTAATCAAACATTTTGTTCCATATAACGATGCTCCATAAAGTGAAACACAAAATAAGCATCTAAATAAACACGATAAAGGTACTTTATTTAATCAAACATTTTGTTCCATATAACGATGCTCCATAAAGTGAAACACAAAATACGCATCTAAATAAACACTATAAAGGTACTTAATTTAATCAAACATTTTGTTCTATATAACGATGCTCCATAAAGTGAAACACAAAATAAGCATCTAAATAAACACGATAAAGGTAATTTATTTAATGAAACATTTTGTTCCATATAACGATGCTCCATAAAGTGAAACACAAAATACGCATTTAAATAAACACGATAAAGGTGCTTTATTTAATCAAACATTTTGTTCCATATAACGATGCTCCATAAAGTGAAACACAAAATAAGCATCTAAATAAACACGATAAAGGTACTCTATTTAATCAAACATTTTGTTCCATATAACGATGCTCCATAAAGTGAAGCACAAAATAAGCATCTAAATAAACACGATAAAGGTACTTTATTTAATCAAACATTTGTTCCATATAACGATGCTCCATAAAGTGTAACACAAAATAAGCATCCAAATAAACACGATAAAGGTACTTTATTTAATCAAACATTTTGTTCCATATAACGATGCTCCATAAAGTGAAACACAAAATAAGCATCTAAATGAACACGATAAAGGTACTTTATTTAATCAAACATCTTGTTCCATATAACGATGCTCCATAAAGTGAAACACAAAATAAGCATCTAAATAAACACGATACAGGTACTTTATTTAATCAAACATTTTGTTCCATATAACGATGCTCCATAAAGTGAAACACAAAATAAGCATCTAAATAAACACGATACAGGTACTTTATTTAATCAAACATTTTGTTCCATATAACGATGCTCCATAAAGTGAAACACAAAATAAGCATCTAAATAAACACGATAAAGGTACTTTATTTAATCAAAAATTTTGTTCCATATAACGATGCTCCATAAAGTGAAACACAAAATAAGCATCTAAATAAACACGATACAGGTACATGATTTAATCAAACGTTTTGTTCCATATAACGATGCTCCATAAAGTGAAACACAAAATAAGCATCTAAATAAACACGATAAAGGTACTTTATTTAATCAAACATTTTGTTCCATATAACGATGCTCCATAAAGTGAAACACAAAATTAACATCTAAATAAACACGATAAAGGTAATTTATTTAATGAAACATTTTGTTCCATATAACGATGCTCCATAAAGTGAAACACAAAATAAGCATCTAAATAAACACGATAAAGGTACTTTATTTAATCAAACATTTTGTTCCATATAACGATGCTCCATAAAGTGAAACACAAAATAAGCATCTAAATAAACACGATAAAGGTACTTAATTTAATCAAACATTTTGTTCCATATAACGATGCTCCATAAAGTGAAACACAAAATAAGCATCTAAATAAACACGATAAAGGTACTTTATTTAATCAAACATTTTGTTCCATATAACGATGCTCCATAAAGTGAAACACAAAATAAGCATCTAAATAAACACGATAAAGGTACTTTATTTAATCAAACATTTTGTTCCATATAACGATGCTCCATAAAGTGAAACAGAAAATAAGCATCTAAATAAACACGATAAATGTACTTAATTTAATCAAACATTTTGTTCCATATAACGATGCTCCATAAAGTGAAACACAAAATAAGCATCTAAATAAACACGATAAAGGTACTTTATTTAATCAAACATTTTGTTCCATATAACGATGCTCCATAAAGTGAAACACAAAATAAGCATCTAAATAAACACGATACAGGTACTTTATTTAATCAAACATTTTGTTCCATATAACGATGCTCCATAAAGTGAAACACAAAATAAGCATCTAAATAAACACGATACAGGTACTTTATTTAATCAAACATTTTGTTCCATATAACGATGCTCCATAAAGTGAAACACAAAATAAGCATCTAAATAAACACGATAAAGGTACTTTATTTAATCAAACATTTTGTTCCATATAACGATGCTCCATAAAGTGAAACACAAAATAAGCATCTAAATAAACACGATACAGGTACTTTATTTAATCAAACATTTTGTTCCATATAACGATGCTCCATAAAGTGAAACACAAAATAAGCATCTAAATAAACACGATAAAGGTACTTTATTTAATCAAACATTTTGTTCCATATAACGATGCTCCATAAAATGAAACACAAAATAAGCATCTAAATAAACACGATAAAGGTACTTTATTTAATCAAACATTTTGTTCCATATAACGATGCTCCATAAAGTGAAACACAAAATACGCATCTAAATAAACACTATAAAGGTACTTTATTTAATCAAACATTTTGTTCCATATAACGATGCTCCATAAAGTGAAACACAAAATAAGCATCTAAATAAACACGATAAAGGTAATTTATTTAATGAAACATTTTGTTCCATATAACGATGCTCCATAAAGTGAAACACAAAATAAGCATCTAAATAAACACGATAAAGGTACTTAATTTAATCAAACATTTTGTCCCATATAACGATGCTCCATAAAGTGAATCACAAAATAAGCATCTAAATAAACACGATAAAGGTACTTTATTTAATCAAACATTTTGTTCCATATAACGATGCTCCATAAAGTGAAACACAAAATAAGCATCTAAATAAACACGATAAAGGTAATTTATTTAATGAAACATTTTGTTCCATATAACGATGCTCCATAAAGTGAAACACAAAATAAGCATCTAAATATTCACGATAAAGGTACTTTATTTAATCAATCATTTTGTTCCATATAACGATGCTCCATAAAGTGAAACACAAAATAAGCATCTAAATAAACACGATAAAGGTACTTAATTTAATCAAACATTTTGTTCCATATAACGATGCTCCATAAAGTGAAACACAAAATAAGCATCTAAATAAACACGATAAAGGTACTTTATTTAATCAAACATTTTGTTCCATATAACGATGCTCCATAAAGTGAAACACAAAATACGCATCTAAATAAACACTATAAAGGTACTTAATTTAATCAAACATTTTGTTCTATATAACGATGCTCCATAAAGTGAAACACAAAATAAGCATCTAAATAAACACGATAAAGGTAATTTATTTAATGAAACATTTTGTTCCATATAACGATGCTCCATAAAGTGAAACACAAAATACGCATTTAAATAAACACGATAAAGGTGCTTTATTTAATCAAACATTTTGTTCCATATAACGATGCTCCATAAAGTGAAACACAAAATAAGCATCTAAATAAACACGATAAAGGTACTCTATTTAATCAAACATTTTGTTCCATATAACGATGCTCCATAAAGTGAAGCACAAAATAAGCATCTAAATAAACACGATAAAGGTACTTTATTTAATCAAACATTTGTTCCATATAACGATGCTCCATAAAGTGTAACACAAAATAAGCATCCAAATAAACACGATAAAGGTACTTTATTTAATCAAACATTTTGTTCCATATAACGATGCTCCATAAAGTGAAACACAAAATAAGCATCTAAATGAACACGATAAAGGTACTTTATTTAATCAAACATCTTGTTCCATATAACGATGCTCCATAAAGTGAAACACAAAATAAGCATCTAAATAAACACGATACAGGTACTTTATTTAATCAAACATTTTGTTCCATATAACGATGCTCCATAAAGTGAAACACAAAATAAGCATCTAAATAAACACGATACAGGTACTTTATTTAATCAAACATTTTGTTCCATATAACGATGCTCCATAAAGTGAAACACAAAATAAGCATCTAAATAAACACGATAAAGGTACTTTATTTAATCAAAAATTTTGTTCCATATAACGATGCTCCATAAAGTGAAACACAAAATAAGCATCTAAATAAACACGATACAGGTACATGATTTAATCAAACGTTTTGTTCCATATAACGATGCTCCATAAAGTGAAACACAAAATAAGCATCTAAATAAACACGATAAAGGTACTTTATTTAATCAAACATTTTGTTCCATATAACGATGCTCCATAAAGTGAAACACAAAATTAACATCTAAATAAACACGATAAAGGTAATTTATTTAATGAAACATTTTGTTCCATATAACGATGCTCCATAAAGTGAAACACAAAATAAGCATCTAAATAAACACGATAAAGGTACTTTATTTAATCAAACATTTTGTTCCATATAACGATGCTCCATAAAGTGAAACACAAAATAAGCATCTAAATAAACACGATAAAGGTACTTAATTTAATCAAACATTTTGTTCCATATAACGATGCTCCATAAAGTGAAACACAAAATAAGCATCTAAATAAACACGATAAAGGTACTCTATTTAATCAAACATTTTGTTCCATATAACGATGCTCCATAAAGTGAAGCACAAAATAAGCATCTAAATAAACACGATAAAGGTACTTTATTTAATCAAACATTTGTTCCATATAACGATGCTCCATAAAGTGTAACACAAAATAAGCATCCAAATAAACACGATAAAGGTACTTTATTTAATCAAACATTTTGTTCCATATAACGATGCTCCATAAAGTGAAACACAAAATAAGCATCTAAATAAACACGATACAGGTACATGATTTAATCAAACGTTTTGTTCCATATAACGATGCTCCATAAAGTGAAACACAAAATAAGCATCTAAATAAACACGATAAAGGTACTTTATTTAATCAAACATTTTGTTCCATATAACGATGCTCCATAAAGTGAAACACAAAATTAACATCTAAATAAACACGATAAAGGTAATTTATTTAATGAAACATTTTGTTCCATATAACGATGCTCCATAAAGTGAAACACAAAATAAGCATCTAAATAAACACGATAAAGGTACTTTATTTAATCAAACATTTTGTTCCATATAACGATGCTCCATAAAGTGAAACACAAAATAAGCATCTAAATAAACACGATAAAGGTACTTAATTTAATCAAACATTTTGTTCCATATAACGATGCTCCATAAAGTGAAACACAAAATAAGCATCTAAATAAACACGATAAAGGTACTTTATTTAATCAAACATTTTGTTCCATATAACGATGCTCCATAAAGTGAAACACAAAATAAGCCTCTAAATAAACACGATAAAGGTACTTTATTTAATCAAACATTTTGTTCCATATAACGATGCTCCATAAAGTGAAACAGAAAATAAGCATCTAAATAAACACGATAAATGTACTTAATTTAATCAAACATTTTGTTCCATATAACGATGCTCCATAAAGTGAAACACAAAATAAGCATCTAAATAAACACGATACAGGTACTTTATTTAATCAAACATTTTGTTCCATATAACGATGCTCCATAAAATGAAACACAAAATAAGCATCTAAATAAACACGATAAAGGTACTTTATTTATTCAAACATTTTGTTCCATATAACGATGCTCCTTAAAGTGAAACACAAAATAAGCATCTAAATAAACACGATAAAGGTACTTTATTTAATCAAACATTTTGTTCCATATAACGATGCTCCATAAAGTGAAACACAAAATTAACATCTAAATAAACACGATAAAGGTAATTTATTTAATGAAACATTTTGTTCCATATAACGATGCTCCATAAAGTGAAACACAAAATAAGCATCTAAATAAACACGATAAAGGTACTTAATTTAATCAAACATTTTGTTCCATATAACGATGCTCCATAAAGTGAAACACAAAATAAGCATCTAAATAAACACGATAAAGGTACTTTATTTAATCAAACATTTTGTTCCATATAACGATGCTCCATAAAGTGAAACACAAAATAAGCATCTAAATAAACACGATAAAGGTACTTTATTTAATCAAACATTTTGTTCCATATAACGATGCTCCATAAAGTGAAACAGAAAATAAGCATCTAAATATACACGATAAATGTACTTAATTTAATCAAACATTTTGTTCCATATAACGATGCTCCATAAAGTGAAACACAAAATAAGCATCTAAATAAACACGATACAGGTACTTTATTTAATCAAACATTTTGTTCCATATAACGATGCTCCATAAAATGAAACACAAAATAAGCATCTAAATAAACACGATAAAGGTACTTTATTTAATCAAACATTTTGTTCCATATAACGATGCTCCATAAAGTGAAACACAAAATAAGCATCTAAATAAACACGATACAGGTACTTTATTTAATCAAACATTTTGTTCCATATAACGATGCTCCATAAAGTGAAACACAAAATAAGCATCTAAATAAACACGATACAGGTACTTTATTTAATCAAACATTTTGTTCCATGTAACGATGCTCCATAAAGTGAAACACAAAATAAGCATCTAAATAAACACGATACAGGTACTTTATTTAATCAAACATTTTGTTCCATATAACGATGCTCCATAAAGTGAAACACAAAATAAGCATCTAAATAAACACGATAAAGGTACTTTATTTAATCAAACATTTTGTTCCATATAACGATGCTCCATAAAGTGAAACACAAAATAAGCATCTAAATAAACACGATACAGGTACATTATTTAATCAAACGTTTTGTTCCATATAACGATGCTCCATAAAGTGAAACACAAAATAAGCAACTAAATAAACACGATAAAGGTACTTTATTTAATCAAACATTTTGTTCCATATAACGATGCTCCATAAAGTGAAACACAAAATAAGCATCTAAATAACCACGATACAGGTACATTATTTAATCAAACGTTTTGTTCCATATAACGATGCTCCATAAAGTGAAACACAAAATAAGCATCTTAATAATCACGATAAAGGTACTTTATTTAATCAAACATTTTGTTCCATATAACGATGCTCCATAAAGTGAAACACAAAATAAGCATCTAAATAAACACGATAAAGGTAATTTATTTAATGAAACATTTTGTTCCATATAACGATGCTCCATAAAGTGAAACACAAAATAAGCATCTAAATAAACACGATAAAGGTACTTTATTTAATCAAACATTTTGTTCCATATAACGATGCTCCATAAAGTGAAACACAAAATAAGCATCTAAATAAACACGATAAAGGTACTTAATTTAATCAAACATTTTGTTCCATATAACGATGCTCCATAAAGTGAAACACAAAATAAGCATCTAAATAAACACGATAAAGGTACTTTATTTAATCAAACATTTTGTTCCATATAACGATGCTCCATAAAATGAAACACAAAATAAGCATCTAAATAAACACGATAAAGGTACTTTATTTAATCAAACATTTTGTTCCATATAACGATGCTCCATAAAGTGAAACACAAAATAAGCATCTAAATAAACACGATAAATGTACTTAATTTAATCAAACATTTTGTTCCATATAACGATGCTCCATAAAGTGAAACACAAAATAAGCATCTAAATAAACACGATACAGGTACTTTATTTAATCAAACATTTTGTTCCATATAACGATGCTCCATAAAATGAAACACAAAATAAGCATCTAAATAAACACGATAAAGGTACTTTATTTAATCAAACATTTTGTTCCATATAACGATGCTCCATAAAGTGAAACACAAAATAAGCATCTAAATAAACACGATACAGGTACTTTATTTAATCAAACATTTTGTTCCATATAACGATGCTCCATAAAGTGAAACACAAAATAAGCATCTAAATAAACACGATACAGGTACTTTATTTAATCAAACATTTTGTTCCATATAACGATGCTCCATAAAGTGAAACACAAAATAAGCATCTAAATAAACACGATACAGGTACTTTATTTAATCAAACATTTTGTTCCATATAACGATGCTCCATAAAGTGAAACACAAAATAAGCATCTAAATAAACACGATACAGGTACTTTATTTAATCAAACATTTTGTTCCATATAACGATGCTCCATAAAGTGAAACACAAAATAAGCATCTAAATAAACATGATAAATGTACTTTATTTAATCAAACATTTTGTTCCATATAACGATGCTCCATAAAGTGAAACACAAAATAAGCATCCAAATAAACACGATAAAGGTACTTTATTTAATCAAACTTTTGTTCCATATAACGATGCTCCATAAAGTGAAACACAAAATAAGAATCTAAATAAACACGATACAGGTACATTATTTAATCAAACGTTTTGTTCCATATAACGATGCTCCATAAAGTGAAACACAAAATAAGCATCTAAATAAACACGATAAAGGTACTTTATTTAATGAAACATTTTGTTCCATATAACGATGCTCCATAAAGTGAAACACAAAATACGCATCTAAATAAACACGATAAAGGTGCTTTATTTAATCAAACATTTTGTTCCATATAACGATGCTCCATAAAGTGAAACACAAAATAAGCATCTAAATAAACACGATAAAGATCCTCTATTTAATCAAACATTTTGTTCCATATAACGATGCTCCATAAAATGAAACACAAAATAAGCATCTAAATAAACACGATAAAGGTGCTTTATTTAATCAAACATTTTGTTCCATATTACGATGCTCCATAAAGTGAAACACAAAATAAGCATCTAAATAAACACGATACAGGTACTTTATTTAATCAAACATTTTGTTCCATATTACGATGCTCCATAAAGTGAAACACAAAATTAACATCTAAATAAACACGATAAAGGTAATTTATTTAATGAAACATTTTGTTCCATATAACGATGCTCCATAAAGTGAAACACAAAATAAGCATCTAAATAAACACGATAAAGGTACTTTATTTAATCAAACATTTTGTTCCATATAACGATGCTCCATAAAGTGAAACACAAAATAAGCATCTAAATAAACACGATAAAGGTACTTTATTTAATCAAACATTTTGTTCCATATAACGATGCTCCATAAAGTGAAACACAAAATAAGCATCTAAATAAACACGATAAAGGTACTTTATTTAATCAAACATTTTGTTCCATATAACGATGCTCCATAAAGTGAAACACAAAATAAGCATCTAAATAAACACGATACAGGTACTTTATTTAATCAAACATTTTGTTCCATATAACGATGCTCCATAAAGTGAAACACAAAATAAGCATCTAAATAAACACGATACAGGTACTTTATTTAATCAAACATTTTGTTCCATATAACGATGCTCCATAAAGTGAAACACAAAATAAGCATCTAAATAAACACGATAAAGGTACTTTATTTAATCAAACATTTTGTTCCATATAACGATGCTCCATAAAGTGAAACACAAAATAAGCATCTAAATAAACACGATACAGGTACTTTATTTAATCAAACATTTTGTTCCATATAACGATGCTCCATAAAGTGAAACACAAAATAAGCATCTAAATAAACACGATAAAGGTACTTTATTTAATCAAACATTTTGTTCCATATAACGATGCTCCATAAAATGAAACACAAAATAAGCATCTAAATAAACACGATAAAGGTACTTTATTTAATCAAACATTTTGTTCCATATAACGATGCTCCATAAAGTGAAACACAAAATACGCATCTAAATAAACACTATAAAGGTACTTTATTTAATCAAACATTTTGTTCCATATAACGATGCTCCATAAAGTGAAACACAAAATAAGCATCTAAATAAACACGATAAAGGTAATTTATTTAATGAAACATTTTGTTCCATATAACGATGCTCCATAAAGTGAAACACAAAATAAGCATCTAAATAAACACGATAAAGGTACTTAATTTAATCAAACATTTTGTCCCATATAACGATGCTCCATAAAGTGAATCACAAAATAAGCATCTAAATAAACACGATAAAGGTACTTAATTTAATCAAACATTTTGTTCCATATAACGATGCTCCATAAAGTGAAACACAAAATAAGCATCTAAATAAACACGATAAAGGTAATTTATTTAATGAAACATTTTGTTCCATATAACGATGCTCCATAAAGTGAAACACAAAATAAGCCTCTAAATAAACACGATAAAGGTACTTTATTTAATCAAACATTTTGTTCCATATAACGATGCTCCATAAAGTGAAACAGAAAATAAGCATCTAAATAAACACGATAAATGTACTTAATTTAATCAAACATTTTGTTCCATATAACGATGCTCCATAAAGTGAAACACAAAATAAGCATCTAAATAAACACGATACAGGTACTTTATTTAATCAAACATTTTGTTCCATATAACGATGCTCCATAAAATGAAACACAAAATAAGCATCTAAATAAACACGATAAAGGTACTTTATTTAATCAAACATTTTGTTCCATATAACGATGCTCCATAAAGTGAAACACAAAATAAGCATCTAAATAAACACGATAAAGGTACTTTATTTAATCAAACATTTTGTTCCATATAACGATGCTCCATAAAGTGAAACACAAAATTAACATCTAAATAAACACGATAAAGGTAATTTATTTAATGAAACATTTTGTTCCATATAACGATGCTCCATAAAGTGAAACACAAAATAAGCATCTAAATAAACACGATAAAGGTACTTAATTTAATCAAACATTTTGTTCCATATAACGATGCTCCATAAAGTGAAACACAAAATAAGCATCTAAATAAACACGATAAAGGTACTTTATTTAATCAAACATTTTGTTCCATATAACGATGCTCCATAAAGTGAAACACAAAATAAGCATCTAAATAAACACGATAAAGGTACTTTATTTAATCAAACATTTTGTTCCATATAACGATGCTCCATAAAGTGAAACAGAAAATAAGCATCTAAATAAACACGATAAATGTACTTAATTTAATCAAACATTTTGTTCCATATAACGATGCTCCATAAAGTGAAACACAAAATAAGCATCTAAATAAACACGATACAGGTACTTTATTTAATCAAACATTTTGTTCCATATAACGATGCTCCATAAAATGAAACACAAAATAAGCATCTAAATAAACACGATAAAGGTACTTTATTTAATCAAACATTTTGTTCCATATAACGATGCTCCATAAAGTGAAACACAAAATAAGCATCTAAATAAACACGATACAGGTACTTTATTTAATCAAACATTTTGTTCCATATAACGATGCTCCATAAAGTGAAACACAAAATAAGCATCTAAATAAACACGATACAGGTACTTTATTTAATCAAACATTTTGTTCCATGTAACGATGCTCCATAAAGTGAAACACAAAATAAGCATCTAAATAAACACGATACAGGTACTTTATTTAATCAAACATTTTGTTCCATATAACGATGCTCCATAAAGTGAAACTCAAAATAAGCATCTAAATAAACACGATAAAGGTACTTTATTTAATCAAACATTTTGTTCCATATAACGATGCTCCATAAAGTGAAACACAAAATAAGCATCTAAATAAACACGATACAGGTACATTATTTAATCAAACGTTTTGTTCCATATAACGATGCTCCATAAAGTGAAACACAAAATAAGCAACTAAATAAACACGATAAAGGTACTTTATTTAATCAAACATTTTGTTCCATATAACGATGCTCCATAAAGTGAAACACAAAATAAGCATCTAAATAACCACGATACAGGTACATTATTTAATCAAACGTTTTGTTCCATATAACGATGCTCCATAAAGTGAAACACAAAATAAGCATCTTAATAATCACGATAAAGGTACTTTATTTAATCAAACATTTTGTTCCATATAACGATGCTCCATAAAGTGAAACACAAAATAAGCATCTAAATAAACACGATAAAGGTAATTTATTTAATGAAACATTTTGTTCCATATAACGATGCTCCATAAAGTGAAACACAAAATAAGCATCTACATAAACACGATAAAGGTACTTTATTTAATCAAACATTTTGTTCCATATAACGATGCTCCATAAAGTGAAACACAAAATAAGCATCTAAATAAACACGATAAAGGTACTTAATTTAATCAAACATTTTGTTCCATATAACGATGCTCCATAAAGTGAAACACAAAATAAGCATCTAAATAAACACGATAAAGGTACTTTATTTAATCAAACATTTTGTTCCATATAACGATGCTCCATAAAATGAAACACAAAATAAGCATCTAAATAAACACGATAAAGGTACTTTATTTAATCAAACATTTTGTTCCATATAACGATGCTCCATAAAGTGAAACACAAAATAAGCATCTAAATAAACACGATAAATGTACTTAATTTAATCAAACATTTTGTTCCATATAACGATGCTCCATAAAGTGAAACACAAAATAAGCATCTAAATAAACACGATACAGGTACTTTATTTAATCAAACATTTTGTTCCATATAACGATGCTCCATAAAGTGAAACACAAAATAAGCATCTAAATAAACACGATACAGGTACTTTATTTAATCAAACATTTTGTTCCATATAACGATGCTCCATAAAGTGAAACACAAAATAAGCATCTAAATAAACACGATAAAGGTACTTAATTTAATCAAACATTTTGTTCCATATAACGATGCTCCATAAAGTGAAACACAAAATAAGCATCTAAATAAACACGATAAAGGTACTTTATTTAATCAAACATTTTGTTCCATATAACGATGCTCCATAAAATGAAACACAAAATAAGCATCTAAATAAACACGATAAAGGTACTTTATTTAATCAAACATTTTGTTCCATATAACGATGCTCCATAAAGTGAAACACAAAATAAGCATCTAAATAAACACGATACAGGTACTTTATTTAATCAAACATTTTGTTCCATATAACGATGCTCCATAAAGTGAAACACAAAATAAGCATCTAAATAAACACGATACAGGTACTTTATTTAATCAAACATTTTGTTCCATATAACGATGCTCCATAAAGTGAAACACAAAATAAGCATCTAAATAAACACGATACAGGTACTTTATTTAATCAAACATTTTGTTCCATATAACGATGCTCCATAAAGTGAAACACAAAATAAGCATCTAAATAAACATGATAAATGTACTTTATTTAATCAAACATTTTGTTCCATATAACGATGCTCCATAAAGTGAAACACAAAATAAGCATCCAAATAAACACGATAAAGGTACTTTATTTAATCAAACTTTTGTTCCATATAACGATGCTCCATAAAGTGAAACACAAAATAAGAATCTAAATAAACACGATACAGGTACATTATTTAATCAAACGTTTTGTTCCATATAACGATGCTCCATAAAGTGAAACACAAAATAAGCATCTAAATAAACACGATAAAGGTACTTTATTTAATGAAACATTTTGTTCCATATAACGATGCTCCATAAAGTGAAACACAAAATACGCATCTAAATAAACACGATAAAGGTGCTTTATTTAATCAAACATTTTGTTCCATATAACGATGCTCCATAAAGTGAAACACAAAATAAGCATCTAAATAAACACGATAAAGATCCTCTATTTAATCAAACATTTTGTTCCATATAACGATGCTCCATAAAATGAAACACAAAATAAGCATCTAAATAAACACGATAAAGGTGCTTTATTTAATCAAACATTTTGTTCCATATTACGATGCTCCATAAAGTGAAACACAAAATAAGCATCTAAATAAACACGATACAGGTACTTTATTTAATCAAACATTTTGTTCCATATTACGATGCTCCATAAAGTGAAACACAAAATAAGCATCTAAATAAACACGATAAAGGTACTTTATTTAATCAAACATTTTGTTCCATATAACGATGCTCCATAAAGTGAAACACAAAATAAGCATCTAAATAAACACGATAAAGGTACTTTATTTAATCAAACATTTTGTTCCATATAACGATGCTCCATAAAGTGAAACACAAAATAAGCATCTAAATAAACACGATACAGGTACATTATTTAATCAAACGTTTTGTTCCATATAACGATGCTCCATAAAGTGAAACACAAAATAAGCAACTAAATAAACACGATAAAGGTACTTTATTTAATCAAACATTTTGTTCCATATAACGATGCTCCATAAAGTGAAACACAAAATAAGCATCTAAATAACCACGATACAGGTACATTATTTAATCAAACGTTTTGTTCCATATAACGATGCTCCATAAAGTGAAACACAAAATAAGCATCTTAATAATCACGATAAAGGTACTTTATTTAATCAAACATTTTGTTCCATATAACGATGCTCCATAAAGTGAAACACAAAATAAGCATCTAAATAAACACGATAAAGGTAATTTATTTAATGAAACATTTTGTTCCATATAACGATGCTCCATAAAGTGAAACACAAAATAAGCATCTAAATAAACACGATAAAGGTACTTTATTTAATCAAACATTTTGTTCCATATAACGATGCTCCATAAAGTGAAACACAAAATAAGCATCTAAATAAACACGATAAAGGTACTTAATTTAATCAAACATTTTGTTCCATATAACGATGCTCCATAAAGTGAAACACAAAATAAGCATCTAAATAAACACGATAAAGGTACTTTATTTAATCAAACATTTTGTTCCATATAACGATGCTCCATAAAATGAAACACAAAATAAGCATCTAAATAAACACGATAAAGGTACTTTATTTAATCAAACATTTTGTTCCATATAACGATGCTCCATAAAGTGAAACACAAAATAAGCATCTAAATAAACACGATAAATGTACTTAATTTAATCAAACATTTTGTTCCATATAACGATGCTCCATAAAGTGAAACACAAAATAAGCATCTAAATAAACACGATACAGGTACTTTATTTAATCAAACATTTTGTTCCATATAACGATGCTCCATAAAATGAAACACAAAATAAGCATCTAAATAAACACGATAAAGGTACTTTATTTAATCAAACATTTTGTTCCATATAACGATGCTCCATAAAGTGAAACACAAAATAAGCATCTAAATAAACACGATACAGGTACTTTATTTAATCAAACATTTTGTTCCATATAACGATGCTCCATAAAGTGAAACACAAAATAAGCATCTAAATAAACACGATACAGGTACTTTATTTAATCAAACATTTTGTTCCATATAACGATGCTCCATAAAGTGAAACACAAAATAAGCATCTAAATAAACACGATACAGGTACTTTATTTAATCAAACATTTTGTTCCATATAACGATGCTCCATAAAGTGAAACACAAAATAAGCATCTAAATAAACACGATACAGGTACTTTATTTAATCAAACATTTTGTTCCATATAACGATGCTCCATAAAGTGAAACACAAAATAAGCATCTAAATAAACACGATACAGGTACTTTATTTAATCAAACATTTTGTTCCATATAACGATGCTCCATAAAGTGAAACACAAAATAAGCATCTAAATAAACACGATACAGGTACTTTATTTAATCAAACATTTTGTTCCATATAACGATGCTCCATAAAGTGAAACACAAAATAAGCATCTAAATAAACATGATAAATGTACTTTATTTAATCAAACATTTTGTTCCATATAACGATGCTCCATAAAGTGAAACACAAAATAAGCATCCAAATAAACACGATAAAGGTACTTTATTTAATCAAACTTTTGTTCCATATAACGATGCTCCATAAAGTGAAACACAAAATAAGAATCTAAATAAACACGATACAGGTACATTATTTAATCAAACGTTTTGTTCCATATAACGATGCTCCATAAAGTGAAACACAAAATAAGCATCTAAATAAACACGATAAAGGTACTTTATTTAATGAAACATTTTGTTCCATATAACGATGCTCCATAAAGTGAAACACAAAATACGCATCTAAATAAACACGATAAAGGTGCTTTATTTAATCAAACATTTTGTTCCATATAACGATGCTCCATAAAGTGAAACACAAAATAAGCATCTAAATAAACACGATAAAGATCCTCTATTTAATCAAACATTTTGTTCCATATAACGATGCTCCATAAAATGAAACACAAAATAAGCATCTAAATAAACACGATAAAGGTGCTTTATTTAATCAAACATTTTGTTCCATATTACGATGCTCCATAAAGTGAAACACAAAATAAGCATCTAAATAAACACGATACAGGTACTTTATTTAATCAAACATTTTGTTCCATATTACGATGCTCCATAAAGTGAAACACAAAATAAGCATCTAAATAAACACGATAAAGGTACTTTATTTAATCAAACATTTTGTTCCATATAACGATGCTCCATAAAGTGAAACACAAAATAAGCATCTAAATAAACACGATAAAAAGTAGATGGCAATATACAAAATCAGCGCCTAACTAGATAAACTGATGCCTCAATGTCCCAGCGTCTTATAAATAGAACCGCATGATTCAAAGACGTTCCCCACACAAGGATAAAACAAAATCACACTCTTCCTCCTTCAAATATACATTCTGTGAAGCATAATAAATGTGTTCTCCCTAACATTTTGCATTTGAAATATAATACTTATTATAAAAAATATGAAAACTAAACTGTCAGGCTCAAAATAATACGTTCAAATTAAGTTGTTCTAAGATACCTAAATAAGGAGATTCAATGAAAATGTAACTATTATACTATTAAATATAGTATCTTCTTCCATAGGTAATAACAAAAAACATGAGACAAAATTAAATGTGTCTCATTTATAGAACGCTGGATGTTAATGGGTTAATATGCACGATAAATGCTTCATATAATTTTCACTTTCAGTTTGCATGCTTCACACACTCATTAGCAAGTTTACTTTTCATTTAAACAAACATCACAACAACAGTTTCTAGATATACTAGCAAACATACAAGAAATACAGATAATCTCAACATTGACTTTGGATTTTTAAACTGAGATATAAGAGACTATGAGTCAAACAATATCATGAATTAACCTCTTACTTGATGGCTAAAGAAGAATAACACTGGCAGCAATATGTTCCCTCCAAAAGACGAATATACACAGAACATCATGAGGCAGAAAGAACAGTAATTAATATCAGGAAAAATACCAATATAAATGTATTCAAATTAAATTCACCTGGTGATCAGTAAATACAGTTTGTTTCTCCTTGATACAATATCTGGTGAAAGAACTTTATTCAGAGGATAGAGTGAATACAAGATCAAGTGAAAAAAAAATAATGAACTAGGATATTTTGTACTTATTACATCTTTACTACTTAAATGTAAAAAAATAATTTATAATTTAAGAAGTTTTAATTAGTTAAATTAAAGCAAGTATTTTCTTATTTCTAAGTGAGAATTCAGAGGCATTAAGTTAAAACTAAGACTTTCATTTTACAGTAAAAATTGTCTTCACTACTTCTAAAAATGGATTTTGAACACAATTTTGCACATTGTTTTGCTTAATAAACATTCTCAAAAATGTAACCTTATACATTGCAGTTTAGTTCTTGTATCACATCTTTATATCCCAGTTCCTCCAGAGTATTAGTGAAGTCAAAATTATTTACTTGACCATACTCTCTGACCAAACTTGAAGCATGTACCGAGCCTTTTCGAAATCCGTCTCTCTCTCTCCGGCAAAAAAATCAATCTAAAGTCAAACAAATCAAATGGATTGTGTTTTAAAAAATTAACCATAGCATTACAAGTAAAAAATTAAATACAGTAATACCCCATACTTATGTGATAAATAGGACCGAGCGATAACCGTGTAAGTCGAATTCGCATAAGTCGGGCTATAATTTTACATACAATCTTATAGAAATCATGTGTAATTGGAACCAAAGACTAAATAAACTAATCATTTAAAAGAAAAATGTGTATATATAAAAATTTTAAATACATAATACAACAAAAAATTATATTATATATATACATGTTGCAAAGAAGTAAGTAAACAGAAGTTATTTTAAGATAGAAGGCTTCATAAAATCTAGTAAATTCGTTTGGAGAATTGAAAATTTTTTCTTCTCACGCATAATTTTCTCGTAACTCGCTATTTTTTTTTTTTTTTTTTTTTGGCAGAAATATGCCCATTATTGAAGACTATGATTTCCAAAATTTGTAAGCCTTGTTCCATTAAACTAATTCCTTTTGACAAGTTTCTAACTGTCATTTCATCTTCTACGTAAACTGGGTCTAAAGAATCTACGCTTTTAAGGTCTTGCTCTTGCTCACGCATTTCTATGAGCTCATCTATTAATTGTCAGCTCCTGGTTGTGTAAATCTAGCAGTTCTTGAACGTCATAACTATCCATTTCTAAATTTAGTTGTTTGGCAAACCCGACAATTTCTTCAATCACGTCAGCAATTACATCAGATTCTAGTACTGATTCCGCTTGAATTTCAGCGGTGTAAAAAATAAACATAGCTTTTTCCAAAAGCCATTTAGAGTTTTTTGCAAAATTTCATTCCAAGATTATCCAATGATTCTAAGAGCATCTAAAACATTGGATCGTTTCCAAAAACCTTCAATAGAGAGCTTGTTGTTCTGTCTCATAGCTCCATGCAGATGCGCAAATGATCTTCTTGTTCAATAGCTTTAAATGTTTTGATGACTCCCTAATTCATTGATTGAAGCAAATTATTTGTGTTTAGTGGCAAAAATATCCCTTTCACGCGTGTGTTAGTTAAAGTAGTAGGAGGATGGTCAGGTGCATTGACAATTAATAGGAATTGCTTTAAAAGGAATTTGTACGTTCGTTTTGAGGTATGAAATGCTGACCAAACCAGTCCTCAAAAAAAGCTGTTACCAAAGCCTTTCGATTCAACTTCCAAATCACGGGCAAGCTAGCTTTAGAAATATTTTTTAATGCCCTTGGATTTTTTGAGCGATAAACTATGAGAAATTGCAACTTACAGTCATCAGTTGTATTTGCGCCAAATATCACTGTCAGTCGGTCTTTGGTGGCCTTAAAACCTGAAAATATTTTCTCTTCATGAGCTATAAGAGTTCTCATAAGTATTTTCTACCAGAGCAGGCCAGTTTCTGCATAACTCGGACAGCATAATTTAAAACCGCGTAACTTGGGAATCACATAAGACGGGGTAGCGTAAGTCAAGATATTACTGTATATAAAAAAATAACACACATACGAGTCAACTGCAATATACGCTAAACAGTCGAGTGCTAAGGGTTAAAGCATTTAAAAACTAAAATTTCTGGTTTCAGCCCAATTATAAACATTTGTATACACTTCATTATAGGTATTTTATTTATGCTGAATATAAACGGTTTTAAAATAATAAACTTGGAGTTTAAATCCTCAAATATACTTATAAATAAAAACAAAACATACAATACCAAGAGTAAAGTGGCACAATATATTACTAATAAAAATATTGACAAAAGCCTCAATACTACAAAAATAACTAATATTACAAGTTATCCAAGGTTAAACCCTTGTGTACATTTTTATGACCATGTCATTAGAGGGTCCAATCACAAAATTTCAATCAAGAATGTAATAATTTGCAAATTAGATTGGTGCCAACGATTCTCTGTAGTCGCTATACATATAGGTGTGAGGTAAGCTCTGCCCCCCTCTGCCTCTGACTAACAAACAACAGTCTGCTATTTTGAAGCATATAGGTACGTCAGAATAGACTATACTATAATAATAAAATTTACATAATATCTACACCTAATAAAAATAAGACATCAGATGTAAACATTGGGGTTTTGCCAATTTTTTATTATAAAAAATTAAACATTTGAAATTTTTTTTGCAACATGGTTTGTATGATTTCATATAGATTTGCTTAAGAGTATTTTAAACAATTTAATTTTGCCAATCATAAAATAAGTATTGCATTTTTTAAAAGTTATCACATATAAAAATGTTAAAAAATGATCTAATGAAATTTGTTGTGACTAAATTGAAAGCAATAAAGCAATCACATCTTTAGTGATAAAATAATAATAATAATTTTTTGATAATGTTGCCTTAATTGCATAGTAAAAAAGTAAATAAATACCTCATTTCTTCATATTTATTCTCCAGTTCCATAATCATTTTAGCCTTCTCATCAAGTTGCTTCTCTAAACTCTGTACTTTCTTTTCTGCTTGTTCAATTTGTATAGACATATTGCTTATCGCCACTGAATCAACTTTACTTTGGTTAATCTTGTTTTCTAAGTACTCAATACGTTCTCTTTGATGTTTCATCATGCTACGGCTCATATAAATTTCCTTTACCAAGTCTTCAATCTTATAGTCTTTTCTTTTAATTGATTTTCTAATTTGAAATGTTTTTTCTGTCATACAAGAAAGAAGACCCTCTAAATATTTTTTCTCAGTTTCTAACTTTTCAATAAAATGGTCTGCTTGTCTTCTGGAATCTTCTAAAGAATCAATTTTAATTGACAAATCTAATATGCATTGCGCTTTGTGAACTATATCTTGGTCTCTTACATTTATTACTTGGGTAAATTCTTCTTTCATTCTCTCTGTTTCCTGTGTAAATTCTTCTTTCATAGTTTTTATATCTGATTCCAATTTCTTGTTTTCTTCCCTATAAAAAATTAAATTATATTAATTAGTTTTGAAGTTTAATTTCTAAAACTGAAATAGTACAATATACAATATTTAATTTATTTTTATAATATATTGTCTATTGAAAAAAAGCACCCCAATTTTTTCTGGAAATGTATTTGAGTTCGAAAACTAAGTATGGCAGATTGCATTGGTATTGGAAGCACTTGTTCATTGACCAGCGGTTCCTTATATACAATTTATCAAAATTAAACTATTTACTTTTGAACGATGTCAAAACATCTGGTAATATTGATTAATGTTTAAGTTTTAACAACCTGATAAAGATGAACAAATCCACGGCAACCTTTAAGTAATGGATGAACAATGGAAAGGCTCAAAGATCAACAAGGCAGTTGTCTATTGTTTCTAAAAATAGTTTAGTCCAGACCAAAGATGTGTAAACAGATTTTAATGTAAGTACAAAAATTGACTCTGATACAAACTTGAAACCTAAAACTCTTCTATTGTGTGTTAACTCTGTCATTCTAAAATATAATTAAGATAAATAAAATTCTTACAAATTAAGACAAAAACAATTTAATAATTAATATTGATGAAAATATGAAAAATAACAGAAATGATTTTTAGGCATATATGTTATATAAGAGCACAGAACATTTTACCATAAGGTAAAATTAAGTATAATAAAGGTCATAAATAAATCTGAAAGCAGAAATAACAAAATTGTGTTGTTTTTTCGTTTTTTGTAATATTTTTTTTTTATTGTGAAAAGGGATTTTAAATAATTACTGTATTTATATTGCAGAAGGGGAAAAACTACACATTTTTTTAGCTTTATGTTTTTTCCTATGTTTTTGAACTTTCAACAAAGAATCGGACCCGAAATTGCGTTTTCCACAGCATATTGTTGCAAAACTCACTTGAAAAAAGAATCTTTTAATTCTATTTATGTTGCTTTCATTGGTCTTTTTTGAAGAGCTTTCATCTTCATTTTCAAGCATTGACACGAAGCTTAAAAGTACTAAATAGACTTGCTCTTTCAATGTCTGAAATTGTGATTCTCTAACACTGTATGTCTAAGCCAACTGTTTACCCGCAATTCTTTTATCTATAATTGGTTTACCCGCTATCAATAACACAACTTTTTTTTTTTAGAAGCCATGGTGAACGACAAAACACACTAAAAAACAAAACAACGGAACATGTAGACATAATTATTATATGGGAAATTGCAGTACGTTTCTGTCTTAATTTTTTTCTAAAAATATGAAAGCGATTCGGATAGCTGAAGTTCTACTGTAGTGGAAGAAAGAATCGGTTTAAAAGATTCATAAGCCCACAATGTATTTTATATTATTATAATAATGTTCCTTATTCTGTTTACAATAATACATAGAGCATTGCAGCAGGGATTATAATATAAAAACAACAACAAAATCCTTAGTTACAACACCTTCCAATTATAGTTAAAACCCTAATTTGACTACAATTAATAGTTTAGTTGAGAGAATACCTTTTTCAATTCAGCAATTAGATAATGAAATTGAATACTGATACACTAGGCAGGCTAAATTTCCCCCCAAAATTTTAAATAAAATTAATTGGCATGCAGGTATTTTTGAGGTATGCAATATTAAAAAATTCTTAGAGTAATTTCTTTCTTAATATTCCTAAAATTTATGAATATTTTCTTTATAAAAATATGGGGGTTTAGGGACCTAAAACCCTGTACATTATTAGTTTGCACAATTATAACATATTTTAATACATAAATGTAAAATTAGATACATCAATAAAACAATACACATATAACATCTTCAGGAATATACATAGAGACGTACAGTAAGTAAATAAAACTGCAGTTTTCAAATAGCAAACTTTTCCATGGGGAAAATTTTAATTTCAAAATTACCGAACATTCAAAAATTATGTGAGTAGACCTGTGGCTATCATCAATTCCTGACTAGACAGGTAGACGAGACTCTCCTGCAGCCACAAGGAAGGTTTCCTAAGGGTTAGCTTACTGTGTCTCATTCCTTCAGCCCTGACCCAGTGCTCACAGTGTCTTTCAGGCATCCACCTTCGCACTGCAATCTTGACCATGGATTTGGAAATACCTACCGCCGGCTCCGATCCAATTAGGGGAGTTGAAGACACCTCTCTGGCCAGTGCATCTGCAGCTTCATTTCCAAATATTCCCCTATGCCCTGGCACCCAACCTATCTTGATTTGATTGTGCCTTGCCAGGGCTTCTAGGTTATTTAGGCACTCCCTGACTATGGCAGAGGTGACCACATGTCCGTTTAGTGCCTTAATTGCTGCCTGACTGTCAGAGAAAATAGCAATCCGGGTCCTGTGTATTCCCCTTCTCGCTATCTCTCCCAGACAGGCATTTATAACATATATTTCGACCTGAAAGACACAGGTATGTGTCCCCAAAGGAAAAAACTAGTTTTACCCTTGGGTTTTTACAATACACCCCCGCTCCAGTGCCGAAGTCCATCTTGGAGCCATCTGTGTACCAGATCTGAGCTCCCGATGTTACTGACCCTGACTATTCCTTCATAGTTTGGTGGGCCTGGTCAGGTGCAAATGTCCGAGTAAGGTGGTCACTGCCTATCTCCAAGATAGGTTCTTTGACCACGCACTCGATACTCATATGTCCCAAAACATCTGGGAGATTAGCTCAGTTGTTCGAGTATGCAATCTCCATGCTGGGGTTTGGTGCTCGTGGTTGATTGCTTCCCACCTGTTGCACCTCACCCCTCACAACATCCAAGTCCTAGACGTTAACATGCTCGGCTCGGTTTTGGCCTCCCCTGCGTTATGTGCTCAGGATTATTTGCCCTCCCGCTGCTCTCGCCTGATCTCTTCAGAGCCGCCTTCTGGCCGCTCCACTCATACGCATTCTCCGTAGAGAAAGTGTGCTCAACTCTACAACCATTTCACTGGTTTCTGCTGTCGGCAGCTTGGTAGCCGCCCCCCCCCCTCAGTGGTGGTTGCCGTTGACACATCTGCTACAGACTCACGGTTTGCCGTCTCATTGGCTCCGGCTGTCTGTGCAGACTTAACATCAATTTGTGTACTTACTTGGTCCATTAGCTTCCCAAGTATGGGGGAAAGAACGGTCAACCAGAGCAGAACCCCACTGCCTTGGCAAGACAACATACAATGAGGTTTTGTCTGGTTCCTCAAGGGGATCGTGTGCTACTGCATTTTATACCCTGCAGCCATTCATCCATCGGCACGATGCCTTCCACCTTGGATTGGGTATTCAGTCACTGACCTTGAAGCACACCCCAAGTTCAGGACATTATTAACTGTTGCTCATGGAGCGAACAGCCTGCTTTACTTTCTTTTGTTACAACTGTGTCGTTAGGGTAGTTTCCCGCCCATACTTCACAACCGCATTGCCCTTGGTTCACCTGGGAGGTGAGAGTAGCATTGTGAGGACCTAATTCCCAACTACCCCAGTCCCCAGTCAGAGCAGTTATTTCAACCACACCCAACCGGTTGACTGACGAGGAGGTATAATTCCTCACCTTTAAACCATTGCCTTGGTCCGGGCCTGCTTATTCAGAAACCTTCCAAAATCCTTAGTCACAAGTAACCTATATATCTGTAGGCCGTTCCACTATCCGCCACCCGTGGACCCGCCCAGTTGCTAAGGCAAGCTATCTGAGTAGAGACGGGGTGCCTTTATCCCCCCAATGAGAGAGCAGTATTTGTTACCCCCACCACCAGCTAAGCCCCGCCCCTAGAGGTTGATTGGTGTCCTGGATCGGGAGGGCCATTTTGTTTTGGTGTAAGCCCCGCCCTGGAGGGCCATTTTGTTCTGGTGACGTAATTTTTTGAAGATGAAAAAATATAAATGTGTATTGGGGAATGGAACCGTGGACGTTCGGTTTGCTGGCGTGTGACGCTAGCGACTGAGCTACGATGTAGTCAGTTGTGTGTTGTGGTTAGATGTTGGTAGAAGTATGTCGTGAGTGTTGGATGTTGGTTTGGTTGTATGAAATAAGAGTAAAACGTGTATTTGTATAAGAATAAATATTTTTATTGTGTTAAGAATATAATTATAAATACAGGATTATACATATACGTGAATAAAATAAAAATCTGACAATATGAAGACTAGAATAAAATATTATGTTAAAAATATGAATATAAATTCAGGATTATACATATACGTAAATAAAATAAAATTCTGACAAAATGTAGACTAGAATAAAACTCAATATTACATATTACAAATATAATATAATTAAAATCTAACAAAAATAAAATGATAAAACTAAATATAAATACAAATACGAGTAATATATAACACGCACACCAACAGTCACAAATACGAACACAATATAATATAATTGAAATATAACCATAATAAAATAGTAAAACTAAATATAAATACAAATACGAGTAATATAATTAAAATATCACAATAATAAAATAATAAAATTAAATACAAATACGAGTAAATCTAACAAAAATAAAATGATAAAACTAAATATAAATCAAATACGAGTAACATATAACACGCACACCAACAGTCACACAAACATAATTTTAGGAAATACGAACACAATATAATTGAAATATAACAATAATAAAATAGTAAAACTAAATATAAATATAAATACGAGTAAAATAATTAAAATATAACAATAATAAAATAATAAGACTAAATACATATACGAGTAATATATATATATAATATGCACACCAACAGTCGCACAAAAATATTTTTAGAAAATATATTACGCACAGTAGGTTAGCGAATATTGGGTTCGCGTGACTTTAAAATTCGGTGTAATATTTGTAGGTGACATCACAGCAACATCGCAGTTATGCACTATCGAAATCGAACTACACCATCAATTACTCCTCATCAGAATTGAACTACAATATAGGTCAATTCTAGTAACGAGTCTTTGATGGTGTGGGTCGATTGCGATAGTGCATAAATGTGATGTTGCTGTGAGTGTCAGAGTACAAATATTACACACCCGATTTTAAAGTCACGCAAAACCAGCATTCGCATGTATCCTTGGCTTACTGTGGGTAAAATATTTTCTAAAGAAGACAGCTCCAGCCATCGCTGTCCTCAGTGGTGGCCATTCCATTACAACATGCCACCCCCCAAGCAAACACACACACACACACGCACACAGTAAGTAGGTTAGCGACTGCAGGGACCGCGTGGTAATATAGGGGAAATAAAATAATTACGATTGGGATCTCAGCAACATCAGCAATTACTCACTATCAGAATTGAACTACAATATAGGTCAATTCTAGTAGTGAATCTTTGATGACGTTGCTGTGGGTTCCAAATCGTAATTATTTTTTATTTCCGACATTACCACGCAAGACCGGCAATCGCATGTATCCTGGGCTTACCGTGTGCGTAAGCTGCGGGCTACGGAAGGCAGCTCCATCCATCGCTGCCTTCTGTGGTGGTCATCCATTACAACATACCACCCCCAAAGAAATGCGGGACACCTCTTCAAATGAGAAAAACTGTTGGTTTTACGTGAAAATGAATGTAGGAAGTAATATTTTAAAACAAGTGTCACTGCAAGGTTTAAAATACTGCTCACTATTATCATATTCACATGAAAACAATAATCTTACCGCTTTGCGAGAAGTGTTATTGCTCTAGACTCCGCATTTCTTCGTCCGTAACCGTCAATAGGTCTATTACCTCTATCCCGTCCAGGTCCCCGAGCGTGACTGGCGGCTGTTCAGGAGAAGGTGATCTCTCAGATGCCATTTGACTCTGTAAATCGGCTAAGATAGCGTCTATAAAGTCCAGGCTCTGAGGGACCACCTCCGCTGCCCTCGAGGTGGACGGTTGAGGTTGCTGGGATGCTGGTGGCTGGGATGCTGGTGGCTGGGATGCTGGCTGGGATGCTGGAGGCAGGGACGTCGATTTCCAGGCATGCGCTGGTGGTGGCTGTTGTTGCCGCTGGCCGTCGTTGCACGTCCTGAGATGCCTATCCCATGACTGGCTGATGATGATGCGGCCGTCGTTAGTACATGGGAGATAGGAAACCCCTGACGAAATGTTCAACGTTACCAACGGGTATCCCGATGATGTAGCCTCCGCCCTGAGTCTCAGCATCTGGCTACCGACAACACAATATAGTAATATGAATACACGAAATACTATAAAATTGCTCTGAAAAACTAATTCACAGTACAATTTTTAAAATTAAGTCAATCTAATGAATAAATACAACGTTTATGAAAATACAGTACTACTGCCTTATACTATTTTATCAAAAATTGATTGGTTTGATATAAGTTTAAAATATAAAATATCAAACAGTTTGAGCTCTCTTAAAGTTAATAAAATATAATTATTGGTAAAATTTTAAGAAGCAATGTGATTCAAATTCAAAAAGTAAACATATAAAGTAATTTAAAATAAAAGATGACAAAGTAATGTGATTTAAATGAAAATATAACAAAAGTAAACATATGAAGTATTTTCAAAGATGACAAATATAAATAATCGTTGTCACTTACCTAAATAGATCTTCAGCCAAGCCCGGTAAAATAGATTTGACCAGCTCCCGCAGCATGCCGTCAGTATATCTGGTAATATTGAATCCTGGCACCATTATCCTGGATCCTGGTGAGAGATTAACAAAATACGAAAATATAATTATAATAAAATATTAATTGGTAAAATTTAAAAAGCGTTTGAAATGATAAATATTCAAAAAAGTTGACAAATATAATTTAAAAAAGAAGCATTGTGATTGAAAACAAATGTAAACATATAAAGTATTTTCAAATGAAAGATGACAAATTAAAAAGCAATGTGATTGAAATGAAAAATTAACAACAGTAAAATATTTTCAAATAGAAAGATGATAACTATAAATATTCGTTGTGAATTACCTAAACAAAGTTTCAGCCAATCACTGCAACCTCTTCCTCAGACTCTCGTCGGTCCAGGCAAGCTACTGTGAGAGATCTACAAGTGTGTTGTTGATATATATACTCTTCAACGTTTGGTGGGGTATCAAAGTCTCACAGTTGGCATCCGGTTGTCAAGGTCTGCTGGTTCACGTTCTCACGCCGAGTTCACTAAACACTCACGACCCCGCAACGTCCGGTTCTCAAGGTTTACCAGTTCCCAAGCCTATGAAAGATAAATACGTATCGTGGCGGATGTGGGCGTTCTGCACACGCTACATACTTCAAGGCTAAGCGAGCACAATTGACAGGCAAACACATGTCCGCATGGTAGACATACAACTTGTACTTCTTCTGCATAACAAATCTTACATATCGAACGATCATCCTCATTACGTTGTACTAGGTCACCGTCGTCATCGTCATCATCATCATCGTCGTCATTGTCATCATCATCGTCATCATCATCATCATCATCATCATCATCATCATCATCAGTTGCAATATCGATTTCCATTTCTTCTTCTCTTTTAGATTGTACAATCGATGCAAATTTACATTTATGAAACCATAAAACGTGTTCACCAAACGGGTCATGTGTAGGTTCCCAATCGCTTAGACCTCCCCCACAAATAAAACATATAGTAAGGTCATCTTTTCCGGTGTAGAAAAAACCGGCCAAGCTTAGAGTATATGGATTCACTGTTTCGTTTTCCACACCCTTCCAATTACGAAAAGAGCATAATCTTGTGTTCGCAAGTGAATAACGTCGATAAACTGGGTTCTCAATTGTAAGAGAATCGGTCCAAACCATGTCTGTCTGTGGAATGGCTGAAAATCTTAAATGTCTTGTATTCTTATACACTTGTTCTCTGTGTCTCATACGGGGTTGAAACCGTCATCATTATGCCCACATTACAAGTTTGGAAATAGCCGACGCTATTTACCAGTGACTGCTACAAAATGCAGTCCCCACGGGTAATCGACTGTAGGGTGTTTACCCCGAACTTCGAGGTCGAAAACCCGAATGAAAATGGCTCCAACCATCGCCATTTCCTGTAACTGCCACTCCATGACAAAATGCAGTTCCCAATGCAAACAGCCAAGAAGGTTTAGGAGGACTTGTCCTACGCCAGGGACCTTCAAAGGCAAAGCGTTTTTTTTTTTTTTTTGCTTTAAAAGTTTACAGGGAGTTACCCCGTGGCAGAGACTTTTAAAGCATTTTTCTTTTGGTTTAGGGGGAGTTAACCCGCGCCAGTGACCATTTAGTTTTTTTTTGAAGCTTTAAAGGTTTACAGGGAGTTACCCCGTGGCAGGGACCTTTAAAACATTTTTCTTGAAGGTTTAGGGGGAGTTAACCCGCGCCAGTGACCATCAAATTTGTTTTTTAATTTTTTGAAGCTTTAAAGGTTTACAGGGAGTTACCCCGTGGCAGGGACCTTTAAAACATTTTTCTTGAAGGTTTACGAGGAGTTACCCTAACGCCAGTGACCTTCAAGTTGTTTTACACACTAAGCGATAAGCAAATCGTAATAATATCTTGCACTGCGCAGTGCACATTTACAATCTACATAACTGTTGTGTTGCGGTAGTATGCACTTGAAGTAAATACGGCTGTTGTTGTTGTTGTTGCTAGACGAGTATTTCTCAGGCAATTCCATGACATGTGGATGGAACTGTCGCAAATATTGAGCCTTTTCCAAACCCTTTGTGAATATGGTGGAAAACGGTGTTAACATGTTTCGCACTGTGTCTTCGTCAAAAGGTATACTACCTTCGTACCAGCTGATACGGTGATAGCTTGACTGTAACCAACGAGCAGACTTTTGCGATGACTCATTTAAATTGTGAAATTTGTAAGGCGGTTTAAAAATGGCAACACTTTGATAATGTTCGGCAACCACAGCCAGTTCCTTGACAACGTATTTACCTTCGTTGTCGACGAAGGCATGAAACTCAACCACTGCTTGCATGCTTCTTGTACAAAACCACTTCCTCGTACAACTTGTCTGCCTCGGGGAGAGTACTGGACACGATCTCGTCCGTGGCTAGACACTCAATGATGTAAGACCCTAGTTGTGGTTCATTATAAAACAGTTCGCTGATGCGCCGGTTTACGAGCGGTAAGGTATCCATTAATAAATTCCATTCTGGTAGGCCCAAGGTGACCCTGTGTTTTCCGTCAAATAAGGCGATATAACGTTTACCGAAGATAGTCTTTATTGTGATATCGCCGTTAGTTAGTGTAAACTTACGTTGGTCTCCTTCAGGCAGCGGTAGTCGTGTCTTGAAATCATTAAAGTCGTTGTATGTGAAAAAAACAAATTTTCTACTAGCCTGTATAAGGACGCCTAGTTCGTAGACAGTGTGCTGAAAAAGCCCGGTCGCGACAAACTTCGTACACTGGTCATTCAGAAAATACACAGACTTTAGAAATATGTTCAACGGACGAGCGGTACGGTCTACATCCATCACGTCCATGACGACAACTGAGACTAAATGCGCACGGTATCGCAGGGTGTGGTCACAGATTACGTAATCTTTTTAACAACACCTGTTAGCAGGTTATAGACAATATGCGAATCGTGAATAATCAAGCAGTAACCGGAAGTATTAGGCGGAATATTTTCAGACGCCTCGATTTCAAGTCTCACATCTACAGGTCCTGATTTTATCGTATCGTTTTGTTTCGAACAATCGATTACAAAAATCGGTGCTTTTTGCTTAAAGGTTGACAAGTCTAGACACGGTGATGGTTCGCGTGAATAATAGGACTGTTGAAATCTAACGTACATGTCATACAAAATGGCGGTGTCGCCGAGAATATTATCGTAGGGAAAGTACTGAGAGTTGAGATACAATTTTACATCCGTTACCTTGCAGCTATCAAACTCTGAAGCATTTGTTTTAATCTTGTTTTTGCGATCGGTTTGCAACGCGAAAATTACGTAACGAGGTTTTTCCAGTTGCGAAGATGTCTTTACAGTCCAAGAGAGTTGTTTCGTGGCCGGTAAACCGGGATATTCTATTAGTTCCCATTTCCGGTGTGGTACGTGAACGGTGACATCGCGTTCAATCATTTTCAAAAGTTTCAATTTTATCGGATCGGCTACGGAGACGTGCGGAACTCGCCAATAGATAGTATTTATTTTCAGATCAATATTTGTCGCATCCGTGCTAACTATTGCGTTTAAATTTGAAGATGAACGCAAAAGGACAAGCTCCTGTTTCACGTTGACTACAATTCTATTGTAATCCTCGAAAAATCCCATCAACATACGCAACGGTATAACTATGTTGAACTCTTTACAATCGTTATTTGCTTTACCCACTCCTAGCCAACCGCAATTTCCGAGTTTATTTTTTTCGTGTTCGCGCAAAGAAAGCAAGTTCTTAATGGTGGTCGTTATACCGACATTCCTGGTCCTGTCTATTTCGTTGCCTCCGATTTCGTATCTGATATCGTCGAAAAGAAAAGTTATAGCATTATTTATCAAAGACACGTCAGCGGCCGCTCCTCCGTCTTTTGTCGCTGTCAAAGTACCTTTTATATGCAGCGTGCTCTGAAAAGGTATCGTAATGACATCTTGTTGATGAATGGGAATACGAATTTCATCGTTATTACCAAACGTAGCGGAGGAGTACGGTCGATGAGTATGGTACTCCAGCCCGTTGAGGGTGTTGTCGTACTGGGCGCTAGAGTCGATTGCCAAAAGGTTTTCCATTGTTCACTTTAAAACCCAAAGATCTGAGGAACCTAACGTTTCGCAGTGTTAACTGTGCCGTCGTCGGACGTAAACTGCCGCCCTTCTTATAGTAGCGCTCGTTAAATATTAGCCCCATCTCGACGTCTACGTAAATGTAATCGTAAGGAAATGTTTTCTCCACGAAAATCTATTATATCGCCGTTCTGATCTCGTAGACTTACAGTGATATTATGAATGACGCTTACGTTGACAGGTAAATATATTACGCTCTGAGGGACTTCTACAATTTTATAACCGGGCGGTACCTGCGGATAAAATTCGTGCAAAGTATGGCATTCTATTCCGTTTTGAAACGATCCTGCGACTATATTGCAATCCACGCGTATCACGTTAACCCTGATGATATCTACAGGCCGGTCAGAAGAGTGTTTATGATTTGCCTCTAATTTCTTCTTACTGAACCCCATCAGCTGGCCTATAGACATGGCCTTGTCGAAAAAGATTGCGTGCGAACATTTTATTTCCACTTTGAGTGTGTTATTATTCGGTGTCAATACTAAAACAGTATCGGGAACTAGTTTCGTTTTAATATACCTCTCAATATCGGATATTTCGTACGATCCGGTCGGTAATGAAATCGTGTGAACGTTTTTATCATCGCCGTAATGAAAAAGATTGTTTACATCCTCAACGATGTTTGGTATCGAGTTGTATGTTGCCAGATCGATAAAAGCTATTTCCCACTCGCCTTTTGATACATCAATTGGTGGGAAAAAGTCACAAGACAAAACGGCAGTGTGATCTGTTAGAACTATGCTCATGACGTTAGAAACTTTAGACACAAATGACCGCAAACGACTGAGTTGTCTTTTTGATGTCTCTTGTAGTTATAGTGTACGTTAGCGTTTTCGCCAAAATACCTACTTAGCTCAATTGGCGGTCGCAGATTTCCGAAACTATCATAGTACTCTATAGAGTTTCCTCTCTTTTTGTAACATACCCAATGGGTGCCGGGGCCGGTTATACTATCCAAATTCACGATAGCCGATTCGTTTCTTAAAGGTCGTGCAGGTAATGTATCTCTCATGTATACACCTCTGAACCACGGTACTCCCAATGCTAAGGCGTATCTTTCCAGTTCTATATTAGTCAACGGTCTAATGGGTATACAATCTATCGACGTTTTTTTTTCGTACATCTTTTCTTCTTCTTCCCGCTACCTTGTTTCTTGTACGGTTTCAAGTAAAGCCCTTTGCCTTGCAGACGTTTCAACAGGTGTTGAACGGTAGGCTTTCGACGACGACGACGTCTTTTACCGCCGCCAAATGCGGTCTTAGCTTTCATCGCTGCCGTTACGGCCAAAGCAGCAGCGCGTTCACCGAGCGATGCGTCACCCGCTTTGACTCTGCTCCAAGCTTTTCCCGCTAAGATTTCGTCGGCTACGCGTCTTCTATCTGAATCACTGTAGTTGCTGTAGGAGATATCGTGTTGTTTACAGGCTTCGTCCAACGGATTTATACCTTTATCACCGCGTGCCAACCGTGTCTTCAATTTTGTTCCCGGTCCGCAATAATTGTACGAAGGTAAGTGTAATTCGACTGGAAGTAAATCGATGGCTTTATTCAAAACACCAGACACTAGTCCACGTCCTGTCTTTACGACACCGCGTTTACGACTAACAGCTGTTTTCCGTTTGACACCCATTTTATTAATGATTCATAACAGTCACTGTTACGCCTACTTATAAAATATGTCTTTCAAGATTGCATATAACTCTCGGAGTCTAGTCGTCTTCATGCATCGTATTTTCAAAACATCGAAAATATCCTTTTCAACTGCCGTCACAGCTTCCAGAAATTCGTTGTACACAAAAACCTGGTTGTCGGCGGTGAAGAAATAAAGATTTCCGTCCATATATCTGAAACCGCCACGCAAATCGTTTGGTAAACCGTGGTAGATTTCGGTCATAGGTCCTTGATATAAACCGGTGTACCTACATTCATCATATCTCATCACATAAGCGTTGTCGTAGAGGACAATTGTTTTACCCAGATGACTGTTGAAAATAGCGTTAACCGTCTTCATCGGTCGTCCTATCCAATCTTTCAGCGTGTACATATATCTTTTCAAAAGACTAGGATATTCTATAGCGTAAACCCATCCGTGAGCAATGAGCACCACATCTCCGCTGGGTGATTGATAAACGGCGGTAACGTTAGTAAAACCAGGTCGCAAATAGTTTAACCATTCCGAAATGATTTCGGGTTTCGGAACAACTTCTCTCTTATTCGGATCCAAATTCAATATCCATACATACTGTCCGTGAAACAAGTACATATGTTTCATCGCTATTAAAACGGCGTCAAAGCCGCGGACAGAACATAAATCTATAGTGTTTATTTCTGATTCGATCGTCGTAGGGCTAGAACGAGCGGTGGAGCTGATGGTAGTAGGGGTAGTAGTACTTGTGGTGGTAGTGCTTGTGGTGGTGGAGGGGGTAGTGGTGGTCGGTTTTGCACCATATAGATACTGAATATTATTAATATCATCTGAAGAAAGGTCTAAATAATACATACTGGATATATTTCGGGTGGTCGTATAGGCATACATTATCGAATCACGTTTCTTATTATGAGAGAGTCCTAGAGCGTGCCCTATTTCGTGAACCAGAACAGCGTAAAACGAGTCACGACCATTAACGGATGTAGACATTGTAAAGTCCCACTCTTCTTCGTTATCGAAGTGTATCTCTACTTGCGATTGAAGCACATGAGGCGCAAAAGCGTGGGCAACGACTCTCCCTCTACCGTCAAATCTAGTACCGCACATTGTTCCTTCCGACAGTTTTATATGTTCAGCGTCCCCAAATAGTATAGCGATATTTGGCCTTGTCGAGTCGAGAGTAAAAGTCAAAGGGATATATCTACTCCAGAGATTGAAAGCGTGCGAAGCGATATTGAGATATTTTCTATTACCATACATATACCAAGTTAGTCCGTTGATACCCCATTTACGGTTGGTCTTAGCCTGAACAATACTACTACTACTACCGTTAGTTTCAGTATATCCACAAAATACCGTTGGCGTCGTATCGGTGATAGGGGAAGGCGACGACGACGACGACGTTGCGAGCGAGGAGCTCAACAAGGCGAACAGTAACATCAGCTTGAAGAACATTTCAACGACTGATATTATGTTTAAAGTGTTCCCGTATTTATTTTCCTGTATTGACCTTGTCGATCTATTTTTCGACAGGCTTCTCTCGCATTAGCGTGTCTCGTAGGCTTTGAATAGCCGTATTCAATTGCCTTTGCGAAACAGCATCGTTATCAGCTATACCATCGGCTATCCCCGATAAGCGCTTAGAGTTTAACCAGTAGTAGTCGCCCGTCTCCTCGGAATGCAGACTGTATTTCTTTATCCAAGATTTAATTTCATGAAGCTGACGAACGTTAACAGCGTCGACATCGGTGAAACCGTCTCGAACATTAGTTATACATTTTCCGTTTGCGTTATACATTTCACCGATCGGCAGTAGGGTGAGAAACAGCGTATTTTTCATTAGAAAACCCAGTGTGACCGCATCTTGTTGGTACAAAGGTTCTTCGACCTGAGCGAGCCGCTTATTTTGAAAACTCCAAACAGTTTTGTCTTTTCGAGGCACCCTATCGTCCACGTATAATTTTGTAGCGGCGTCATTTTTATACAAAGGCGCTTTAACATTACATATGGCCACTCCGTGAGCGTCAAATTTACCCTCTGCGTTTTTCGATAAGAAATTATCTCTGACGTACTTCATGTTAATAGCGTCAGAGTCTTTCATAGGCGCCGATACACCGCACACCCTTTGGTCGCCGAAGGAAAAACAATCGGCTAGTTTAATAGGAACCAACGATTCCAAGTAGGCTCTCGTTACGGCATCATCTTTTTCTTTCGGCTCTCCGAGACCTCCCAAAGGCAAGCCTTTTGTATGATATCTATTCTTTATTCGAGTCAAACAGTTTTGTTCGAGATACGTTTTGGACACTGCATCGCCGTCCTCAACGGGTTGGCCTAGACCGCCTACAGAAAAGCCTTTAGTGTAGTATTTTTTCCTATCCTCGTCGAAACCTAAACATTTTTTCGCTATCGTACCCGCATTGACGGCATCGCTGTCCTCAATAGGATCACCAACATTGCGCAATAACTTACCTATCGCGTCATAATGATTACCATCGGGAGTCAGACCTATCCCGTGCTGATGATGATGGGGGTGCGGAGCGTTAATCTGGTCCGAAAAACGACCAAACTTATCGACGCTCATCTTATTAATGTCCTAATTTTTCTATTTCCACTGCCTTTTATAAAACCCGCTTCCCTCAGCTCTTCTATAATGGAGGCAATTTCGTTCTCATGACCCGTATGACCTACCTCTTGAGATGACAAAAGGAGTCGTAACCTATCACAGAGTTCGTTAGGGTTGTCCCAATAGGCATAACCTTTACCGCTATGCAAACCGGTGGGCGGAAATAATCTCGATATAATTGCCTTGTACTTGGCGGAGTTACTAGCACGGTTTATGGCTAATAGATGATTATAACCTTTCCTATGAGCACTGGTTTGTTCACAGATTTGTTTATAGGTGTTCAGGTCGGCCTTTGTGTATAATGTTTCATCGGGTTTGCGCATAAATATCAATTCATAGAGCCCTTCGGTTCCCTTGTAAGTGTCCGCGTCGATGATGATGTCACCGTTTTCGTCGTCAAACCTTATATACTTATCGCCTATCATAACAGTACCGTCTCCTGTTATTCGAGGACCGTATGTGTTATCAATTGTATTCCTATTGTCTTTAATCATTCTCAACACGTAGGTCCGCGGTAGACGATGTTTGAACATTGTATGGACATAACGAACACTATCTTCCTGGCCCGCCGGTGTTGATAGTAGCTCTTTAACAACACTACTTTGGCGCATCGGTGTAACTGAAGGTCCAGGCTCATCTGTTGATTCAGCTATTACTTCGGTATCGATGAATTTCGGAACATGGGTTTGTGAAGCATCATCCTCCATGTCTACATCCATTTCTTCTTCTTTTTTAATTTCCATTTTCGGCTGTGGACGACGAATTTTCGAAATTTCCTTAATGATAGGGCTATATTGTTTAGTCAAAATCCGTTCAGCATCTGCATCGCCGAACTTTATCTGCAGATACTTTCTCTTGATGTTCTCCCTCAAACGGGCGATCTCAGAGATAACTTGCTCCTCCTTTGGTGTCATATTGCGAAATGAACAGTAATTCGACTATCAAATAGCTTTTAAGACAGTTCCAAAGATCGAAAAAACACAGCGTAACGCTTTTCACGCAATAGGTACTGCACAACCTGCGATGCGGACGCTTTCATCAATTTCGAATTGTTCCAAGATAAACCTCGGCAGTATCTGTACATGTTGTTGTCAAAATATGGTATACTTTCCACCTTCTCGGCGCTCCTAAAGACAAAGGTACGTTTTATATTTTCGCGCCATTGCGGTATTTCGGCTACTATTAGATTATCATCTTTGGGCATATCTTGCATGTACCGTTTTAGCGTCGGTATAGAGTTTTCGAGAAGATAACTATTCAAAAGCAGAAACTCATCAGTATTTGCCCCCGTATATGTGCACCACATTTGAAGCTGCCTACTATCGACAACAGTATATTTTGATCCGTCAAAAGACAAGCCGAAATGATGACACTGATTAGGCACCGTCGGCAGGGCGGCCTTTAGAAATTCGGTTGTAAACACACCTTGTGCCTTATTATTTACAGCCTCGTAAAATTTACCTCTACTGCGTAAAGGTAGCGACGAAGGTCTAGGACCATATTTCACATTGTAGCTAATGTCTACACAACACTTTACACCGCTGATAAGCTTGTACGCCTTTATAGGACCGACTATGGGAATTGTCCTTTCCGTGATTACTACACAACGGGACGCGTACGGCAATGAACAGCTGTACTGTAACATGTCGAGGTATACTTGCGTGTACTCTATGCCTCCGTGACTGAGAGTCAAAGTCCGATTGAAAAAATCAGGAAACGGTCGGAATCTGGATACCAAGTTTTGCGGATGGCGAACAGTTCCTTTCAACATGTGTTCATTGTATAATATCAATTCAAATGGTACACCTCCTTTATCACATTCGTGCATGAACCTAATCCAAATGTCTCGATTATAAATTCTATTTGCGGATGTGATCATTAACAGAATTATAGGCGGTAAGCTCTTGCTGTACGATCCGAACCGCTTATGTCTCCAGCAGCGCCTATTAAATACATGTCCATATCTATTCGTACGGCTACAGTAGTTTCCGCAAAACCTCTTCTTATCGGGATAATAGAAACAACATAAATTTGATTTTGGTGTTTTCGTAGTGCCGCTATTAGCATATGGCGAAATATCATTATAAGTGTATATACGCATTATAAATCTTTTACGAAGGAATCAAACCCGATTCTGTATCGACCCTGATCTATATCGCTGTCTTTATCTATTACTATAAAACCGAATTTCTCTTTCCAGGCTGTTGCGCAGAGCTTTTTGAAAGTGTTAAACGACACGTCCGTGCCTACGTGATCCGAATGAATGTGTCTTAAATTCATATCGTCCTGTTTAAATACAACAATCAGATTGGTATTGTCTCGGATTAAATGTTTGGGAATCCTACTGTACGTTTGACCGAGATAAAAAGAATCAATTGAGCTATGTCTCCCCATACTGAAGTAATTACGTATATTATCATGTTTTTCACACTGTATATCGTCAAAAATCATAATGGAATTCGGTTCCGCTTCATGTGGATTGATGATGTTGTCGTTATCACTGTACGGAAAATAACCGATACCCGATTCTTCCATCACCTTAGACAGAAACTCATATTTCGGTTGGTGAAGTGATTTTGAAAAAATATATATGTTGGCGAACTTCAGCCCGTTTGCCTCGAACAAAAGATTAAAAATTACATTTGTTTTACCGCAATTTGAAGGACCACACACAATTGCTCTAATAGTGTTGGGCAATAGGGGACTGTGTCGAACTCGTTTCTCCTTTTCACCTACATAAGCGTCGAAATTATGTAGCTGCATCGTATATGGAGCAACCACTACACGCATCTCGAAAGACGTAACCAGAATGAATCAATTGTGTGAAAAAACTGATATTTATTTTCGAAACATATTTTCTATTGCAGTATAAAGCAATTGTGACACATTGACTCTGCAACTAGTACTTTTCCATTGACGTCATCGCATGCTCGTGGCCGGATGCGTGTAAGGTCAGTTGGGACAAAGCAATTGCGACCAGTACTTTTCCATTCACGTCATCGCTTGCACATGGCCGGATGCGCATGGACGGCTTGCCGGATGTGGTAAATTGTTTCACAGTATAAGTTTATTTTTATCTACCCAAGAGTTGTGCTTTTTATCGAAACCTTGCCATTTCACAAGAAGCTTATCTCCTTTCCGGCGCAAAACCTTTTCCACCAAATAAACGTCGCCAACATTTGTTCGACTTAATTCTTCAGCATAAAACCCACCTTTTAATATTTCACCTCTCGAATCTTGTAAAATGTAGGTTTTAGGTGAGGACGGTACAACAGCAAACACGGTAAATACTTCTTGCGTCCAGTTTGGATAAAATCCTTTCGAAAAAACTTTTTTGTATTTGGATATTCTAACTCTATCGTCTACCTGGAATGATCGCGATTGAGGTATAGTACGACTATTTACCTTGTCTTTTATTCTAGCCAACAGCATTGCTTCATGTTTTTTTCTCACCTGACACGGTTTCATACCAATAGTACTGTGTACGGTTTTGTTGTATGACTTTACAATATCATCTAAAAAATCAGTCCATTTATGACTACCGCGAGCCGTGAATTCTAACCACATTTTACTTTTCAAAGTTCTGTTTAACCTTTCTACGATGGAAGCTTTTTTCTCGGTGTAAGTGTGATAGTGATTAATTTTATAGGTTTTCAATAAGTTTTGAACAGATTTGTTAAACCATTCTTTACCCTGATCGGTCTGAAAATGCTTCATACTGTGTTTCTCTAGTATAGGCTTTAATGCCGAGGCTACTTCGGAACCGGTTTTAGATTTTATCGGCACCGCAAACGCAAATTTTGATAAACAGTTAATCATAGTCAATATATACTTATAGCCTTTGTTTTCCTTTGCATAGGGAATCATCTCAACTAAATCCGCTTGATAAAGATCGTTTACACCTTTCAAAGTAACACTACGTGTTTTAAAATTTCTACGAGCCGGCTTATGAAGCTCGTTAGCAATAGCACGTCTAACGTTCATTTCAAAACTGACCACCTTGATTTTACTTTTGGTACTTTTAAACCAACTGACTAGGTTTCCATCAACACCCAAGAGGTACAGTCCGAAGTCGTTCTTGTTTTTTGGAAGCTTCCCCGGGAATGTGAAGCATTCCAAGGCCTATCCTCCCAGGCGATCAGTTTTTGTCGTTCAATTTTACTTTTAATCCCATCCACACACACATTCAGTCTTATAGACGATTAAGTCGAGACAGAGGACCATTCAACCTAGGTTTCACACACACACACTCGTGCAACAAATATTTTATACCTTTTGCAAAAAGGTATTTTATTCAATACACACACAATCTGTCAAAACAGAAGCTATGCTCTTTTGTTGCTACAACACTTATCCATTCACACAACCTTATAGGCGATTAGACCGTGACAGAGGGCCCATTCATTCAGCCTAGGATCTCCACACAGCATAGGTCATACAAAAACTAAAATGGAACGACTTGATTTCACAACACCGTTCAGGATGATGGGAATCATTCTAGGCGTGGAACTTTACAGTACCCATAAGGTAGCGTATCAAAATCCCCGTTACGTTTTCTTTTCGCACCTGTGGCTCTGAACATTTTTGTTTCACACACAGTAACAACACCATGATCCTTTCTGCGACGTATACGCGATTCATCGACCATTATGCTATCCTCCTCTGTTTGTTCATTCAATACTAGTTTCTTTAAAGAATCGAAATTTAAATAACCTGAGGTGCGGAGATTTAAAGTCAGTCCTTTAATTTTGCAAACTGTAACGGTTTTGTCATTTTCCGGACACATTACCTTGTAACCGTACGTTTTCGGACCTCCCGAAACAAATTCTGTTATATATGCAGAAGGACCATAGTCTGCCAGTTCGTCTGTCATCTGTCCCAAGTAGTCTCCTGTCGATACATCGTGCGTACCGTCTTTGTGGAGATAAATTACACTATCTGTGTCGTAATAGAGGACCTGTGATCCCAACACGTCCAAATACTCATAGAGCTTAAGACGAGCATGGGCTGTAGTAAATGCAGCGAGAACGACATTTACTGTTGGTAGTACATCACAGGTGTTGTCGGTGTAGCACCAGTTCACTACGACAACGTCCTCGTTAACCTCTTGTATATTGTTTACATCAATTGACGGTGACGTTAACAAGTTGAACAGTTCATTCGGCTCTCTTACTATTGTAGTCTTTGGCTGGTTTTCACGTTGTCCAAACTTACCCCAAAAGGAGTTTAACATTAATTTAGCCAACGACCTGGCACCAGGATTTTTTTCAATTTTCATCGGGTCAAGTCTAACCCCCTCGTTGTCGAAATAGCTTTGGACATAGTCTATTTTGTCTTGTTCAGTACGACACCACTCTGGGTAACCTGAAGCCTCCTGCTTTATTTTTAAAAATTTATTAATATAGTCGGTAAACAGTCCGTTCCCTTTGTCAAATGAAGCCATTTCGTATTGCCAGAGCTCATACATTTCCAATATCACGTAACCTTTCTGCACAGCTTTGCGTATCTCGTCCATAGTCCATGTTCCTGTCAACGTCCGTTCGTCAAGAGAGTGAGTACAGTCTCCAGGTATAAGGTTCTCACCACATGTACGGCATAGGATGAACATCAATTTATCGTTCATCCTGACCGGCAGCACTGGATGATACAAATCCCGAGGAGGTAGGACTGTACATTTCAGGAGGCCGTCAGCAGACATTCCTGCGGCTCTACACTCATTATTACCGACGTGTATTTGCGGATGTCCTATCGGATATTCTCGGTACTTACACACCCAGGGGTACAAGGAACAAACATCAATGTACCGAATCTTCTCGTTCTCCTGACACATATGGTACGATTTTACATTCCCCGTACGACCGCCGAAAAACGCATCTCGAGGGTTTAGTGGTGTGAGATGTATTAGAGGGTGGGAATCAAGGTATGCCATCCTTTTGTTTATTTTTTTCATCCTATAAAATTCACACTCCCACAACTCGACAACATTATAATGACGGGACAACTTAGCCGTCTTAGCTTTAGTCCTGGTCAGTCGAGCACTATGAGTGTCTGACGGGTCGTCGATTAGAGGTGAATCACGCCCAAATGTGTAACAGTTTGGACATCCGTGCCAGTAACAGCCGTGAAATTCATATACGGTCTTCGTTTGGTCACATAGTCCGTCGACCTTTATACCATCTACTTTAATTTCACGACCTCTACCAGCATGCTCCAGTCGATAGCCTTTCTGGTCTTCGATCCATGCGAGCCACTGTAGAGCAATGGTGGACTGCTTATCGACGAGTCTGTATCCATTCTTTGGCAGTATGCCTATTGTGTTTGGCTTGAGAAAATTTCTTCTGAACGCTAGGCTACACGCGCTAGCAATAGTGACGGCCTCGAGAAACGGATCTACATTGCATTCCTGCAAGAACGAAGCACGAAACTTTATACAGGCTTGAGCTAATATATCAACATCAGAGAGGCAATATTCGAATATTTCCCTTTGAAAATTGAATACATAACCGTTGGAGACCTGTTCATCGTACCACTGTAAGAATTTTTTATTGTTCTTTTCGAACATTGAGTCAGGACAGTAGTATTCCTTTGCTGGAATAGGACCTACATAATTTTCATTGGCCACTGTGTTGAAAAGGTGGGGAAAGTAACCCTTCTTTTTTTCGGGAGGTAGGTCGAACGCTTCAGGGAGTTTAGACAATGCCATTGGCATATAGTTTAGAGAATCAATAAACTTTATGTTATCGATCTCCATCTTTATAATCCTAGTTCCACGCATTATCAATTCAGGTGTAAACTGAGTTTCTTCCAGAACGTATTTCAAAAGGAATTGGAAATCAAATGCCTGTCCATTATGAGCGATAACGCACACCTTTTTAAACGTTTTACGCGCATCCATTATGTAGGCCATGAACCCTTCAACTGGACTCTCTTTAAAAACACGAGTTCGTGGCGTACAATTACGGCAACGTTCGCCATTTACGCATTTCCAACAGTACTGTTGAGAAATGCATAAGTTTACCCTGTGCACGTGAGTGCTATCAAGGACTTCGTCTTGACGCGTTTCCAGGTCGAAAAATAGAAACATGAAATCTTTAACTGGAGGCTTTTGTGTATTGATTTTCATGTAACACCGATGGTTAGCCGGTTTGTACTCTAAGCACATTTTACAATAAACCTCTCCACACTGATGTGTGGTTTTACGATCTAGAGTAAATATTACCTTCTCACACATTAAACATTTTCTAATATACTTGCAAACGCTTACGGAATGTGTGTTGTAACATTGCTGGTTCATAAAGTGACGGTTACAGTCACCGCATTGAATACCTCCGTTGTCGTCTAGCACACACGGCGGAGACCGTTTACAAGAATAACAGATAGCTGAACATCTGTGTTTGCCTAAAGTGTTGTATGGTGTTCGACATGCTTCACAGTAGAATTGACACGCAAACGCGCCAGTTAAACTGGTAATCACATTAAAATGGGACTTGTGAAATAGCAAATTTATTTTATACTTGGGATTGTTCACATTACCTTCAAATAACACATGCCTACCTCTACTACCGTAACTGTACACCGTGATTTTATATTCTGTCAAATGATTTTGAAACGCTTGTAACTCATTCACACCGGCACCTGACTCGGTAATTTCTACATTAGCGTCAGCCATTAGTTGCTGTGCCCTAACGGTCTGACGTTTACCTTTGTTCTGTATTATAGCTTTATATTCTTTGTCATTTTGCGCCCGAGCAATGCCAACCACAAGAGCACAAGGCAAGCACAAAGCATCTTTATTTTTAATTACAACGATTCCCGTTCTGCTGTGACACTCTTCGTCAAAGTTATTGTAAATCCCACGCCTACGTCGACCCCGGCCTACAGGTACTCTAACCTTGGTACACGATACCTGGAAGGTATCACCTGACATAAATCCCTCAGCGTTACTCTGGACTATTCCGCCAAAAACGCTCCAAAGCGTGTCTGACGTTATTTCCGAAGCAGGTCTGAAGGCTACGTACCCAGGTGTACGATTCTTAAAGTTTATGCTAGTCATAGTAAAACCAAGTCGATCTTCGTCTGTTGTACCCCTAGTCACAGATTCAACCAACTCTTGAAGTCCCTGTCTAACCCATTCAATCTCTCCTACACCTTCAGGGGGTGTATTGAATTTAAAAACAATTTTATTCCCGTATAAACGGAATTTCTTTACATAGGTTTGCACATTAGAAAAAATATACACGGCCATAATATAGTTTTTATTTTAAGAAGTCAAATTAGAAACAGAGATAGGATAACAATCACACTTACCTCTTTGCAGTCAGAATGAGAACCGAGTATACTGTGCTAACTGTTATATAGCTAACTGTTTATTAGAAACAGAGATAGAATAACAATCACACTTACCTCTTTGCAGTCTGAATGAGACCGGAGTATACTGTCCTACCTGTAATATACGGGTTTATATAGCAACCTGTTTAGAGTGGGAGACATAGGCCAGCGATTTCTAATCCTTTCACTGCACGACCGCGAGTAGGAGTGAAAGTAGGTCAGAGATTTCTAATCCTTTCACTGCACGACCGCGAGTGGGAGTGAAAGTTCAACGATTTCACACGGCACAACCTCGAGTGTGGGAAAAGGTCAATGATTTCTAAACTTTCCGTTGCGTGACACAGCCGCTTTGGGCAACTACGTCATGGGAACTACACAAAGGACGCGTGGGGAGTTGCACAGTATATAAGCCGGTACCAACATACAGAGAGCATCAGTCTTCAGCGCTTTGCAGTTAGGTGCGTTGTGTGTGTGTGTTTTATCTTAATTATGAATACTGCAAGTCAGCTCTCCAAAAATTCGACAGTTAACCGGTTCAATGCGGTTCCGGTTTACGAGCGAATTTTGGTGTCGTTAAAGTCGTTGGCGTTGAACAAAGAATACGGCATTATCTGTGCGAAACTCGTAACAACCGTTCATGGCTCGTCTATTCAGGTTGACTTTGATGACGACGATATAAAAAAGACTACTTTTTTTCCGAAACGGTATACAGCGATAGTGAAAGATTCCGATCTTCCGGAGTTGGAGAAATGCAAATTTGTCATTACACGTCATGTCGGTAAGACGGTGATAATGGAAATACGGCCGTAAATCGTATTTATTTTCAAGGGGGTGACATATTTTAATGGAGTGGTCACCACTGATTACAGCGTGGCTGGAGCTGTTTTCACTGGGACGAACTATTAGAGTTCGTCCCACGGGGAGCTGGCTTGAGCGGTTCCGGTTTACGAGCGAATTTTGGTGCCTTTAAAGTCGTTGGGCGTTGAATAAAGAATACTGTATTATCTGTGCTCGTAACAACCGTTCATCTGTTCAAGTTGACTGACGATATAAAAAAGACTACTTTTTCCGAAACGATACTGCTATAGAGAAAGATTCTTCTGGAGTTGGAGAAATGTCGGTAAGACATGGTGATAATGGAAATACGACGGTAAATTTATTTTCAAGGGGGTGACATATATTAATGGAGTGGTCACCACTGATTACAGCGTGGCTGGAGCTGTTTTCACTGGGGCTAACTACTAGAGTTCATCCCACGGGGGGAGCTGACTTGATTAACGAATACTCTTTTTAAACAAATACTTAATTTATTTCAAAAATTATCGATTTATTTCAGAAACACGATGACCGATAGACGTAATCAATCAGAGGTGAGTATGAAATAGTGTGTTCCTTTTTTTTTTGTTAAAGTTTTTATGTTTCGTTATTGCAATTTTTCATTGGTTTTCAGTCTAATGACACAACAAACAACGATGATTCTGGCTACGATGAAACGGGCATTTGGGAAGAATTAGATAATCATGCTAACGAAATCGATCGTAACAGACGTAGCCCATCAATATTACATGGGGTTACATGGACACCGTACTATAGACGCCAATCGATAGTTGATCATAGCGAGGAGACTCCTACTACGTCACAGGTAATTATAAATAATTTAGATTATTAACAGTTTCATTTTCATATCTAATAAGCTTTTTTCTTTCAGGAAACAAACATTACGGCTCCTCCTAGAGTACCTTTGACTGATCGTAGCAACACCGCCCACCCAACATCGGTGATTATTAATGAACTGCCTTTACCGTTTCCAAACAATTTAGATTATTAACAGTTTCATCTAATAAGCGTTTTTTTTTTTCTTTCAGGGAACAAACACACCTTCTAGAACCAGAGGGCCTTTGACTGATCGTAGCAACACCGACCACCCAACGCCGGTGATTATTGTATTCTTAATAAATTATTACTGTTATATTCTTATTTGCTCATTACTAATACATTGTATTTTATAGGCTGCAATATTAGATCACGTTGTAAATAGACTCAGAGATCGAGCTTCTTATTCGGGGGAACTAGATGAGGAACTAAAGCACATACAAGGACTCGAGCATTCCCGTATCGACTGTTTCCTTTGCTTAGGAAGTAGGACACGGTATCCTCCTCAATATTCAGTAAGTTTTATTGTACGATGATAATAGCAGTAATATCAGAGGATTATAATTGAATTTCATTTCTAATTAATTTTCTTAGACGGCTGTGGGAAACGCACGGGCAACTGCAGCTCGTAGAGTATCGGCTGATGCACTGCAGATACTAAAAAGACTCGTAGCGGACTTAGAGGCAGCGTTTCAAAGAGATGGATACGAGGAAAATTTCTATGCGGTCGGCGTATGGCGGATAATGATGAGCGATCTACATAAGCTACTCGAAGAGGGTCGAAGAAGAGTGGCTGTCGCTGAAGCGGCGGCGATAATGGCCGATCGAATCCCTTCAGGCGTAGTCGTAAGTGTTACAATTTGTAAAACCTGATATTTATGCTATTCATTTACAAGAAAATTATCTTCTTTGTTTTGTATGTTGAAACAGAGAACATCAGAAGAGCAGATTGTAGGAAACAGTGGCTACCGTATAGCAGACTGCACTGTCTGCTTAGAACGACCACCATGCACTGCCATCATACCCTGCGGTCACGTTTATTGCAGGGAGTGTGCGGAAAGGGTGCAGAGGTGCCCCATATGCCGGAAACCCGCAGACAGACGCTGCCGACTATTTCTGAACATGGAATGATTGTGCAAAATATCATAGTTAATCAAGTCTCCCCTCTAAATTCTGTCAATTCCCAGATTTATATTTTATGTATAATCCTGTATTTATAATTATATTCTTAACACAATAAAAATATTTATTCTTATACAAATACACGTTTTACTCTTATTTCATACAACCAAACCAACATCCAACACTCACGACATACTTCTACCAACATCTAACCACAACACACAACTGACTACATCGTAGCTCAGTCGCTAGCGTCACACGCCAGCAAACCGAACGTCCACGGTTCCATTCCCCAATACACATTTATATTTTTTCATCTTCAAAAAATTACGTCACCAGAACAAAATGGCCCGCGGGGCTTACACCAAAACAAAATGGCCCTCCCGATCCAGGACACCAATCAACCTCTAGGGGCGGGGCTTAGCTGGTGGTGGGGGTAACAAATACTGCTCTCTCATTGGGGGGATAAAGGCACCCCGTCCCTACTTATCTGGGTTTTATGGGGTTACTTGAAGGCCGAGATTTTCAAACATCGTTCCAAGAGCCTGCCTGACTTGAAGCAAGCAATACATGAAGGCGTCCAGGGCATACCCCAAGCCAGTTGCTGGAGAAATTTTTACAAGATTTAGAATTCTCTTGCAGCAGTGTATTGACAACCAGGCCACCATCTCTCCCATTTTTTTTAAAACCAAGTAGGAATAAACTTCTTGTGTCATAAAATAACTTTAAAAAACATAATTTGTTATATTCAAGATCAATGTTTTTTGTTATGTTTAAAAATAAGGAGGTTATTTTGCCGCACCCTTTTTTTACAACTAAAATTATTTTTGAATTGTAGAATATTTTAGTTTAAGGAAAATTAATATATATACGTTAATATTTAAGATGATTTCCTGCTTATGATTTTTCTCAGACCCTAAAACCTAGCATTAAAAAACATACTGATTTTCAATGATAATGCGCTTTAAATCCCACTTAATACGCTCTTTTTGATACAACGATTTTCTTGACTACTTTCAAATATTTTACTGCGTAGCAATAATTTACAAGTAAAAAAGCATTACGGTAGTTTCATGCAGTTTAGCAAGTTACGGTACTGTATAACATCATATCAATGGATATAAAAAATACGTTTATTACGGAATGGAATCCAAAAGGAAAAAGAATAGAACTTTGATAAAGTCTGTCTAAAATGATTCGGCAGGAGGTCTAGATCAATGATGAAGAGCCCTGAGTTTTACACAGCATTGGGCGACATCAGCACATTTAAGTTTGATTATAATAAAATGTCTTGATTTATTTACTTTATGTTCACAAGTACAGTATACAAACTACCATGAATGCATTTGCCTCCTCACTACTTTTCACGTCTCCTCATTTCCTATATCGTCTAAAATTTGATATAATACAAAACGATTAAGTCAGTAGAGGGTAGTCAATCCCATTAGAGATTTTGTAGAGTAAGTACGTAACTGTTGGTGCCTTAGGATCATTTATTATTAGTCTGTAGTTGTTATGAAGTATAGATAGGTGTGAGTTTTAGTCTTCTGAGATGAATGGTATAACTTACTTCTTCGTGCAGGTGTCCAGCTTAACTATAGCCGATGGCCCGATGTCCACGATATATATATATATATATATATATATGATGCTATGCCCCCACAGGTTCTTCTTAACTAGAATATCTTGTATGTAAAAACAGTCTCCGTTCGATTCATTATAGTAGGCTGCCCCGATAAGCTCTTCTCCCGGTCGATCTGTGAATATTTTTAGGTGGCTTTTGGTGGATTGGTGTAAGAGCCTTTATTGACAAGTATTTGGTCCATGTTTTTTTATCGATATAGAGTCCAATAGGTTCAACTCCCAATTCAATCTCCATGGCTGCTATAGAGGTGGTTTTGGTGCACCCCAAGCATAAACGAATTGCAGCAGATTGTAGAGTTTGCAGTCTTTTCAGATGAGATTTCGCCATCGAACCCCACACTTCACATGCATAGGTTGCCTTAGATCTCGAGAAGGCAATATAAAACATCTTTAGAGTAGTTGTATCGGCTCCCCAATCGCGGCTGGCCACGGCTTTGAGAGCATTAAGTCTTGATACACATTTTCCATAACATACTCCATGTGACTACCCCATCGCAGTTTCGGATCAAAAGGATCCCTAGTAGTTTAGGGGACCTATTATATTTCAATCGCTTGCCAAGTATTTTGAGTTCAGGAGCGAAAGAACCCAATTTATTTCGACGGGTGAAAAAAGTGCAATCGGTCTTCTCCGCCGATATAGTTAGGGACCAATTAGTGAATTTATCCAGTGAGGACTGAAGGATTTCACATGCTTTTATATGATCAGTGGATGTGACCCAGATCGTTATATCGTCGGCAAAACTCATACTATCTACCACAGGTAGAAATTCGTCCGCCATGTCGTTAAGGGCGATATTAAATAGGTTGGGGCAAATTATTCCTCCTTGAGGAATGCCGTTTTCGTTTCGGAACAATGAAGATAGTGAGCCATTTATTGATGCTGTTATTAGACGGTTTTGTAAAAAATTACTTATGAAATGCAACATTTTAACCTGTATTCCAAGCTTCATGCACTGTAAAATGATGGTTGAATGTGGAACTTTATCGAATGCTGTCTCCAAGTCCACCATAGTGGCCACTGTGCTCATTTTGTGGTCGAACCCTTTGTAAATTTTATTAGTGAAATATAAGAGTGCGTAGTTGTGCTCCTAAGCCGTCTGAACCCAAATTGATGGTTCCCCAGCATTTCGTCATGTTCCAGCCTCCAGGATAATCTCTTGTTGACTAACCTCTCCAACAACTTCCCCAAGCAAGATGTTAACGCTATCGGCCGATAAGAGGTAATATTTTCCCCATCCTTTCCTGGTTTTAAGAGGGGGATGATTTTCGCTGTTTTCCATTCTTGAGGGAACTTCCCAGTTCTCCAGATAGAGTTGAAAAGCTGTGGTGTCTTTACTTTCATTTCCTTCGAACAGTGCGATAGCATCTCATTGTGAATATTATCTTCTCCGGGCGCGGCTCTTTTTAAGAGAGATATACTATCTTCCAGTTCGGCTAATGTGAAAGGAGAGTCGTCTGGATCGGAACAACGAAACAGCAGTTCAGTTCTACATGTTAGAAATTGTTCGATGGGGAGTAAGAGCCTTCGGCGAGCAATTCTTCCCCCTTCTTTTTCTGAGTAATGTTTAGCAAATTCTTCTTCGATTTGTCATCCGTTATTAAGTCTCCATTTGATTTTCTAATAGAAATAATTTTCTGAGAGCATTGACCGTTTGTTGCACAGAAGCGTTTCCAGACTGTGCTGGATGGTGTGTTCACGTTCATTGAACCAACAAAACTTTTCCATGATTTTCGCTATGCTTCGATGATGGCTTTGCGCAGGGTATCATTACATTTATTGTATAAATCCTGTCGTGTAATGACCTGGATTTTTTCCATTTCTTCCTGGCTGAAATTCTATTTTTTCTCAATTCTTGTGCGACATGAATGGTATAAAGAGAAATATTTTATAATTTGTCAATAAAATGAAAATTTTGAAGTTACGATAAAAATTCACAAATGATAAATCAAAACCAAAATGCGGCCGATTTGAACATTTTAAGTTCCACAACAATTTTAAAAAAAGAAAGGAGTTAGAAGAAAACCCAGTACAATGAAAAGAAAGAAAATAAAGACTGGGAAGTATGTATAAAGAACTGAAAAACATTTTGTTACAATGGTTTCATCAAACTCCTAGCTTACATATGTCTATCAGTGAGACATTGATAACTGAAAAATCATGAGAAATGTGGATGGATTGATCAATTCAAAACAAGATAGGCTCGTGTATATCGTCAGATCAGTGGAGAAGCAGAGTCAGTTAATGAATATGTTTTTTGGTGGATAGAAAGTGTGTTACCATAGTTGCTGAAGGATATCTTCCCATGTGATGTTTTTAGTATTGACAAGTTTGGACTATTTTTAAAAGTAATGGCAGATAAGTTGCTTTGTAATATAAGAACAAATGTCATGTTGGAAAACAAAGTAAAGAGAGACTTTCAATAACAATATGCTCAGATACAGATTGTTCACAAAAATTTAAATTATTGATCATGGGAAAGTCGAAATCACCAAGATATTTCCTTGCAATTACGCCAGATATTGTGCATGGAAGAAAGGAGAACAATTTGCTTTATAGGTAAAACAGCTCAATACGATTTTTCAAAGATAGAATCAAAGGATTTTTCTACTTACTGATAAATGTCCGACATCTGAAAAATATTGAACTATTAAAATTTTATTTTCTACCCATGTACAGTACAACCAGGCTTCAACCAATGGACCAGAGGATAATGAAAGTTGTGAAACAGCATTACCATAGCCGACTAGTACAAAGAACAAGATAACCAGCAACATTCCATAAACATTTTGAGAGCAATTAATTATGTTGCTTCGGTAAGGAATAAAGTCCGTTCTGAGGTCATTAAAAACGGCTTCATAAAAGTGGGTGTCAAATGGTCTCAGTGGGAACTGGTATTGGAGTGTACTGTCAACAAAGTCATATTTGATAAGTTTCGAGACTACCTGTCTGTCACTGATAACATTGTAACTTGAAACATATGAACAGTAAAAGAAATTGTGAAAGACGTTCCTTCAATAGTTTCCTATACAAATGGAGAGAGTGAGGATGAAGAAGTGCCTCAGCCCTCAGTAACGTCTGCTGCAGCTTTAGTGCTCTGGCTGATGAGAAATATTACATTATCAGTATGCTCGGAATTTCAGACGACATTGCCGAAAAGATTAATGAATTGAAAACATTGATTTAAAAACCATCTTTGAAAACATTGAAACAAAATAGCATTGAAAATTACTTTAATAAAATAAAAACACTAGAATCAACTCTGAAGAGTAGGAATGTAATAATGTACAGTATGTAGGTTATGATTTCATTTTAAATGCGTACTTCGATGTTACATACATTCATTCATCACTATTTCATGTGTTTTTTATGTAAAATTGTGAATAAATTGTTTTGTTGAATATGTGGGAGTATACAACAGCACATACATACAATGATGAGTAGATACAGTATTCTTTTGTTGGTATTACAGTATTTTTTATTCCCTTAGTGGTTTTCTCATTTTAGACCTTTCAATGGTTCCCTGAAAATCATATTAAGTGGATTTTACTTGTGTGTGTGTGTGTGTGTATGTATATATATATATATATATATATATATATATATATATATATATATATATGACAATGGTCAAGTGACCGAAAGGTGCCTCATCACAACAAGGTAAAATTATTGCACTTAGTGGTGGGTAAAAGTATTTACAATAGTAATTTATCAACTTCGTAAGTCAGTGCAACGGAAAAATAATGGACAACGTTAAATATCAATATATATATATATATATATATATATATATATATATATATATATATATATATATATATATATATATATATATATATATATATATATATATTTATGTTAGTTTTGGTTGGTAAAGATTATTTAGATTTTTTGGACTAGGAGACTGACAGACTTACCTTGGTAAGAGTCCACTCTGTAGTCTTGAAATAGAAACACATAAAAGCACTTAAACAATGATATATTTCAACCACACAGTGGTCTTTGTCAATCGAAGAGAAAACACAAAAAGAAATATGAGAGAATGAAATAAAATAATTATAAATTGTAATCACAGATTGTGTAGAGTAGAAATCAGATGTCACAGATGCACAGATTAAAGATATGTATATTGTTTCCATGAGCATGAGTGATTATAGTTCATATAAGTCTGTCAGGGGAAAAGAGATTGGAGACGTCTAAGGCTATCAGGGAAAAAAAATGAATGGATTTATCTGATGTTGAGGTTAGGGGATTCTCTGGACTTGGTATACCACTGGTATGATAGTTTCCACCTTCTCAGTTCTGAGGGATTGCAATCAGGGGGGGAGTGATTTAATTATTTTTTGTGGTATAGCAGTCATCAAAAGTTGTGATGTTGTGACTCGCAGCATGTTGAGCTGTTGGTCTATCCATATTCATAATTTTAACATCATGTCTGTGGCCATTCATTCTGATATTCAGACCATCCGTGGTCAGGCCTATGTACTGTGCTGAGCAAAGTTTACATTGTAGCTGGTATATGACATTTTTCGATGTACAATTATGATGACCCTGTATTTTACCTGCCGACAAACCACCTCTTGTTTGTGACAAACCTAACCTAAGTTCTCTCTTCAAGATACCAGTACCCTGTGGACAACTCCCTAAACTGCCAACCCAATCATTATTGCTAAATAACAAAAATAATAATAAAAACAGTCCTGATTTAAGAAATAACCCTTCACCAAAAACAGTTGCCGTGCACAATATTTCCAACCACACACTCTCGGAACATGAACTACAAGTAATTTCTAAAGGCCTGTCATTCCCACCAGCTAAGGAAATAGACCAATTCAAGTTAGGAAAAGATGTTTTCAGCTTTGCCAGAAAATTTAGGATAAAAAATTATATAGCTCAGACACCAACTTTCAAAACGGATACAAACATAGACGTATGTCTTGCAAAATTCAAACCACCCTCCAACTGGGATCCACCACCACTACCACCTGATCACCCCATTGAACTTTACATCAACTTTATCATGCAAAGCATCACCGATATAAATTTCACTAAAAATCTGAAGACTAAACCTAACCTTACCAAATTAGAAAAAGCGGCAATATTTTCGTTGAAAAACAATAAAGATATTATGATTCTTCCAGCAGATAAAGGTTCAACCACTGTCATTATGAATAAAGAAGACTACATCAAAGAAGCAAATAAGCAACTGTCAGACATCACAACATACAAAATACTTACAGATAACCCCACTACAGAATTCAACAATTTACTCTCGGACCTACTCAAATATACAGCTCCTGAACAAAACATTTCGGAAACATCTCTAAAATTATTATATAATGAAAACCCCTCTACTCCTCAATTCTATATATTACCAAAGATCCACAAAAACATAATCCCTCCACCTGGTAGACCAATAATTGCTGGCTGCAATTCAGTAACGGAAAGAATTTCAGCTTTCCTCGACTCACACCTTCAACCCTTAGTAAAGAACCTTCCATCACATACCCAGGACACCAATCATTTCATAGATCGACTCTCACAAATATCTGTACCTCTACCCCCGGTAACTATTTTGGTCACCATAGATGTCAATTCTCTCTATACCAACATCCCTCATGCACACGGCCTATCTGCAATAGAGAATTTTCTAAACAAACGCCCAGGCAAGCCTTCTCCCACTACACCTTTTCTTGTGAACCTGACCAGGTTCATCCTCGAGAAGAACAACTTTCAGTTTGAGGGAAGGAACTACCTTCAAATAAAGGGAACAGCAATGGGCACCAGAATGGCACCATCGTACGCAAATCTATACATGGGATTGTTGGAAGAAAGTTTTCTAAAGACACAAACACACCAGCCATTATGTTGGTATAGATATATAGATGACATCTTCCTAATTTGGACACAGGGTGCTTCAACACTTGAGGCATTTTTAGACAGCCTGACACAATTCTCCACACTTCAATTTACCTGGGAGAAATCTACATCAGCCATCACCTTTTTGGATGTAGAGGTAACACTCCAGAATGGAAAGATCAACACAGGAATTCACATCAAACCGACAAACCACCTACAATATCTCCATTTCGACAGCAACCACCCAATAAACATAAAACGATCCATTCCATACAGTCAAGCAATCAGGAGTAAGAGAATCTGTTCGAATGATAGGGAATTGGAAGATTTTAATAGAAAGATATCAACAGCCTTCCAGAGAAGAGGATACCCAAAAAAACTCATTGAAAACCAAATTCATTCAGCACAATCCTCGGTTCACCATAAACCACAAACAGAACAAAATAAACTGTCTTTAATAACAGACTACCATCCTGGTCTACATAAACTCAACAAGATATTGAGAGATGGCTTCAAAATTCTTCAAGCTTCCGTCCACACCAAAAATCTTTTCACCGATCCACCGCAAATTTGGTACAAGCAACCTCCCAACTTGAAAAACATCCTAGTACATCCTAAACTACCAGACCCTGATGCAGAGAAACCACACAAACTTCCTCATGGCTCCTTCCCATGCAATAGACCTAGATGCAAGACGTGTCCAATACACCCCACAGCAAATAGTTTCAACAGCCAAACAACAAAAATGGTCTTCAAAATACAGGGTCATCATAATTGTACATCGAAAAATGTCATATACCAGCTACAATGTAAACTTTGCTCAGCACAGTACATAGGCCTGACCACGGATGGTCTGAGTATCAGAATAAATGGCCACAGACATGATGTTAAAATTATGAATATGGATAGACCAACAGCTCAACATGCTGCGAGTCACAACATCACAACTTTTGATGACTGCTATACCACAAAAATAATTAAATCACTCCCCCCTGATTGCAATCCCTCAGAACTGAGAAGGTGGGAACTATCATACCAGTGGTATACCAAGTCCAGAGAATCCCCTAACCTCAACATCAGATAAATCCATTCATTTTTTATTTTATTTTTATATTATTTATCTCTTTTCCCCTGACAGACTTATATAAACTATAATCACTCATATGCTCATGGAAACAATATATATATATATATATATATATATATATATATATATATATATATATATATATATCTTTAATCTGTGCATCTGTGTCATCTGATTTCTACTCTACACAATCTGTGATTACAACTTATATTTATTTTATTTCATTCTCTCATATTTCTTTTTGTGTTTTCTCTTCGATTGACAAAGACCACTGTGTGGTTGAAATATATCATTGTTTAAGTGCTTTTATGTGTTTCTATTTCAAGACTACAGTGTGGACTCTTACCAAGGTAAGTCTGTCAGTCTCCTAGTCCAAAAAATCTAAATAATCTTTACCAACCAAAACTAACCTAAATATATATATATATATGAAGCAACGGAAAAACAATGGATAATGTAAAATATCAATATATATATATATATATATATATATATATATATATATATATATATATATATATATATCACTTTCAAAGACTGGTTAGTGTCTCCATCCTCGGGCATACTGAACAAGTTTTGGACTGCGAGCTGCATGGAATTTGCCGTTGACCTTGGTGTACTGTTAACTTCTATTTTTAGATTCACTGCACTTTGCGAGTTTTTACCGTTCGTTATGGGGTTAATATTGTCTAATAGATTGAATAATTTATCGGTTTTTGATTTTATTTGTATTTGTTCGTTAATGATGTTATTTTTATTTTTATAAATTTCTAGTTGTTCCCAGATTGTCATTTTGAGGCCTTTTTGGACCTTTTTTACTAGGTGTACGTTTTTTAATGTGGGGAATGTGTGTTTGTTTTTGATTGCGTGTGTGGCTAAGTTTGAGTTATAAATTTCAGGTTTGATGTGTGCATTGAGGTGTTCTTGATATCTGTCTTTTAAATTCTTTTTTGTTTGGCCTATGTATATTTTATTACAGTCTGGGCATTCGATTTTGTATATTCCGTTATTAAGTGTGGGACATATTTCTTGTGGTTGGTTTATTTTGTTGATTATGTTTCCTGTGTTTTTGTAAGCTATGAAAATATTATTATTTTTTAGTGTTTTAGTTATTCCTTTTATGTTGTATCCTGTGTATGTGAATGTAGCCCATTTTGTTGTTTGTGGTTCGATTTTAGGTTGTTTTAATTTATTTAATATTTTAAATTCTAATTTATCTATAGTTTTTTTATTGTATCCATTTTTTTGGGCGATTTGATATATTATTTGTTTTTCTTTTGTAATATATCAAATAGCCCAAAAAAATGGATACAATAAAAAAAACTATAGATAAATTAGAATTTAAAATATTAAATAAATTAAAACAACCTAAAATCGAACCACAAACAACAAAATGGGCTACATTCACATACACAGGATACAACATAAAAGGAATAACTTATGTACCACAGGGTACTGGTATCTTGAAGAGAGAACTTAGGCTAGGTTTGTCACAAACAAGAGGTGGTTTGTCGGCAGGTAAAATACAGGGTCATCATAATTGTACATCGAAAAATGTCATATACCAGCTACAATGTAAACTTTGCTCAGCACAGTACATAGGCCTGACCACGGATGGTCTGAATATCAGAATGAATGGCCACAGACATGATGTTAAAATTATGAATATGGATAGACCAACAGCTCAACATGCTGCGAGTCACAACATCACAACTTTTGATGACTGCTATACCACAAAAATAATTAAATCACTCCCCCCTGATTGCAATCCCTCAGAACTGAGAAGGTGGGAACTATCATACCAGTGGTATACCAAGTCCAGAGAATCCCCTAACCTCAACATCAGATAAATCCATTCATTTTTTTTTGTGTTTTTTTTTGTTTTTTTTTTTTTTTGTTTCTCCTAATAGCCTTATCTCTTTTCCCCTGACAGACTTATATAAACTATAATCACTCATATGCTCATGGAAACAATATATATATATATATATATATATATATATATATATATATATATATAACTTTAATCTGTGCATCTGTGTCATCTGATTTCTACTCTACACAATCTGTGTTTACAACTTATATTTATTTTATTTCATTCTCTCATATTTCTTTTTGTGTTTTCTCTTCGATTGAGAAAGACCACTGCGTGGTTGAAATATATCATTGTTTAAGTGCTGTTATGTGTTTCTATTTCAAGACTACAGTGTGGACTCTTACCAAGGTATGTCTGTCAGTCTCCTAGTCCAAAAAATCTATATATATATATATATATATATACAGCCTGCTAACAATACGGAGACCATACATTGGTCATTTTGCATTCAAACTGGCAGCCGGGTACTTGTGGCAGCCGTATACGGCTGCCACATAGTAATCCATGATAATGTAACACCCTTTGACAATAATCGAAATAAAAATGATGTCAATAAGTGTAAAAAGAAGTGTTTTATTGGAGTTATACTGTATTTCGAAGTTCTATGGTCGTTCTGAATTTTTTAAAAATAATTTGTAATAACCAAACGGTACTCGTATTGATAGCAGAGTGAACGGGATTTGTATATCACAAGTTTGTAACATTTCCGCCAGGGGCAGCATGGTCGCTTCATGTATATAAATTTACTGTATATTTCAACCATTCCCTAACATTATGGCAGCCACAAACTTGGCAACATTGCTGGCATCCACATAGATATCAATCGTACTACGTAATGTATATATTTGAATTGGACGAAGAATCGCTGGAAAGTGACCACTCGGGGGTTTTTGAGTATGCTGAATTCAATGCCGTCATCAAAAGTCTCCGGGGATGTACTGGTGAGGCTAAACCCATGTACCAAAGGGGTTGAATTAGGGTAAAAATGTCAGATGTCTAAGTATCGCGGGATATTGACCGTTCGGGGGATTTTTGAGGATGCTAAATTCAATGGCGTCATCTAGAGTCACCGGGGATGAACCGGATGTAACTCTACGTAAGTACCAAAGGGATGATTTGGGGTAAAAAAGTCAAAAGTCATAAAATAACTAGAAAATAACCACTCGGGCGTTTTTGGTAAGGCGGAATTCAATGTCGTCACCGAAAGTCGCCGGGGATGCACTGATGTGGTTCTACGCGAGTACCAAAGGGGTGAATTGGGGTGAAAAAGTCAAAAGTTAAAAAATCTCTGGAACATAACCACTCGGGGGGTTTTTGAGGATGCTGAATTCATTTCCGCCATCGAAAGTCACCGGGGATGGACAGATGATATTCTACGTGAGTGCCAAAGGGATGATTTGGGGTAGAAATCTCAAAAGTCAAAACATTACTAGAAAATAACAACTCGGGGAATTTTGATGAAGCGGAATTCAATGCCGTCACCGAATGTCACCGGGAATGCATTGGTGTGGTTCCACGAGAGTACCAAAGGGGTGAATTGGGGTGAGAATGTCAGAAGTCAGAAAATCGCTGAAAAATATCCGCTCGGGGGTTTTCGAGGATGCTGAATTCAATGTCGTCACCGAAAGTCGCCGGGGATGCACTGATGTGGTTCCACGCGAGTACCAAAGGGGTGAATTGGGGTGAAAAAGTCAAACGTTAAAAAATCTCTGAAACATAACCACTCGGGGGTTTTTGAGGATGCTGAATTCAATTCCGCCATCGAAAGTCACCGGGGATGGACAGATGATACTCTACGTGAGTGCCAAGGGGATGATTTGGGGTAGAAATGTAAAAAGTCAAAAAATTACTAGGAAATAACAACTCGGGGAATTTTGATGAGGCGGATTTCAATGCCGTCACCGAATGTCACCAGGAATGCATTGGTGTGGTTCCACGAGAGTACCAAATGGGTGAATTGGGGTGAGAATGTCAGATGTCAAAAAATCACTGAAAAATATCCGCTCGGGGGTTTTCGAGGATGCTGAATTAAATGCCGTCATCGGAAGTCTCCGGGGATGTACTTGTGAGGCTAAACCCATGTACCAAAGGGGTTAAATTAGGGTAAAAATATCAGATACCTAAAAATCGCGGGATAGTTACCGTTCGGGGGTTTTGGGGATGCTAAATTCAATTGCGTTATCTAGAGTCACCGGGGATGGACAGGATGTGACTCTACGTAAGTACCAAAGGGATGATTTGGGGTAAAAAAGTCAAAAGTCAAAAAATAAGTAGAAAATATTCACTCGGGTGTTTTTGGTAAGGCGAAATTTAATGTCGTCACCGAAAGTCGCCGGGGATACACTGATGTGGTTCCACGCGAGTACCAAAGGGGTGAATGGAGGTGAAAAAGTCAAAAGTCAAAACATCGCTGGAACATAACCACTCGGGGGTTTTTGAGGATGCTGAATTCAATTCCGCCATCGAAAGTCACCGGGGATGGACAGATGATACTCTACGTGAGTGCCAAAGGGATGATTTGGGGTAGAAATGTCTAAAGTCAAAAAATTACTAGAAAATAACAACTCGGGGAAATATGATGAGGCGGAATTCAATGCCGTCACCGGCTATGCATTGGTGTGGTTCTACGCGAGTACCAAAGATGTGAATTGGGGTGAAAATGTCACAAGCCAAAAAATCCCAGGAAAATATCCGCTCGGAGTTTTTTGAGGATGCTGAATTCAATGCCGTCATCGAAAGCCTCCGGGGATGTACTGGTGAGGCTAAACCCATGCACCAAAGGGGTTGAATTAGGGTCAAAATGTCAGGTGCTTAAGAATCGCGGGAAAAAGCCGTTCGGGGGTTTCTGAGGATGCTAAATTCAATGACGTCATCTAGACGGGCGTGCTGAACTTAATGGCGTCCTCGAAAGTCACCGGGGATAGACGTATGTGAATCTACGTGAGTGCCAAAGGGATGTTTTGGGGTAAAAATGTCAAAAGTCAAAAATTTACTTGAAGTTTACCACTCGGGGGTTTTTGAGGAGGCTGAATTGAATGACGTCGCCGGATATGTACTGCGATGGTTCTACACAAGAACCAAAGGGATAATTTGGGGTGAAATTTTCAGATAAATAACTGCCTTAGGGCTTTTGAGGATGCTGAATTCAATACCGTCATCGAAAGACACCAGGGCTGGACGGGTGTGGGCTCTACGGGAGTAGCAAAGGGAGAATTGGGGTAAAAAGATCAGAGGCTAAGAGATCGTTATAAAATGATCACTCGGGGTTTTTAATAATGCTGAGTCTAATCCTAGCACCGAAGTTGGCCATGCACAATCCGGGAAGGGACTGCGGGTGTCGCTGTGGGTGAATTGAGGTAAAACTTGTCAGAATCTAAAATATTGCCCAAAAATGCGCATTCGAAGATTTTCGAAGGTCCTAGTCCCTTCTCATCAAAATTCGTCGGGGATGTACGGGGTGGTGATTCGTCAGGAATCACCAAGGGGTGATTTGAGGTATATATCCCATTGACAATAAATCGCCCGAAATTGGCATGTTTCCAACTATGCAACATTACCTACAGAAAGAGTCGGATTCGCGACCTTGTCTTGGACAGAAGTTATGCTACAACTATTTACAGAAATGTTTGTGATATGAAAACATAAACAGGCGGCACTCCGATAGCAGTTCTAGCACGTTTGTTTACGTCATGTCTGTCAAACTAATCTTTATAATTTGAAGCAGTGTTTCAATGCAGCCTGTCCATGTGCTTTAAGAATTTTAAAGACTGTATGCTTGAAAGATTCAACTTAAAAAGTTAACCGTTTGTCTCAAATTGATAATTTTATAAAAATTAAATTTTTTATTAAATTTTTTTTTAAATGTATTTTGTCTACCTAATTGTCATATATTTTCTTTCCAATTTTACTTAGTCTATTTGGATATCTAATTCGGGTAATTAATTTTCATCTCTTTTTGTGTTATTTTCTTTTGTTCTTTTAAAAAGGATGGTATCGTTAGCGGGGGCAGCGGAATGACTTTTCAACCATCCGTAAATAAAAAAAATTCTACTATAACCGTAAATTAAAAAAAATATAAATAAGTAGACCTTATATTTGTTCAACCTTCATACAACTTAGAATAAACGACAAAGAGAATTTGTTGACCCACATCATTTCATCGACTTATCTTTATCATCTTATATATCCAGAAAACCTATTATGCCAATAACTACAAATTCCAAGCTAAACCTTTAACTACCGTCATCGTGCCTGATCATCAGCATTAGCCGAAGAAGACAGTGATTCAGGTGCTGTATCTAATGACCAACTTTTAGAAGGCATCAAAGAGAATAGGGGAATTGTGCAACAGAGTGAAGAAGTAATTGAGCAAAAGGTCAGAGTTCTTCTAAAAGAAGGATGGTTGATCTGAAATTCGGTATCATGAGCGAAAGTACTCCTCTTCAGTACTTTTTCGATCATGATACCGACTCTCAACGAAGTGCATCAGACGATGAAAATGATTTCAAAAAACTGCAACCTCCAGAAATTTACAAATTTTTCTATTTGTATAGATAAATTGTTTTAAGCAATGTAGAATTTGTCCAGCAACAAAAAATAGAAAGACTAGTTACACTTTGTAAGATGTCTTTGTACAGCCAATATGTCTAGAATGTTCTGAGCCGCTGTGTAAATACTGCTGTCAAAATTGAGTTATTATTTCTAATGCCAGTTTCCATAAATAAAGCTTATAATGTGTCAAATAATATCTTGTATATAAAGTTAAGTGTGTACAATCAGTGAACAAGAAATAATTAGTGTATGTTAATTATCGTGCGATTATAAGTCTTTTTAACTAAACTGCGCTAAAATCTGTAGGTTTTATTTACTACAGTTTTCAATTAGTAAATATTATATAACTGATCTCATAAAACTACGTTTACCCTACTAGGCACCGGCAATCAGAATATTCAAAAACAATTTCTATAAAGTAAATGCAAGATAAATTGTTAAACCACACAATAAATCACACTTAGACATTTCGTGCCTGTGAGCTACAACGGCAGAAGTATTGTGACAGAAATTGCAGGACGGTAGTTGAAATAGTAGTTAATAAATACTGAATCATCCATCGTTAATCTCTGTATTGTATACAAGAACCTAAATGACATCTGTGCGAGTGTTGTCAGTTTATATTAGGATATCAGGCTGTCTGGTGTAAACAAACATAGGTCCAAGCCAAACAAAGATAAAGGCTCGCACTCCACAAGTACTCTCGTGGACGAAGGCCCGAAAAACTGACTTTCTGCATTCTAACTTTTCCATCCCTTTCTCTCATTTACATACGGTGTAAACGTAAATGTATGGTATTCTCCCAACGTCAAAATGGTCGTATAAAGACGGAAACATTTGTTTATATCCTCGACTTTAACCGCTGGTTGTCTATGTTTTATTTTATTAATATGTTTTTTGAATACATTGGTATTAACATTTAGTGAATATATATGGCGTAGGCCATATTAAGTGTTACATCTGTTAATACATGTGTTGCAGACTAGTGTTAACATGTTTGCAATGTTACCAAATTGTAACAATATACAGCAAATGGTCACTTTTAGATTATTAAAATCGGATAGAGATGCTACGACAATTAATTTGAAAAGCAAGTTAAGTTAAAAAATAAATACTTAATCGATCCTATAGTATCTAAGAGCCCCAAGGGAAAGGTTTGAGATGCATTGACCGGAACATTAAGATAAGTTTGGTGTGCCATCAAGTAAACAAACACGTCAGAATGGCTTTTGGAGTGTCGGCTGTTTATGTTTACATATTACAATTGTGTCTGTAAATACTTAGCATAGTTCTCTCCAAGATAAGGTCGCGAATCCATAGCTGTATGTCCTTTCCAGCGAAACAACAGTTATGTTCAAAGGAATTGACAGATGTAATATAAGGGGAGTGGTACAGTCTCAAAAACTACCGAGTGTCAATTTTTATGAGATTTTTTTTATATTATTATTTTATATTTATATGCTAATAAGTTCATAAAATAATTCCGTTCTTGACGATAACACTTGCGTGTTTGCAAACACAAATACCAATAACCCCATAATTGTTTATAAAGTTTTACGAAAGCATGCTAAAATAGCATGTTTACAAATTCCTGAAGTACTTACATCGAGGACACTAATGAAACACTTGGCAACAATATCTCAACTCTTCCAAATGAATGACCAAGGTATTAAAGAACTAGCGTTATTTATAGGCCATACAACATAATTTTTATCAATTATAACAATATATATTTTTTTCATCCAAAATATAAAAAAATAGTTTGAAAAATATAAATAGTGTAACAAAGATAGAACACGTGGATATATACACACATTCTATGACCATAAGAGCAAAACATTTTAAGTACTTATTTAAGGATACATGTATCATAGGTGTTATTATGTCAATTAAACTAGAGAGCAGTTCAGGCGGTTTAAGCAATGGTAAATATTTAAAATTCTTTATTTCTACATCTCTGAAGATTATATGTCAGGATATAGTTCTTCCCAATGTATATTGCAGTGTAGGAATCAAAACGTTTTCGGTAAGCAATGTAATAAATCTATTATGTTTATCCTCGATATTCTAGTCCCAAGAGTAACTTTAATGTCTATGAGATATTCACTCACTTTAGAGTTGCATGAAAAACTGTTTAAAGTACGGTGATCATTGGTACGGAAACAAATACAGTAGTGCATGGATAATTCGAGGTAGATGGGACCGAGACACCGTCGGATTACCGAAAACTTGGATTACACGGAAATAGCTTCCTGTACACTATAAAAAAACAGGAGTTCTAATGAACCCTAATACTATAATTAAGAATGCACAAAATAAGTAGCTTTATTGATTACAGTACATACATAAATTAATGTTGCTTGGCTCTTCAAGACTACTGTACTGATTCTTGCTTGCGGGGCTACCATACGATATAAATACCATACTATGTGTCGGCAATTATAGCTAAAAAAAGCCGATGCATGTTGTAATCTTTATCAGTACACCCAATGTTTTGATCGTAGATAGTCTTTTTGTTCGCCTACCATAAAAATAAAACGAGATTATCAGTAAAATATCAGTAAATCTGAAGTATAGTGAACAATTACCGTGATCATCGGTAGTAAATATTTATGATTATCAACGTCTAAAGATTGACTAGAAACCGTTTTATAAGCTCTTGGTTAGGGTTGCTAAACTGAAGTAATTTTCTATCAACGAAAAATAGAGAATATTCAAATTGAAATATTATGTTTGTAATTAGGAGTTATTTATTAACTGGTATTGCTAGTGGTAGGATTCGTAAAATATATAAACAAAAGAGACAGTTTTGAGAAGTGATTGAGTATTAGCAGACTTTGTCTTGAGATCAGACACAGCCGAACTAACTAAAATCATTCTGATACTAACTATAAAAATGTATGTAACATGTCGACCGAAGAACGGAGAGATTTTTTAAAGTAAAAAAAAAATCTACAAAACAGTCATTATCTTTTACGTCTTGTTTTATTAACAAGAAATACCATCATAGTGACTAACTTCATTATGTTACTCTGCATAACGCTATTTTACAGCTAGTTTTGGAAGACTGGTTCCTCAGCTATATTCGTCAAAATATTTGTAAATTTTTTCGCCATAATAATAATAAATCAAATTGTAGATACCAGGAGGGATACGGTTAAAGATAGAATTAAAGAAGAAGATTAAAATATACTTAAAACTTATCGGATATATTTTCAGGTGCATTCAACCTGTCTTGATGAAAGTAACATCACAATCAAGGTGAAATGTCATCCTTTAGGAACATATCTAAGGGAGGAATTAAATAAATTTTTTAACCTGGCAACAACGACTACCAGGAAAATTTAATGAATGTTGTTAAAGAGGAACTTTTAGAAAAAATAGGTCTTTACTCAAACACAATTGTACCTATAATAACTTATGATAAATCAAATATGGTGGATAAATAAAATAGATGTATTACATTGCTTACCGAAATCGTTTTTCACCCTGATGCCTAGCTACAATGCAATATACATTAGGAAGAACTATATCCTTACATAATATTATATTCTTTAGAGATCTAGAAGTAAAGAAGTATATTTACCATTGCCTAAACCGCTTGAACTGCACTCTAGTTTTATTGGCACAAAACCACCTATGATACATGAATCCTTGAAATGTTTTGCCCTTATCTTGGTGAAATGTTTATACTGATTGGTATTGGCACTAAAATGTCATATCTTCGTGAAAATTTTACTCCTTGTTAGAATACTATATGCACCCTTTTAAAGCATATGCTCACAGAAAAATAAAACAGTTTTTTTGTTACATTTGGTAAGTACAGAAATACTATTATTTCAATGATTAATTTTTTTATCCGAAAATGGTAATTTGTGCTCGTTTGAACCTATAAAATATAGATGTGTTCTATGGGCCTACGTGAACAAGAAATTAACATTAGATGAGATTCGACCAAATAAAAGCCTTCTTTCATTTACAATGTACAATATAGTTAGATTTTTCTGGTTACCTACCTGAGGTAAAGGTGATACAATATTTGTTGTTTTTCTACTATAGGCCTAACTCTAAAAACTTACTGTAAATAAACTTTATGCCAACCCTTTACTTATCCTTTATCATTTTTTTACAAGCAGTAAAAACTTATTGAAATTTTCATTTTTTTAATACACTGAAGAAGAAATGTTGAAGAAAATTCGATGTATTAGTCTAAAAATTCTGCAAAATCGTTCTTAAACTGCAAAAACTCTTAAAAGATTGTAACACGAAAGAAATAGAATTTAAAAATTGTGGCAGAAAGGTCAATGAGATAAAATAAATTAAATGAGAATAAAACTATTTTCGTAAAGTAAGGATATAGGAGACGTTAGTGTACTAACTCTAAGACTGATAATTAAATGAGAAATTCAGAAGAAAAAAGCCTTTATCCCTTATCCCGTGCAGTGCACGCCTGGAAATCTAGATTGAATATTGTTAAAGATGAAACCGTTCATTTAGTTGCAGATCTATTGAGGGTTTTGAAAACATGTAATCAATCCAGAGGATCAATGGATACCGGTCTACACCTAACCTGCTGATTCACAATACAATCGTCTACATGCACTCCCGTATTTTTGTTACTATGACACTATGTTTACTGACAGAACTGGAGAACTATTCCTAAAATTTGACAGAGTACTGAACACCTTCAATGGGGCGGGGAAATTTTAAAATAGCAACCTAGCGGCGGTGGATTTATTAATTTTAATTTTTTCCAATGACCTGGAAGAAACCGACACGAGGAACGCGACCCGTAAGGCATAGATTTAGCAAGTGTCTCCCTTTTTTCCCAAACATACGTCAAAGAGAGTAGTACCTTTGTTTTTATTAAAAACAATAAATTTGTTATGTTTAATTTCGTTAATTCATATTAAAAATAACAACAAATAATAGAATTGTAACAATAAATGTGACAATTTCTAAGACAACTATGTACTATTGTAGCCGAAACGAAACTGATTGTAAAGAGACGTCCCGTGTGGTTGTATGTTAAAAGTAGATGGATAAATGGCGGTATAAATTTCAAATTGTAACATGTGACCAATTAGCGCCTGGGATCGAACCCGTCATAAACGTGTTTGTATAATGTTTATTTTCGATCTCTGAAAGGATGACCACATCATTCAGTATTATCAGTTTTAATCTTGTGACAGGAACCATGATAGCTACTTCATGATAGTATCTGTTTACTTCAGCTAGTTCATTCCACCCAAAAGATAAAAATACCAAAGTAAAATCTTATTTGGTTGAATCTTTCACTTTGCAAGTCATAATATTCTACCTTTATTTTACCTTCTGAAATTTTTACCCTAATTCCCCAGTTGCTACTAGCATAGAGCATGACCCGTGCATCCTCATTGACGTTCGATAACTGTAAAGACAACAACATTAAAAACACCCGAGAGATCATTTTTTCTTGTTATTTTGCCTTCTGCCAATGTTACCCCAAATCATACTTTTTCTAGTCCCGTAAGGCACACCTTTGTATCCCCGTTTAATATTGAAGACGGTATTGGACTAAGCACCTTCCAAAACACTACGATTGATCATTTTCTAGCTTTTTTTTGCCTTCTGAAAATTTTACCCCAATTTACCAATTTTTACTACTCTCGTAGAGCAACAACCAAGCATTCCCGTTTAATATTGTGGGCGGTATTGGACTCAGCAAACTCCAAAGCACTACGTTTGATAATTTTCTAATTTTTTTTGCTTTCTCACAATTATACCCCAATTCATCATTTGCTACTTCCATAGAGGGTCACCCGTATATCCCCATTGACGTTCGATAACAGTACAAGACACAGCACACTCCAAAACCTCCCGAGTGATCATTTCATATATTTTTTGCCTTCTGAAAATTTTACCCCAATTTACCAGTTTTTACTACTCTCGTAGAGCAACAACCGAGCATTCCTGTTTAATATTGTAGGCGGTATTGGACTCAGCAAACTCCAAAGCACTACGATTGATCGTATTCTAGCTTTGTTTTGCCTTCTCATATTTATACTCCAATTCATCATTTGCTACTCCCATAGAGGATCACCCTTATATCCCCATTGACGTTCGATAACAGTACAAGACACAGCACACTCCAAAACCTCCCGAGTGATCATTTTATATATTTTTTTGCCTTCTGAAACTTTTACCCCAATTTACCAATTTTCTACTCTCATAGAGCAACAACCGAGCATCCCCGTTTAATATTGTAGGCGGTATTGGACTCAGCAAACTCCAAAGCACTACGTTTGATAATTTTCTACTTTTTTTTTTGCTTTCTCACAATTATACCCCAATTCATCATTTGCTACTCCCATAGAGTATCACCAGTGCATCTCCATTGACGTTTGATAACGGTACAAGACACAGCACACTCCAAAACCTCCCGAGTGATCATTTAAAATTTTTTTTTTGCCTTCTGACAATTTTACCCCAATTTACCAATTTTTACTACTCTCGTAGAGCAACAACCGAGCATTCCCGTTTAATATTGTAGGCGGTATTGGACTCAGCAAACTCCAAAGCACTACGATTGATCGTATTCTAGCTTTGTTTTGCCTTCTCATATTTATACTCCAATTCATCATTTGCTACTCCCATAGAGGATCACCCTTATATCCCCATTGACGTTCGATAACAGTACAAGACACAGCACACTCCAAAACCTCCCGAGTGATCATTTTATATATTTTTTTGCCTTCTGAAACTTTTACCCCAATTTACCAATTTTCTACTCTCATAGAGCAACAACCGAGCATCCCCGTTTAATATTGTAGGCGGTATTGGACTCAGCAAACTCCAAAGCACTACGTTTGATAATTTTCTACTTTTTTTTGCTTTCTCAAAATTATACCACCATTCATCATTTGCTACTCCCATAGAGGGTCACCCGTGTATCGCCATTGACGTTCGATAATGGAGAAAGACTCAGCACCATTAAAACCCACCCGAATGACTATTTTCAATTGTTTTTTTGCCTTCTGACAATTGTACCCCAATTCACCCCTTTTCTTCTCCCGTAGAGCCACATCCGTGCATTCCCAATTAATATGGAAGACAGTATTGGACTCAGCTACCTCCAAAACACTACGATTGATCATATTCTAGCTTTGTTTTGCCTTCTCATATTTATACTCCAATTCACCCTTTGCTACTTCCATAGAGGATCAGCCGCATATCCCCATTGACGTTCGCTAACGGTAAAAGACACAGCACACTCCAAAACCTCCCGGGTGATCATTATATATATTTTTTTGCCTTCTGAAAATTTTACGCCAATTTACCAATTTCCTACTCTCGTAGAGCAACAACCGAGCATCCCCGTTTAATATTGTAGGCGGTATTGGACTCAGCACCCTCCAAAACACTACGTTTGATCATTTTCTAGTTTTTTTTTGCTTTCTCACATTTATACCCCAATTTATTATTTGCTACTCCCATAGAGGGTTACCCGTGTATTCCCATTGACGTTTGATAACGGTGAAAGACTCAGCACCATTAAAACAAACCGAATGATCATTTTCAATTGTTTTTTTGCCTTCTGACAATTGTACCCCCATTCACCCCTTTTCTACCCCGTAGAGCCACATCCGTGCATTCCCAATTAATATGGAAGACAGTATTGGACTCAGCTACCTCCAAAACACTAAGTTTGATCATATTCTAGCTTTGTTTTGCCTTCTCTCATTTATACTCCAATTCATTATTTGCTACTCCCATAGAGGATCACCCGTATATCCCCATTGACGTTCGATAACAGTACAAGACACAGTACAATCCAAAACCTCCCGAGTGATCATTTTATATATTTCTTTTGCCTTCTGAAAATTTTACCCCAATTTACCAATTTTTACTACTCTCGTAGAGCAACAACCGAGCATCCCCGTTTAATATCGTAGGCGGTATTGGACTCAGCAAACTCCAAAGCACTACGTTTGATAATTTTCTACTTTTTTGTTTTTGCTTTCTCACAATTATACCCCAATTAATCATTTGCTACTCCCATAGAGGATCACCAGTGCATCTCCTTTGACGCTCGATAACGGTACAAGACACAGCACACTCCAAAACCTCCCGAGTGATCATTTTAAATTTTGTTTTGCCTTCTGACAATTTTACCAAAATTTACCACTTTTTACTACTCTCGTAGAGCAACAACCGAGCATCCCCGTTTAATATTGTAGGCGGTATTGGACTCAGCAAACTCCAAAGCACTACGTTTGATAATTTTCTACTTTTTTTTGCTTTCTCATAATTATACCCCAACTCATCATTTGCTACTCCCATAGAGGATCACCAGTGCATCTCCATTGACGTTCGATAACGGTACAAGACACAGCACACTCCAAAACCTCCCGAGTGATCATTTTAAATTTTGTTTTGCCTTCTGACAATTTTACCCCAATTTACCAATTTTTACTACTCTCGTAGAGCAACAACCGAGCATTCCCGTTTAATATTGTAGGCGGTATTGGACTCAGCAAACTCCAAAGCACTACGTATGATAATTTTCTACTTTTTTTTTGCTTTCTCAAAATTATACCCCCAATCATCATTTGCTACACCCATAGATGGTCACCCGTGTATCGCCATTGACGTTCGATAACGGAGAGAGACTCAGCACCATTAAAACCCACCCGAATGATCATTTTCAATTGTTTTTTTGCCTTCTGACAATTGTACCCCAATTCACCCCTTTCTTCTCCCGTAGAGCCACATCCGTGCATTCCCAATTAATATGGAAGACAGTATTGGACTCAGCTACCTCCAAAACACTACGATTGATCATATTCTAGCTTTGTTTTGCCTTCTCATATTTATACTCCAATTCATCATTTGCTACTCCCATAGAGGATCACCTATTTATCCCCATCCGGGGATAGAGCCCCACCCGTTCATTCCCGTTTAATTATGATCACAGTAGTGGACTCAGCATCCTTAAAAACACCCCAATTTATTATTTCCTAGCTTTTTTTGGGGTTCTGATATTTTACTCTATTTATTGTACACTTTAGCTATTCCTGTAGAGGCACACACTTGTATCCCCGTCAGCTTTCGATAGTTGTACACGTTTATGAAAACTAACAACCAGGACTTATGTTAGTTGAGTAAATAATTGGCCAGCTGAAATGAAGGAGGGACATACTAATGTTTATGTTTTTACCGTGATTACACACACGTGTCTTAGAGTCTAAACATTTGACTAGCCAGATAGTCGCACCATAGTGGCAACACTGTTGGTTCTCGTATCGTTAGTAGCGTGGGAATAATATACACACCGGCTGCCATATTGTTATTAGACTGAATGAAAATATACACTGGCTGCCATATTGATGCCTAAATGAAATGCTGCCGTATTGATAGTACTTCAGTCAATTTTGTATTTTTAAGATTTTATTGAATTAAAGTACATGGAGTAGTATCATGTTTATTAGAAATAAATTATACACCACGAAAAACATATATACTCCACTCTTTCAAGTGGCTGCCATATGGTTGCAAAATGAAATGCTGCCATATTGATAGCGGGATGTATATATATATATATATATATATATATATATATATATATATATATATATATATATATATATATTCATACTATAGTGGGAAAACGTTATATACATATAATTTGAAATTTTGTGTCTAAAAATAAAAGATAAAGTTATTACCTTAACCTCTCAATGTATTGTTCTTCTTCAACACACTTTGTCTTGATTAATTTTTCACTTTGAGATTGGCTTTGTGAACGTTGTTGAGTTGTGATTACTTTACGTTTTAACTGTGGCTGCAACAAATTATTTATGAAACATTCAATGTACATTAGCTTTTACATTATATACCAAATTAATAAACACAATATTTTCTGATATAGGCTTAGAGTGGTGTGGTGGTTACTGTTATTGCGCCATAAGGGTTCAATCATTAAGGACAAAACATTTTTATCCAATACAGTAACTTTAGTATATTTATGAAAATAACGCATATGGACTTTCATCAACTCACAACATCTTTGTTCATGTGTAGTAGCAATGAACTCAAATAGCTTGAATGTGAGAGCTTAACATGAAAGAGAATATGTTCTGTTTACATCTGCTACTTCTCAGGTTGCAAATTCAAGTGATACTTCTCAGAACATGTGCACAAGCACTCACACATAAATATCAAGATTTTTTCTTTCCTGTGTATATTACGAAAATGCTTTTAGGATTAATAAGCATGTGAGTCTGCCATTCTCACCATACCCAACCAATTTCAAATATTCTTATTAGAATTATTACTAAAAATTATAAAAATTTTTTAATAATACATTTTAGTAAATTATATGCTGATGGAGCCAAATACAATTGAAATATGACTTCAAGATACTTTAAACTTCTAATAAAACAAAAATTCTTTTAATAGATCCACCACAAAATTTGATTTGTATTAGACTTGGAAAACATCCAAACAAATAGCTTCAATAGTCTAACAACCGAAATAGATTTTAAGATTCTGGGTCATATTTGCACATACAAAAATATCACATACCAGATGTAATATAATTTTACCTAGCACATATAATTTATACATATTGTTAATAATTTTTTTTTTTTTAATGAACAAAAATATAGGTTTAGTATCATATTGGAGCTGAGATAAATGTAAACCCTAAGAAAACTGTTATAAATAATGAAAGTGAAATTAACTTATTTTTCTAATAGATACAAAAATATTTAATGAACTATAATTTACAATGCATACTAAATAATTGTAATTTCAAATTTGTAGTAGTTATAATTCACTGACAATGGCCACATTATTATCAAAAAGCATTTGAGTAAATAAATTATCAATTGTAAATGTCCATTATTAATTACTACATCCATCTAACAAGTAAAACTAAAAAAAAGTTACATTTAACCCATTGTAGATTAAATTATTTATATTCCAAGTGACCCAGCATAACCAAATGAATTTTAACTCAGTGGTTAAAATAATTGAATGATTTGTGTTGAATACCAACATTGCTAATTTTATAAGTAATATAAATAATAGTATTATAAATCTTATTACACTTTTGCTATTACATTTTGAACACCATTACACAACAGAACTACTTCACTCACAACAACAAATATTATACACAGAAACAAGGCCTACCAATCGGTTCACCGATTTCAAGCATTCTTGCAGAAGTATTCCTACAACACATAGAACAGAATAAAATCATAAATAACAACAAATACGCAGATAAGATAATATACTGGCACAGATATGTAGATGACATTATAATACTATACCGAGGAAACATAAGACAATGCCAACAACTCCAAACATATATAAACAAAATACACAAAAATATCCAGTTCACTGCAGAGTTTGAAAACGACAAAACATTGAATTTCTTAGACATGGCCATAACAAAAAATCAAAATAAACATGAATTCAACATATACTGCAAGCCAACAATGACAGACACACTGATACACAAATCATCGAACCACCCAATACAACATAAACACGCAGCATTTAAACATTTACTACACAGACTAAATAAAATGCCTATGTCCTTATAACTAACTACACAGGAACTAAACACAAATATTTAGTTCACAAAAATGGATATGAAAATTATTTAATAGACAAACTACACAGAAAAATATGCAACAAGAACGGTAGCAACAACACAAGCACAAACAAATTCATCACCCTCACATACATAAACAAACTCAAAAACAAAATAGCACACCAATTCAAAAATGCAGGATACAATGTAGGTTATAGAACAACAAACAAAAGCCAAACGGCTATCAGACACAGCATTAATAACAATACCAACACATACAATAACCCAGTAGTATACAAACTAAAATGCAACAACTGCAATAAGTTCTATATTGGACAAACAGGTAGATCTTTTGCCGAAAGATATAAAGAGCACAAAAGCGCACTGCACACTACTTACTATTGAATCCACCTTCGCAAATCACCTTATGGACACTAAACACTCATGCAAAAGTATGGAAAATAACATGAGCATCCTCCATACATGCAACAAAGGCCATAAATTAAACACACTAGAACAGTATGAAATATATAGACATAGCAACACACATAAAAATGACATCTTAAATGAACAAACACGGCACAGAGCACACAAACTCTTCGATCACATCACTTCTAACTTTCAAAATAATGGTACCAAGGAAGCGCTACTGCAGCATTCCTAGCGGCAAAAATACGAGGCTGAAGAAGTCGTAAGACAAAAATGTTTCCTCCAAGTGTAAGTTAACAATTTAACAACTTTTGGTTAACAAAAAGTCTGGTCGCAAGTAATAGCAAAAGTGTAATAAGAATTAACAATCAGCAACAAGATTTCAGTATTATGAAGTATTAAAAGGTATAATTAAATATTAAATACTTTATTAAATTAGGCATTTATTACTTATAATAATTATTAAAATTAAATTGTAAATTTAATTAGGGATGGGTCGATTCCGATTCTAATGGTATTGAGGAATTGCCTTCATTAATTGAAGTCCCGATTCCGATTCTTGTTTTTTTTTAACTTTTGAAATACGTATGTGATGTAAAAAAATATATAATTAATTATCAACTATGTCTTATTCAAGTATTAGTTGTTTTGAATGAATTACACTATTAAAGCAAATGTCTATTTGAGATCACAAACATATTAGTATTATTTAAGACGCAACAATATAGATGATGGGAAGCATTTCTAGTCTGTTTGTCACCGCTCTCGCTCTACTGTCTCACTCTCTCTTTCCACGTCTGTGGCTACCAGTACTCCACCACCACTTCATGTATGTCAAAGCAAAACACAAAGAAAAGGTAGTTCCAATTTCTACAGTTATACAAACTGAAATAGCTATTACTGAATATTACATTGTAATTATAAACTGAAGTTCATAAATGTAATTTTAAATAAATCATTACTTTTATATAATATGTTTGATATCCTTACAGAAATTCCTATTTGTAAACCAAGGTTGTACGTTTTGTGTACCCTATTACATGAAAATGGAACTTTAAAAGACTTCATCATATGACCCAGATGTGACCATATAACTAAATTGATTATTAGAGAATATCAAGTAGGCCTATATAAGTTTAAAGAATCGAGAATAAAAAAAAAAAATGTGAGAGTCGGAATCGAAAATGTTAGGTATTGGCCCATTTCTAAATTTAATTGATTACAGTAAAAACTCGATTAACCGTCATCATCCTCTACGACTGATTGAAGAGTGGTGTAAAAAGGAGAACCTTAGGGTAAAGCCAAAAAAGACTGCTCTCATTAACTTCACCAGACAGCGAAAAGATCTGACGACCAGGATGCCCCGCTTGTTTGGTGAATACCTTGAGTTTGTGGGGGAGGTGAAGTACCTGGGAGTTACTCTGGACAGGAAACTCACCTGGAACCCACATCTTGAGAGGACAGTTAACAGGGCCAAAAGGGCACTGATGACTGTGAGAAGAATGGTGGGTAAGAAATGGGGACTGAAGCCATCAATGATGCACTAGATGTATCTGAGGGTGATAAGACCTATGATTACCTATGGAGCTCTGGTGTGGTGGACAAAGGCAAACCAGGCACAGACAAGAGCTAAACTGAGCTCTATCCAGAGATTGGCCTGTCTGTGCACACTGGGAGCGATGTCAACTACACCAGGTGCAGCAATGGAAGTAATGCTTAACCTCCCTCCCCTTGAGCTTGTCCTTAGGGGAGAGGCGAGGCTGGCGGCATGGAGATTGCACAACTCGAGCAACTGGGCTAACCTCCCAGATGTCTCGGGACATAGTATATCGTCGATACTCGATTCTTCATCATAAAAGTGTCGATTCCGATTCCACACGATTCCAAATATTTATAAAAATACGTGTCGGACCAACTGGCCCAACATAGTTTTTTCCTACCGTAAATGAAACGTAAATAAACTCCGTCGGACCAATTTACCCGACATTGTTTTTTATTTAATTAAATTTTATTATCTGTGCAACACTGTTTTGATATTTTTTGTGTTAGCAAGAAACAACAAAACCATAATTTCATGTCCCGGTTACCCAAATAATAAACTGACTGGTCATAAAAGTGTTTTGGCGCCTATCACTAAGACACGTAAACGTGTCACATGTGATTGATTTGTGAGTTTATAAATATTTTGAATATAGAACTAAAGTGTAATATATTCTCTCTCTGATAAGTAATGCTACAGGTCTAGTAAATACTATCCAAGATTCATATTAAGTAAAAGTTTTAACACCAAATAATTTACTTGTTAAGGAATTTACGTTATAATTTACTTCCTAGTAAGAATGAGATTCCTCCTTCTAAGTGTATCAATGTTTTTACTTATCTTTCCCAAAGTTCGTTTTTAAGGATTATTTTACAACTAAATATTTAGTCAATATTTCCAACTTACTTTTAAGGTTTTGTGAAATTTTGAAAACAGTAGTGAAAATCATTACAATACGTTATAACAAATATGTGTGTCGGCCCGTAACTACGGACAAAAAGCTCTTAGAATAACATCATATTTTTAATCCCATCGGCGTTTATCTATCAAACAAAAACCATCTTAATTACGTCTGTAAGTAGTGTGAAGCTTGTTGTTAAATACTGTGCCTTAATTTTTCCAAAAGTAGCAACACCAGCTGAGTAGTACTAATAAACATAAAGCGTTAAGAGGCCCGACGGTATTCGGTTCAGGGTACTGGCCGTCGCGTCAATTCGATGACGGTTAACAGAAACTGACGGTGGAAAACCACATAATATATCAAATATGAAAAAGCACTTAACAACATTCATTTTGCCCAAATTTATCAACAAAAAAGATCTATACTTGAAGAAACTTTATCCTCAAGACACAGGACCTACAAGTGATAGCCGGTTAAAAATTAACTGGGATTGAGTAATAAATACAAAATAGGCCTGAATCAGTTGCACTTGTTCTAGATACCTCCAGAAAAAAGGTCCCACCAGATGTAGAGAAGGTATGCCCCACTAATCCAGAATGTTGAGGAAGAAGGTACCCCAGGGGAATTGACAGTAGAAGAAGAAGTAAACAATTATCTGGGGGAACCATTAGCCAGTCCAGATTGTGATGTTGGGAAGTATTGGACATTACAAAGTGCCAAATACCCTCCTTTAAATGCAATGGAAATGAAATACCTGTCTGTCCACTTGCGACAGTGTTTTCTGAAAAACCTTTCTCAACTTCATGAGTTATATATGACAAGCGATGAAACTAGCTTGACCCACAACGTGTTCAAATGCTTGTGTTTTTGAACAGAAATGTACATTACCTGCCAAACTTTTAAATATTAAAAACTATCCTATTTGTATTAATTTTTTACTTTTTATGTTGTTCGTTTGTTTTTAATGGTTGTTTTGTTTTAAGAGACAATGTAAATAGACTTAGGTATTTTTTCAAAAATCATAAAATAGTGTAAAGTTCACATTTTTAACTTTAAAATAAGTCATTACTTTTATGTGATATGTTTTTATGCTTTAAAAAATTCCTATTGATAAATCAAGGTTGAAGGTTTTGTGTAGCCTATTACATTAAAACAGATCTTTTAAAAGGTTTTGCAATATGACCAAGATGTTAACTAAATTAATTATTAGAGAACTAGCATGTAAGCTAATATAACTTGAAAGAATCGAGAATTGACTAAAGAATCGAGAATCGAACAGAAAATTTTAGAATCGAAATCGAAAATTTTAGGAATCGGCCCATCCCTAGTTTTCACTCATTAATTACTCAAGATTTATTCAGTGAATTCAAGATGATTACAAGCAAGTTTACTTACAAACTGATGTCATGAAGATTACCAATTTCTATTAAAACTAATGTATAAAGTAGAACCTCTCTAATTCGCCACAGTAATAATAAACATCTTCTGCACTGTCAAGTAGTATAGGCACTAGCCATCAGATAAGGCCGATGCCAGACATGAGTATTCGATTACAGTGAAACTCTCTCAACCACACATCTGATACCCGCTATAAAATATAGTCAAATTTCAGTAATCAACTAACTACAGTATAGTAGACAGCGTTGAGTTGCATTATAAGTTACATTGTAGTTTATACAAATTGTATTCAACAGTTCAGTTTTTGTTCCCTTTCTTCATTTTATAATTGTTTCCAACAGTGGTTATATAAAGGGGAATTGTCTTAACATGGTAATTAGATGTTTATCTGGTTGTAATTACAAACTATACTGCAGACTACTAATGATTTTATAGTGTTGTTATTACTCAACAGTGTTGTTGAGCTTTTTGCTCGACATAACTCATCTAAGTTCAACATTAATTACATGATATACATATTTACATGCTATGTTTACCCACAGTTACATTGTTAATTTCATGGCTTCTGTAATTCATCTTTTTCTCAAATTCATCATGCCCTTGGTCCCGAATGTGACGAATTAGAGGTTCTACTATAATTCAATTTTAAATATTTGTACAAAACACTTCAACTAATGTTACTCCAATATTTTTCTTTACAAAAAAAAACTTTCTTACAGACCTTTTTATAAAATTTGCTTTCACATTTGAAAGTAAAACTAGTAAAAGCTAAATACTACATACTAACTTTTTTGTGTAATTAATACATTAATTTATATTAACATTTAAGTTATTATACTTTTTAATTTATACCAAACAATTTTTGTTTAATAATGCGGTAATAAACAAAAGTGAAAATTCCAGATGTTCTGTACTTCATTAGGAATTGAAATAAAAGCTGAAATTATTTCAACTTTGACTTGAGCTATTAGTTTAACATTTGAACATACATTGACATGTCACAATTGCCTATAGTAACACTTACTTTTTTTGTTCATTGAAGATGACCATTTCAGAAGATGTATCCAATTGTTAACTCAGACCATAACTGATCGTTCAGATACTGAAGAAGTCAGTTACAATCTAGTTGACAGTATGGTATATCTCCCGGAACAGCTGACATCAATAAACAACAAAAATAAATAATTATTACTATGGGCATGTGTGACATCAATATATGTTCAAGCATTTAAGTGAAAAAAATAATGGTAGTGGCATTCTGAGGATCCACAGATCCAACTGAAAACATATCTGCTAGGATTACTTGCATGCTATAAATGGTGTAACTTTCAACTGAGCCAAGAAAATTTTTAAATCATATTGAATGATGTTATGTGAATTATTTTATGAAAATATTTTCTCAAACTCAAACTTAATAAAAAAGGCTTGAAAAGTTTTGAGAATCCTTGCGAAGGTTCAAAATCAAAAAATATTTTAAAATTCAAGAATAGGTTTTACCTAAACTAATTTGACTCTTAATTTCTAACAATTTTACAATACTTCAAAAATATACTGAACCTAATTTTTAAAATATTTCTGAAACCAATATTAAAATTAAAGATTTATATTGTTATAATTATTCAAGCAAATAAAAAGAAGAGCAAATAGAAAACAACTTACCACGGTATTTTCTGTTACTAAGTTTGTGGATCTTATTACTCTTTTTGATTTGCTCTTTTTGAATGGGCAACTGAGAGGAGAGTTTACTGCATGTCGATTTGCAGTCTTTTTATTTTTTTGCACTACTTCTTCTTTATTTTGTTTACATTTTATTAATTTCATTCTTCTCTTGTCCAGTGCATTCAACTCTCCTGGGATATTTTCTGGTTCTTCATCTAATTCAACTAAAAGCAAACAAAGTTAAATTGTTTTTTCTATCTTCAATTTGAACTATTAATATTTTCACTTAAACATTAACATAAATTAAAATTTAAACACTTGCCTATAATAACAGGTTTTGCCTCAGAAGGCAAGGACAGTCCAGAAGATATGTATCCAATTACAAATTAAGACCACCCTAGTTAATAACAAAACTTATCTCCCAAAATAGTCATCCTCATTTTGAAAATATCTTATTTTATCGCCCTTACTACGTGATTTACATGTTGTCTAAGGCTATGTACACATGAGAGCGTTGCAACGTGCATTTTGAAGTACTACAAAACAAACGTCTATGTACACATGCAATTTCAACTGAAGGCGCATCGTAACATGCATCTCGAAGTTTAGTCGTGGAACACACGTTAGAGTTTCCAAAGTCAAGGCTATGTACGCTTTACAACACTCTCTTGTGTACATAGCCTAAGAGAGGCAGAAAATGCTGTCACAGCAAGACTCTAAAGTGAAAAAGTACTAATTACATAATTATTTTCCCTCCCCCCACTACACATAAAATGAATCAGTAGTGTCTAAGACTAGAATCAGTGAAGTCTTGAGATTATAGATATTTGCCTTTCAATATTATAGGTGTTTACTCGTAAGCTGGCACTTGACCATTCGTTAGAAATTCTGTACTAGACTAGATAAAAAAAAAACATTTTCTGCCGTCATGAGGGTTGTGTCAATTGGCCTCCTGGACTTTGTGTAGGAGCTCCAGTAGATAAATACGAAATGCTGTAAGTGATGTGTGTCTACATCTGCAGAACAGTCTTTGCCAAGTATTCATTCCCCTCCCGCTCCTATAATGCGGCCCAAAGTCCAAGTGCCAGCTTATGCATCAAGACCTTTACCCTCGATGGATTTCTTTTTTTATGATTCTCTTATAGGAAATTTGCACATAAATTATTATTTTATTACTAATGACTGAATATTTAATATTGAATACATGTAAAATGTTACTAATTCAACGATTTGGCTTTATTTTTTGACATAGTAATTCGCAAAATGCCTAGAAATGTAATTAAACATGTTGTTGAGTCTCAACAAATTACAAATTTTGAAAAAATCGAGGTAAAAATTTAGGAGTGGAAAATTGTTCAAAACCACGTAGAAGGACGATATCCACAAGTATTTTTTTTTTTTTTTTGAGGAAAGTTACTTTTTTTCAACTTAAAGTAGGATAAAAAATTCTCAGCAGAGGCATAAGTTGTGAATGGGTGTGGAGTGATACAAACGTTTCGTGACGTCACACCAACTCTACATTCACACCTTCCTTGTGACTCCGAGAAAAAACATTTTCACTCATTCTTATGTTTTGATAAATTATTTCTTGTGGATATCGTTTGTTTTGGTGGTTTTTGAACAATTTCCCAAAATATCGTAGGTGGTCAAACTACCAAAACATCAACATTAACTAACCCTCCACCACACACAAAGATTTATTAAAAAACCAGCGCGCACAAACCTATTTATAGCCGTAAAACTACTTACAAGGACCAAACAAACACTTACAGACACTATTTCAAGCACAAAACAATCACTTACAGACACTATTTCATGCACAAAACAGAAAATATTGCACTTAAAATCTATACACATCTGATTCCCAATGTCCTACAAATATAGGATTCTGCCGCTAAAATAAGGTGTAGCCAACCTTGTAAAGTAATATTTTTCGCACTATGATACTTATAATTGTACATATAATTACGCCAATATTTAAAAATAGACGGACTTTTATCTTCAGTTAGTATTACACAACTACCTTCAAAATTGAAAACATAAACAACGAGTATTGAAAACATAATACTTCATATTGTTATAAGTTGATAAAAGAATAGTAATGCTTTATATTGTACTAGCGATATATCAAAAATGAATCGAATGAATGTGAATCGAAGTAAGCTATAAAATAAAATCATTTATTTTACACCATGGTTAAAGGTTAGTGTTTTACTGTATTGTAATAGAGGTATTCCGTATTAAGGTTTCCAATCTCAACGGTAGTTGTGTAATACTAACTGAAGATAAAGGTTCGACTATTTTTAATTATTGGCGTAACTATAAGTATCATAGTGCCAAAAATATTAGTTGTGTGAATATTCCAATTTACTTCTAACTTTACTTCCATGTTTAAAAATTACAAAATTTAACTGTGTTATAAAAGAAGTACTCATTGTTTATATTTTGAATTTTTAAGGTTGCTGTGCAAAGTTAATTGAAGATATATTAATTATTTAGTTTCCGTCTGTTTCTTAATTATTGGAAAACCGTACAAGTGTTCTGTGTCCGGTTAGATGTTTTTGTGCGAGTAATTTTTGTATAATAATAATTATTTAAGTAATTTGTGCGAATAATAATTTTTGTGCGTGAAATAGTGTCTGTAATTGTTTCATGCGTGAAATAGTGTCTGTAAGAGATTGTTTGGTCCTGGTAAGTAGTTTTGCGGCTAAAAATAGGTATGTGCGCGATTGTAATACATCTTTGAGTGTGGTTAAGGGTTAGTTAACGTTGATGTTTTGGTATTTCAGCCACTTACGATATTTTGGAAAATTGTTCAAAACCACCAAAAAGGACGATATCCACAAGAAATAATTTGTCAAAGCATAAAAATTAGTGCAAAATGTTTTTTTCACAGAGCAACAAGCAAGGTATGAATGTACAGTTGGCGTTTATATCACTGCGTGCCCATTCACAACTTAGCCCTCTGCTAAGAATTTTTTTACCCTGCTTTAAATTTTAAAAAAGTTACTTTTCTCAAAGAAAAAGAAATTATTTGTAGATATCGTCCTTTTTCGTGGTTTTGAACAATTTTCTAAAATATCGTAGGTGTCCGCGCTTGTAAATTTTTACCAAAATCGATTTTAACAATTATAGTTTCACCAATCACACAAACTTTATAGAGCTATAAAACTCGCACACACCTCTTGTTTTTTTGGGATAGTAGGTCCCAGAATTACTCAAAAAGTCAAAACAAACCGTGGTAATTATATTGACGTGCGACTACCGCTATTTTCGTGAAATGTTTTTACTTTTCTTATGTATTTTTACGTCCTAGACACGAGTCCAACATTATTTTTTGTCGCTGGTGCTGTTTTTTTAAAAATATACTTACAAAAACGGTAAAAATATAGTCTTAATGACCTTGGTTCTAATTTTTTTTGTGTTTTGTTTTTAAATTACTCGTTTTAATGTGTATAACACGATTATCAACATTTTTTTTGCGGAAAATACGGAAAGTTACTTTTTTCACATTTTAAATGTTAGGTTGTAATGGCCTGTAGGCCTATAGTGTGAATCGGGCGCGCAGAAGCTACAGATTTGTAATTTTATACAACATTACTATATACCTACATTAAAATATACCTACGAAGTATTGAGTCAGGATAGATTTGGTTGTAATTTTGGTAATGTTGTATAAAACTATAACCAAATCTATCCTTATTGAATACTTCGTAGGTATATTTCAATATAGGTAGATAGTAAAATTGAATAAAATTATAATCAAATCTATCCTGGCTGGATACTTTGTAGGTATATTTTAATGTATGTAGGTATATAAAATGTTGTATAAAATTATAACAAAATCTAGATGTTTAATAATAAAATAATAATGATGATATGACGTAGCCGACAAAAAAAGATGTTGAAAAAATAAATTTTTTTTACAAAACTCATGAGGGCGTTGCTAGGCATTTTGAAATGTTGAGAAAATATGTTTTCTTTACATTATTCATAACAGCGTTGCTAGGCATTTTGAAATGTTGAAAAAATATATTTTTTTACACAATTATTGAAAGCGTTGCTAGGCATTTTAAAATGTTAAAAAGAAATATTTTTTTAACAAAATTCATGAAAGCTTTGCTAGGCATTTTGAAATGTTGAAAAAATATATTTTTTTCACATTATTCATTCCAGCGTTGCTAGGCATTTTGAAATGTTGAAAAAATATAATTTTTTCACAAAATTATTCAAAGCGTTGCTAGGCATTTTAAAATGTTGAAAACATATATTTTTTTTACAAAATTCATGAAAGCTTTGCTAGGCATTTTGAAATGTTGAAAAAATATATTTTTTTCACATTATTCATAACAGTGTTGCTAGGCATTTTGAAATGTTGAACAAATATATTTTTTTCACACAATTATTCAAAGCGTTGCTAGGCATTTTGAAATGTTGAAAAAATATTTTATTTTCACATTATTCATAACAGCGTTGCTTGGCATTTTGAAATGTTGAAAAAATATATTTTTTTCACATTATTCATAACAGCGTTTCTAGGCATTTAGATATGTTGAGAAAAGATATTTTTTTCACAAAATTCATGAAAGCGTTGCTAGACATTTTAAAATGTTGAAAAAATATATTTTTTTTCCAAAATTCATGAAAGCGTTGCTAGGCATTTTGAAATGTTGAAAAAATATATTTATTTTACACAATTATTGAAAGCGTTGCTAGGCATTTTAAAATGTTAAAAAAAAATATTTTTTTTTACAAAATTCATGAGAGCGTTGCTAGGCATTATGAAATGTTGAAAAAATATATTTTTTTCACACTATTATTGAAAGCGTTGCTAGTCATTTTAAAATGTTGAAAAAATATGTTTTTTTCACATTATTCATAACAGTGTTGCTAGGCATTTTGAAATGTTGAACAAATATATTTTTTTCACACAATTATTCAAAGCGTTGCTAGGCATTTTGAAATGTTGAAAAAATATTTTATTTTCACATTATTCATAACAGCGTTGCTTGGCATTTGGAAATGTTGAAAAAATATATTTTTTTCACAAAATTCATGAAAGCGTTGCTATACATTTTATAATGTTGAAAAAATATATTTTTTTTACAAAATTCATGAAAGCATTGCTAGGAATTTTGAAATGAAAAAATATATTTTTTTTACAAAATTCATGAAAGCTTTGCTAGGCATTTTGAAATGTTGAAAAAATGTGTTTTTTTTACATGATTCATAACAGCGTTGCTAGTCATTTTGAAATGTTGAAAAAATATATTTTTTTACACAATTATTGAAAGCGTTGCTAGGCATTTTAAAATGTAAAAAAAAAATTTTTTTTTTACAAAATTCATGAGAGCGTTGCTAGGCATTTTGAAATGTTAAAAAAATATATTTTTTTACACAATTATTGAAAGCGTTGCTAGGCATTTTAAAATGTTGAAAAAATATGTTTTTTTTACAAAATTCATGAAAGCGTTGCTATGCATTTTAAAACGTTAGAAAAATATATTTTTTTTACAACATTCATGATAGCGTTGTTAGGCATTTTGAAGTGTTGAAAAAATATATTTTTTTACAAAATTCATGAAAGCGTTGCTAGGCTTTTTGAAATGTTGAAAAAATATATTTTTTTCACATTATTCATAACAGCGTTTCTAGGCATTTAGAAATGTTGAAAAAAATATTTTTTCACAAAATTCACGAAAGCGTTGCTAGGCATTTTAAAATGTAGAAAAAATATATTTTGTTTATCAAATTCATGAAAGCGTTGCTAGGGATTTTAAGATGTTGAAAAAATAAGTTTTTTTTCAAAACTCATGAAAGCGTTGCTAGGCATTTTGAAATGTTAAAAAAATATATTTTTTTACACAAATATTGAAAGCGTTGCTAGGCATTTTATTATGATGAAAAAATATATTTTTTTTACAAAATTCATGTAAGCGTTGCTAGGCATTAGAAATGTTGAAAAAATAAATGTTTTCCACATTATTCATAACAGCGTTGCTAGTCATTTTGAAATGTTGAAAAAATATATTTTTTTCACACAATTATTGAGAGCGTTGCTAGGCATTTTAAAATGTTGAAAAAATATTTTTTTCACAAAATTCATGAAAGCGTTGCTATGTATTTTAAAATGTTAAAAAAATATATTTTTTTTACAAAATTCATGAAAGCGTTGCTAGGCATTTTGAAATGTTGAAATAATATATTTTTTTTTACAAAATTCATGAAAGCGTTGCTAGGCATTATGAAATGTTGAAAAAAAATATTCATCTGTTAACAATATGAGAAAGAGAGAAATTAAGAGTGAGACATTCATAATAAGATTGAGTCAAGGTTTAAACACCTAATTCTTCAGGCACTTCTGAGCCCTGAACGTAGTGGGGTTTTGTATACATTTGTGTATTGGCCTGGAGGAATTAGGTTGCAGTTCGCTCATGTGATTAGACCAATCCAGAACATTCAAGAAATGTTCTTAGTCATCAACCAAATTTCATTCATACTATACCAATGCTTAAGTAAACATAAATTGTAGAGTCATGCGTAAGTTCTCAGCCGGCCCCAATGACTCATTGTTTAGGAAATATTACTCCCGATTGTTCTTCTGGCAACCGAGAGAGTTGCGTTTAGTTCCGTGCTTTGTATCAACTAGGTTTTCGTTAACCAATAGTATAAAATCTTATGGAAGCTTACGGCATTGCATTGGTTTGAGGTTTAAAAAAGTCAAGATCAAATGGTAAACAAATATGTTACATCGTGAATTATAATCACGCTCGATGTGCTTACCTAGCGAAGCGCTCCTTGTCCTGCAGGTTGTCCTCCTCCATTCGGGAGTATTTGCTGCCACTAGGGTCGTCCTCATCGGATCTGAAATGAAACAATGACATTTCTTTAAAGGAAATCTTAAAAAGACGTTGAACAGATGGAAAGAAGGACAACCTTATTTATACACTTTGTAAGAATTAACGGAGTTTACTATCGACTAGATCTAAATTGAAAGTATAATTGAAAATTACTTAACTAAGCGAATACATAGGGCTTAATTGCTGACGCGTTTCAAAACCATCGTTCCTACACCTAAACCTGTAGAGGCTTTGCTTCTTAAAAGGAACGATTGTTTTGAAACGCGTCAGCAAGAAGCCCTATGTATTCGCTTGGTTAAGTAATTTTTAATTATAATTTAATCAGTGAATTCAAGATGATTACATCAAGAAACTTTAAACTAAAAGAACTAAAATAAGATGAAACATATAAAAAGCGAACAATGATTTTAATCATAAGAAAACAGCCAACGTTAAAACCAATAAACAACAAATAAAAACCACAAAATATGGTTTCAAAAAATCTTGAGTTATATGAACAAAATAAAATTTAATGTAACAAAGAGACAGTGACAATCAATGACTGCTACATAGTCCTTAGTTGTGTAAAATATGTGTTACGCAGTGACGTTAATATAACTTTCTGAAGTATCTTCATTTAATAGAAATGAAAAGTTATATAACGGAATAAATAACAAATTACGAGTCGTAAATCGTAATTTGGTTTCTCTTACGTTTTTAGTCCCTCAAAAGGGCTAAAAACATAGATACAGAACTAACGTAATTATACGACAAAAACAGTAAGAAAGAGATATAATAGAACAAACGAACAATATCATGACAAACAAACCACGCGGCACAAGAAAACGAGACAGAACATAGAAACGATTAAGCATAAAACGCGAAGGGATTGAAGAAATGCAGACCCTATAGCACGATGAAAAAACATTAAAAAAGGAGACATAAAAGAACAAACGAACAATATCATGACATACAAACCACGAAGCGAAACAAGTAAAAGATACAAAACATAGAAACGATGTAGCACATAATGCGAAGGGACTGAAGAAATGCAGACGATATGGCTCGTTAAACAAAGTATAGAAAGGGGACATAAAAATAACAAACGAACAATATCATGACCTACAAACCACGAAGCGAAACAAGTAAATGAGACAAAACATAGAAACGATGTAGCACCAAATGCGAGGGGATTGAAAAAATGCAGACGATATGGCTCGTTAAAAAAAGTATAAAAAGGAGACATAAAAGAACAAACGAACAATATCATGACAGACAAACCACGTAGCGAAGCAAGTAAGCGAGACAGAACATAGAAACGATTAAGCATAAATCGCGAAGGGATTGAAGAAATACAGACACTATAGCACGATGAAAAACCAGTAAAAAGGAGACATAAAAGAACAAACGAACAATATCATGACATACAAACCACGAAGCGAAACAAGTAAATGAGACAAAACATAGAAACGATGTAGCACAAAATGCGAAGGGATTGATGAAATGCAGACGATATGGCTCGTTAAAAAAAGTATAAAAAGGAGACATAAAAGAACAAACGAACAATATCATGACAGACAAACCACGTAGCGAAGCAAGTAAGCGAGACAGAACATAGAAACGATTAAGCATAAAACGCGAAGGGATTGAAGAAATGCAGACACTATAGCACGATGAGAAACCAGTAAAAAGGAGACATAAAAGAACAAACGAACAATATCATGACAGACAAACCACGTAGCGAAGCAAGTAAGCGAGACAGAACATAGAAACGATTAAGCATAAAACGCGAAGGGATTAAAGAAATGCAGACGCTTTAGCACGATGAAAAAACAGTAAAAAGAAGACATAAAAGTACAAACGAACAATATCATGACATACAAACCACGAAGCGAAACAAGTAAATGAGACAAAACATAGAAACGATGTAGGACAAAATGCGAAGGGATTGAAGAAATGCAGACGATATGGCTCGTTAAAAAAAGTATAAAAAGGAGACATAAAAGAACAAACGAACAATATCATGACAGACAAACCACGTAGCAAAGCAAGTAAGCGAGACAGAACATAGAAACGATTAAGCATAAAACAAGAAGGGATTGAAGAAATGCAGACGCTATAGCACGATGAAAAAACAGTAAAAAGGAGACATAAAAGAACAAACGAACAATATCATGACATACAAACCACGAAGCGAAACAAGTAAATGAGACAAAACATAGAAACGATGTAGCACAAAATGCGAAGGGATTGAAGAAATGCAGACGATATGGCTCGTTAAAAAAAGTATAAAAAGGAGACATCGTATCGTTTGGTATAATCGTCTCGTCTAGTTGTCTTGTCGTTTCATCTCGTCTCGTCGTCTCGTCTCGTCTTGTCGTCTCGTCTCGATTCGTTGTCTCGTCTCGTCTAGTTGTCACGTCGTTTCATCTCGTCTCGTCGTGTCTTGTCTCTTCGTCACGATGTCTCGTATTGGTTCGTTTTCATGTCTCGTTTCTCGTCTCGTCGTCTCGTCTCTTCGTCTCGACTCGTTTCGAGTCGTTGTCTCATCTCGTCTCGTCTCGTCGTCTCGTATCGGCTTGTCATCTCGTCCCGTCTCGTCTAGTCTTCTCGTCTCATCGTTTCATCTCTTCTCGTCACGTCTAGTCAACTCCTCCCGTCTAGTCGTCCCGTCTCATCTCCTCGTCTCATTTGGTCTCGTAGTCTCGTCTCGTCTTGACGCCTCGTCTCGTCACGTCGCCTCGTCACGTCGCCTCGTCTCTTCTCTTCGTTTCGTATCATTGTCGTCGTCGTTGTCGTCTCTTCTCGTCTCGTTGCCTCATCTAGTCGTTTTGCCTCGTCTTGTCGCTTCGTTTGCTCTCGTCGTCTCGTCTCGTCGTCTCGTATGTGCTCGACGTCTCGTCGTCTCATCTCGTTTCGTCTTCTCGTCCCGTCTGTTCTCGTAGTATCGTCTCGTCTCGTCTCGCATTTTAGCGACTCTTTTCGTCTCGTCTAGTTGTCTCGTCGTTTCATCTCGTCTCGAAGTGTCTTGTCTTGTCGTTACGACGTCTCGTATAGGTTTGTTGTCTTGTCTCGTTTCTCGTCTCGTCGTCTCGTTTCTCGTTTCGTCGTCTCGTCTCTTCGTCTCGTCGTCTCGTTTCGTCGCGTCTCGTTTCGAGCCGTCGTCTCATTTTGTCGCGAGACAAAAAGACGATACCTAACGAGATGATGTGAAGAGACGAGACATGACGACGAGATAAGACGAGACAACTTGACGTGAGGAAACGATGAGACGAGATGAGAAGACGAAACGAGACGACAAGACGAGACGAGACGGGTCTACGACACTAGACGACGAGACGAGACCACGATACAAGAAGATGAGACGAGTCAACGAGACGAGACGACACAACGAGACGACAAAACGAGACCAGACGACGTTACCAAACGATACGATGAGACGAGACGAGACATGATGACGAGATGAGATGAGACGACAAGACGAGATTAGATGAAACGACGAGACGAGACGACTCGAGACGAGCCTACGAGACGAGACGAGACGACGAGACGAAACGACGAAACGAGATGACGAGACGACGAGACGAGAAGAGTCACTAAAATTCGAGGCGAGACGATACAAGACTACAAAACCAGACGAGACGACGACGACGACGAAACAAGACGAGAAGACGAAACGAGATGGGACGACGAGACGGGCCGAGACGTCGAGCCCATACGAGACGACGAGACGAAACGAAGCGACGAGACGAGAGGAAACGACTAGATGAGGCAACGGGACGAGAAGAGACGACGACGACGACGACTACAACGACAACAACGACGACGACGACGACGATGAGACGAGAAGACGAGACGAAACGAAAAGACGAGGCGAGGCGAAGATTCGAGACGAGACGAAAAATACGAGACGACACGACGAGATGAGACAAGAGGTCGAGACGAGACGAAGCGACGACACGAGACGGGACGAGACGAGACGAGCCGACGAGACGTGACGAGACAACGAGAAAAGAATACGAGACGAGACGACGACGATACGACACGAGACTACGAGACGACGACGAGACGAGACGAGAAAACGAGACGAAACGACGAGACGAGGCAAGACGAGACGAGGCGAAGAGACGAGATGAGACGACGAGACGGGGCGACGGGACGAGACGAGACCACAAGTCGAGACGAGACGAAACGAAGAGACGAGACGAGGCGAAGATTCGAGACGAGACGAGATGCGACTAGACGAGACGACGACTAGACGAACCGAGACGACGACGCGAAACGAGATGACGGGACGAAAAAAGACGACGAGACGAAGAGACGAGACGAGAAAACGAGACAAGACAACGAGACAATACGAGACGTCGAGACGACGAGGCAAGACAAGACGACGAGACGAGACTCGACGAGACGAGATGAAACGACGAGACAACTAGACGAGACGAGACGAGGCGACGATTTGAAACGAGACGACGAGGCGACGAGAAGAGACGCTGAGACGAGAGAAGACGACGAGACGAGATGACGAGACAAGACAACGAGATGATATGAGACGTCGGTACGACGAGACAAGACGAAACGAGACGAGACGATATGAAACTACGAGGCAACTAGACGTGATGAGATGATGAAACGAGACGAGACGACAAGACGAGATAAGTCGAAACGACGAGACGAGACGACGACAAAAGACAAGGAGACGAGACGAGACGAGTCGAGAACGAAACGAGACAAGACGACGAAACTAAACGAGACGAGACTAGATGAGACGACGAAACTAGACGAGACAAGACGACAATTCTAGACGAGACGACGAGACGAGACAAGACGACGGGACCAGACGAATCGACTTCGTCTCGCTGTCTAGTGACTCGTCTCGTCTCGTTGTCTCGATTTATTTCGTCTCGTCTCGTCGTCTCGTCTCGTCTCGTAGTCTCATCTCGTCTCGTCGTTGTCTCGTCTCCTCTCGTCGTCTCGTCTCGTCTCATCGTTGTCGTCATCGTTGTCGTCATCGTCGTCGTTGTAAACGACGAGACGAGATGACGAGACGAGATGGGCCGACGAGACGAGATGGGCCGACGAGACGAGACGAGACTACGAGTCGAGAAGAGACGACGAAGATAAGACGGGACGAGACGACGGAACGAGACGAGACGCGACGACGAGATGAGACAAGAGGACGAGACGATACGACACGACGAGTCTCTCGTTTCTTCTCGTCTCGACGTTTCGTCTCGTAGTCCCATCTCGACTTGTCATCTCGCTTTCTAGTGACTCGATTCGTCAGGTCGTCTCGTCTCGTTTCTTAGTCTCATCTCGTCTCGTCGTCTCGACTCGTCGTCGTCTCGTCTCCTCTTGTCGTCTCGTCTCGTCTCATCGTTCTCGTCTTCGTCTTCGTTGTAAACGACGAGACGAGATGTCGAGACGAGACGACGAGACGAAATTAGACGAAACGACGAGACGAGATAACGAGACGAGACGAGACGACGACTGGGAACGAAACGACGAGACGAAACGACACGATGAGACGAGACGAGAAAACGAGACAAGACAACGAGACGATACGAGACGATACAAGACGTAGAAAACACTAGACGACGAGACGATATGAAACGACGAGACAACTAGACGAGAAGAGACGACAAAACGAAATGACGAGACAACGAGACGAATCGAAACGTCGAGACGACGAGACAAGACGAAAGGACTAGACGAGACGACGAGACCAAATGAGACGACAAGACTAGCCGAGACGACGAGACGAGAGGAGTCGACTAGACGTGACGAGACGACGAGAAGAGATAAAACGACGAGACGAGAAGACTAGACGAGACGGGACGAGATGAAGAGACAAGACAACGAGACGATACGAGACGTCGAGACCACGAGACAAGACGAGACGAGACGACGAGACGAGATGAAACGACGAGACAACTAGACGAGATGAGACGATAAAACGGGACTAGACGAGACGACGTGTCGAGATGAGACGAGACTACGACACAAGTCGAGACTAGACGAAACGTCGAAAATAGACGAGATGACGAGCCGATACGAGACGATGAGACGAGACGAGATGTCGAGACAAGACGACGAGACGAGATGTCGAGACGAGACGACGATACGAGACAACGAAACAAGAGGAGATGAGATGATGAGACGACGAGACGAAACGACTATTCATTCCAGCGTTGCTAGGCATTTTGAAATGTTGAAAAAATATATTTTTTTCACACAATTATTCAAAGCGTTGCTAGGCATTTTAAAATGTTGAAAACATATTTTTTTTACAAAAATCATGAAAGCATTGCTAGGATTTTGAATGTTGAAAAATTATATTTTTTTCACATTATTCATAACAGCGTTTCTAGGCATTTTGAAATGTTGAAATAATATATTTTTTTTACAAAATTCATGAAAGCGTTGCTAGGCATTTTGAAATGTTGAGAAAATATTTTTTTTTCACATTACTCATGACAGCGTTGCTAGGCATTTTGAATTGTTGAATAAATATATTTTTTTACAAAATTCATGAAAGCGTTGCTAGGGATTTTAAAATGTTAAAAAAATATATTTTTTTTACAAAACTCATGAAAGCGTTGCTATACATTTTAAAATATTGAAAAAATATTTTTTTTACAAAATTCATGAAAGCTTTGCTAGGGATTTTAAGAAGTTGAAAAAATACATTTTTTTTACAAAATTCATGAGAGCGTTGCTAGGCATTAGAAATGTTGAAAAAATAAATGTTTTCCACATTATTCATAACAGCGTTGCTAGTCATTTTCAAATGTTGAAAAAAAATTTTTTTTTCACACAATTATTGAAAGCGTTGCTATGCATTTTAAAATGTTAAAATAATATATTTTTTTTACAAAATTCATGAAAGCGTTGCTAGGCATTTTGAAATGTTGAAAAAATATATATTTTTTTTACAAAATTCAAGAAAGCGTTGCTAGGAATTTTGAAATGTTGAAAAAAGATATATTTTTTTACAAAATTCATGAAAGCTTTGCTAGGTATTTTCAAATGTTGTAAAAATATATTTTTTTACATTATTTATAACAGCGTTGCTAGTCATTTTGTAATGTTGAAAAAATATATTTTTTTCACACAATTATTGAAAGCGTTGCTAGGCATTTTAAAATGTTGAAAAAATATATATTTTTCACACAATTATTCAAAGCGTTGCTAGGCATTTTGAAATGTTGAAAAAATATGTTTTTTTCACATAATTCATGATAGCGTTGCTAGGCATTTTGAATTGTTGAAAAAATAAATTTTTTTACAAAACTCATGAAAGCGTTGCTAGGCATTTTGAAATGTTGAAAAAATATATTTTTTTACACAATTATTGAAAGCGTTGCTAGGCATTTTAAATTGTTGAAAAAATATATTTTTTTTACAAAATTCATGAAAGCGTTGCTAGGCATTAGAAATGTTGAAAAAATATATATTTTTTTTCACAAAATTCATGAAAGCGTTGCTAGGAATTTTGAAATGTTGAAAAAATATATTTTTTTTACAAAATTCATGAAAGCTTTGCTAGGCATTTTGAAATGTTGAAAAAATATATTTTTTTACATTATTTATAACAGCGTTGCTAGTCATTTTGTAATGTTGAAAAAATATATATTTTTCACACAATTATTCAAAGCGTTGCTAGGCATTTTGAAATGTTGAAAAAATATGTTTTTTTCACATTATTCATGATAGCGTTGCTAGGCATTTTAAATTGTTGAAAAAATAAATTTTTTTACAAAACTCATGAAAGCGTTGCTAGGCATTTTGAAATGTTGAAAAAATATATTTTTTTACACAATTATTGAAAGCGTTGCTAGGCATTTTAAATTGTTGAAAAAATATATTTTTTTTACAAAATTCATGAAAGCGTTGCTAGGCATTAGAAATGTTGAAAAAATATATATATTTTTTTACAAAATTCATGAATGCGTTGCTAGGAATTTTGAAATGTTGAAAAAATATATTTTTTTTACAAAATTCATGAAAGCCTTGCTAGGCATTTTGAACTGTTATAAAAATATATTTTTTTTACAAAATTCATGAAAGCGTTGCTATGCATTTTAAAATGTTAATAAAATATATTTTTTTTACAAAATTCTTGAAAGCGTTGCTAGGCATTTTGAAATGTGGAAAAAATATATTTTGTTTACCAAATTCATGAAAGCGTTGCTAGGCATTTTGAATTGTTGAAAAAATATATTTTGTTTACCAAATTCATGAAAGCGTTCCTAGGCATTTTGAAATGTTGAAAAAATATATTTTTTCACATTATTCATAACAGCGTTTCTAGGCATTTAGAAATGTTGAAGAAATATATTTTGTTTACCAAATTCATGAAAGCGTTGCTAGGCATTTTGAAATGTGGAAAAAATATATTTTGTTTACCAAATTCACGAAAGCGTTGCTAGGGATTTTAAGATGTTGAAAAAATAAATTTTTTTTACAAAACTCATGAAAGCGTTGATAGGCATTAGAAATGTTGAAAAAATAAATTTTTTCCACATTGTTCATAACAGCGTTGCTAGTCATTTCGAAATGTTGAAAAAATATATTTTTTTCACATTATTCATGAAAGCGTTGCTATGCATTTTAAAATGTTAAAATAATATATTTTTTTTACAAAATTCATGAAAGCATTGCTATGCATTTTAAAATGTTAAAATAATATATTTTTTTTACAAAATTCATGAAAGCGTTGCTAGGCAATTTGAAATGTTGAAAAAAATATATATTTTTTTTACAAAAGTCATGAAAGCGTTGCTAGGATTTTTGAAATGTTGAAAAAATATATTTTTTTTACAAAATTCATGAAAGCTTTGCTAGCCATTTTGAAATGTTGAAAAAATATATTTTTTACATTATTTATAACAGCGTTGCTAGTCATTTTGTAATGTTGAAAAAATATATATTTTTCACACAATTATTCAAAGCGTTGCTAGGCATTTTGAAATGTTGAAAAAATATGTTTTTTTCACATAATTCATGATAGCGTTGCTAGGCATTTTGAATTGTTGAAAAAATAAATTTTTTTACAAAACTCATGAAAGCGTTGCTAGGCATTTTGAAATGTTGAAAAAATATATTTTTTTACACAATTATTCAAAGCGTTGCTAGGCATTTTAAATTGTTGAAAAAATATATTTTTTTTACAAAATTCATGAAAGCGTTGCTAGACATTTGAAATGTTGAAAAAATATATTTTTTTACATTATTCATAACAGCGTTGCTAGTAATTTTGTAATGTTGAAAAAATATATTTTTTTCACACAATTATTGAAAGCGTTGCTAGGCATTTTGAAATGTGAAATAATATTTTTTTTACAAAATTCATGAAAGCGTTGCTAGGCATTTTGAACTGTTATAAAAATATATTTTTTTTACAAAATTCATGAAAGCGTTGCTAGGCATTTTGAAATGTTGAAAAAATAAATTTTTTCACACATTATTCATATTAGCGTTTCTAGGCATTTTGAAATGTTGAAAAAATATATTTTGTTTACCAAATTCATGAAAGCGTTGCTAGGGATTTTAAGATGTTGAAAAAATAAATTTTTTTTACAAAACTCATGAAAGCGTTGATAGGCATTAGAAATGTTGAAAAAATAAATTTTTTCCACATTATTCATAACAGCGTTGCTAGTCATTTCGAAATGTTGAAAAAATATATTTTTTTCACATTATTCATGAAAGCGTTGCTATGCATTTTAAAATATTAAAATAATATATTTTTTTTACAAAATTCATGAAAGCGTTGCTATGCATTTTAAAATGTTAAAATAATATATTTTTTTTACAAAATTCGAGAAAGCGTTGCTAGGCATTTTGAAATGTTGAAAAAATATATATTTTTTTTACAAAATTCATGAAAGCGATGCTAGGAATTTTGAAATGTTGAAAAAATATATTTTTTTTACAAAATTCATGAAAGCTTTGCTAGGCATTTTGAAATGTTGAAAAAATATATTTTTTTACATTATTTATAACAGCGTTGCTAGTCATTTTGTAATGTTGAAAAAATATATATTTTTCACACAATTATTCAAAGCGTTGCTAGGCATTTTGAAATGTTGAGGAAATATGTTTTTTTCACATAATTCATGATAGCGTTGCTAGGCATTTTGAATTGTTGAAAAAATAATTTTTTTTACAAAACTCATGAAAGCGTTGCTAGGCATTTTAAAATGTTGAAAAAATATATTTTTTTACACAATTATTGAAAGCGTTGCTAGGCATTTTAAATTGTTGAAAAAATATATTTTTTTTACAAAATTCATGAAAGCGTTGCTACGCATTAGAAATGTTGAAAAAAAATATATATTTTTTTACAAAATTCATGAAAGCGTTGCTAGGAATTTTGAAATGTTGAAAAAATATATTTTTTTACATTATTCATAACAGCATTGCTAGTAATTTTGTAATGTTGAAAAAATATATTTTTTCACAAAATTCATGAAAGCGTTGCTATGCATTTTAAAATGTTAATAAAATATATTTTTTTTACAAAATGATGGAAAGCGTTGCTAGGCATTTTGAAATGTGGAAAAAATATATTTTGTTTACCAAATTCATGAAAGCGTTGCTAGGCATTTTGAATTGTTGAAAAAATATATTTTGTTTACCAAATTCATGAAAGCGTTGCTAGGCATTTTGAAATGTTGAAAAAATATATTTTTTCACATTATTCATAACAGCGTTTCTAGGCATTTAGAATTGTTGAAGAAATATATTTTGTTTACCAAATTCATGAAAGCGTTGCTAGGCATTTTGAAATGTGGAAAAAATATATTTTGTTTACCAAATTCATGAAAGCGTTGCTAGGCATTTTGAATTGTTGAAAAAATATATTTTTTTACAAAATTCATGAATTCGTTGCTAGGCATTTTGAAATGTTAAAAAAATATATTTTTTTCACATTATTCATAACAGCGTTTCTAGGCATTTAGAAATGTTGAAAAAATATATTTTGTTTACCAAATTCATGAAAGCGTTGCTAGGGATTTTAGGATGTTGAACAAATAAATTTTTTTTACAAAACTCATGAAAGCGTTGCTATACATTTTAAAATATTGAAAAAATATATTTTTTTTACAAAATTCATGAAAGCGTTGCTAGGGATTAGAAATGTTGAAAAAATAAATGTTTTCCACATTATTCATAACAGAGTTGCTAGTCATTTTGAAATGTTGTAAAAATATTTTTTTTTCACACAATTATTGAAAGCGTTGCTAGGCATTTTAAAATGTTGAAAAAATATATATTTTTCACACAATTATTCAAAGCGTTGCTAGGCATTTTGAAATGTTGAAAAAATATGTTTTTTTCACATAATTCATGATAGCGTTGCTAGGCATTTTGAAATGTTGAAAAAATAAATTTTTTCACGCATTATTCATATTAGCGTTTCTAGGCATTTTGAAATGTTGAAAAAATATATTTTTTCACAAAATTCATGAAAGCGTTGCTATGCATTTTAAAATGTTAATAAAATATATTTTTTTTACAAAATTCTTGAAAGCGTTGCTAGGCATTTTGAAATGTGGAAAAAATATATTTTGTTTACCAAATTCATGAAAGCGTAGCTAGGCATTTTGAATTGTTGAAAAAATATATTTTTTTCACATTATTCATAACAGCGTTACTAGTCATTTAGAAATGTTGAAAATATATGTTTTTTCACGAAATTCATGAAAGCGTTGCTAGGGATTTTAAAATGTTAAAAAAAATATTTTTTTTACAAAACTCATGAAAGCGTTGCTATACATTTTAAAATATTGAAAAAATATATTTTTTTTACAAAATTCATGAAAGCGTTGCTAGGGATTTTAAGAAGTTGAAAAATATATTTTTTTTACAAAATTCATGAGAGCGTTGCTAGGCATTAGAAATGTTGAAAAAATAAATGTTTTCCACATTATTCATAACAGCGTTGCTAGTCATTTTGAAATGTTGAAAAAAAATTTTTTTTTCACACAATTATTGAAAGCGTTGCTAGGCATTTTTAAATGTTGGAAAAATATTTTTTTTCACAAGATTCATGAAAGCGTTGCTATGCATTTTAAAATGTTAAAATAATATATTTTTTTTACAAAATTCATGAAAGCGTTGCTAGGAATTTTGAAATGTTGAAAAAAGATATTTTTTTTACAAAATTCATGAAAGCTTTGCTAGGTATTTTCAAATGTTGAAAAAATATATTTTTTTACATTATTTATAACAGCGTTGCTAGTCATTTTGTAATGTTGAAAAAATATATTTTTTTCACACAATTATTGAAAGCGTTGCTAGGCATTTTAAAATGTTGAAAAAATATATATTTTTCACACAATTATTCAAAGCGTTGCTAGGCATTTTGAAATGTTGAAAAAATATGTTTTTTTCACATAATTCATGATAGCGTTGCTAGGCATTTTGAATTGTTGAAAAAATAAATTTTTTTACAAAACTCATGAAAGCGTTGCTAGGCATTTTGAAATGTTGAAAAAATATATTTTTTTACACAATTATTGAAAGCGTTGCTAGGCATTTTAAATTGTTGAAAAAATATATTTTTTTTACAAAATTCATGAAAGCGTTGCTAGGCATTAGAAATGTTGAAAAAATATATATTTTTTTTTACAAAATTCATGAAAGCGTTGCTAGGAATTTTGAAATGTTGAAAAAATATATTTTTTTTACAAAATTCATGAAAGCTTTGTTAGGCATTTTGAAATGTTGAAAAAATATATTTTTTTACATTATTCATAACAGCGTTGCTAGTAATTTTGTAATGTTGAAAAAAGATATTTTTTTCACACAATTATTGAAAGCGTTGCTAGGCATTTTAAAATGTTAAAAAAATATATTTTTTTTACAAAATTCATGAAAGCGTTGCTAGGCATTTTGAAATGTGGAAAAAATATATTTTGTTTACCAAATTCATGAAAGCGTTGCTAGGCATTTTGAATTGTTGAAAAAATATATTTTTTTCACATTATTCATAACAGCGTTACTAGTCATTTAGAAATGTTGAAAATATATGTTTTTTCACGAAATTCATGAAAGCGTTGCTAGGGATTTTAAAATGTTAAAAAAAAATATTTTTTTTACAAAACTCATGAAAGCGTTGCTATACATTTTAAAATATTGAAAAAATATATTTTTTTTACAAAATTCATGAAAGCGTTGCTAGGGATTTTAAGAAGTTGAAAAAATATATTTTTTTTACAAAATTCATGAGAGCGTTGCTAGGCATTAGAAATGTTGAAAAAATAAATGTTTTCCACATTATTCATAACAGCGTTGCTAGTCATTTTGAAATGTTGAAAAAAATTTATTTTTTCACACAATTATTGAAAGCGTTGCTAGGCATTTTTAAATGTTGAAAAAATATTTTTTTTCACAAAATTCATGAAAGCGTTGCTATGCATTTTAAAATGTTAAAATAATATATTTTTTTTACAAAATTCATGAAAGCGTTGCTAGGCATTTTGAAATGTTGAAAAAATATATTTTTTTACACAATTATTGAAAGCGTTGCTAGGCATTTTAAATTGTTAAAAAAATATATTTTTTTTACAAATTTCATGAAAGCGTTGCTAGGCATTAGAAATGTTGAAAAAATATATATTTTTTTTTACAAAATTCATGAAAGCTTTGCTAGGCATTTCGAAATGTTGAAAAAATATATTTTTTTCACATTATTCATAACAGCGTTACTAGTCATTTAGAAATGTTGAAGAAATATGTTTTTTCACGAAATTCATGAAAGCGTTGCTAGGCATTTTGAAATGTTGAAAAAATATATTTTGTTTATCAAATTCATGAAAGCGTTGCTAGGCATTTTAAAATATTGAAAAAATATATTTTTTTTACAAAATTCATGAAAGCGTTGCTAGGGATTAGAAATGTTGAAAAAATAAATGTTTTCCACATTATTCATAACAGCGTTGCTAGTCATTTTGAAATGTTGAAAAAATATATTTTTTTACACAATTATTGAAAGCGTTGCTATGCATTTTAAAATGTTAAAATAATATATTTTTTTTACAAATTTCATGAAAGCGTTGCTAGGCATTTTGAAATGTTGAAAAAATATATATTTTTTTTACAAAATTCAAGAAAGCGTTGCTAGGAATTTTGAAATGTTGAAAAAAGATATTTTTTTTACAAAATTCATGAAAGCTTTGCTAGGTATTTTCAAATGTTGAAAAAATATATTTTTTTACATTATTTATAACAGCGTTGCTAGTCATTTTGTAATGTTGAAAAATATATTTTTTTCACATAATTATTGAAAGCGTTGCTAGGCATTTTAAAATGTTGAAAAAATATATATTTTTCACACAATTATTCAAAGCGTTGCTAGGCATTTTGAAATGTTGAAAAAATATGTTTTTTTCACATAATTCATGATAGCGTTGCTAGGCATTTTGAATTGTTGAAAAAATAATTTTTTTTACAAAACTCATGAAAGCGTTGCTAGGCATTTTGAAATGTTGAAAAAATATATCTTTTTACACAATTATTGAAAGCGATGCTAGGCATTTTAAATTGTTGAAAAAATATATTTTTTTACAATATTCATGAAAGCGTTGCTAGGCATTAGAAATGTTGAAAAAATATATATTTTTTTTACAAAATTCATGAAAGCGTTGCTAGATATTATAAATGTTGAAAAAATATATATTTTTTTTACAAAATTCATGAAAGCGTTGCTAGGAATTTTGAAATGTTGAAAAAATATATATTTTTTTTTACAAAATTCATGAAAGCGTTGCTAGGCATTTTGAACTGTTATAAAAATATATTTTTTTCACACAATTATTGAAAGCGTTGCTAGGCATTTTAAAATGTTGAAAATATATGTTTTTTCACAAAATTCATGAAAGCGTTGCTATGCATTTTAAAATGTTAATAAAATATATTTTTTTTACAAAATTCTTGAAAGCGTTGCTAGGCATTTTGAAATGTGGAAGAAATATATTTTGTTTACCAAATTCTTGAAAGCGTTGTTAGGCATTTTGAATTGTTGAAAAAATATATTTTTTTCACATTATTCATAACAGCGTTACTAGTCATTTAGAAATGTTGAAAATATATGTTTTTTCACGAAATTCATGAAAGCGTTGCTAGGGATTTTAAAATGTTAAAAAAAATATTTTTTTTACAAAACTCATGAAAGCGTTGCTATACATTTTAAAATATTGAAAAAATATATTTTTTTTACAAAATTCATGAAAGCGTTGCTAGGGATTTTAAGAAGTTGAAAAAATATATTTTTTTTACAAAATTCATGAGAGCGTTGCTAGGCATTAGAAATGTTGAAAAAATAAATGTTTTCCACATTATTCATAACAGCGTTGCTAGTAATTTTGAAATGTTGAAAAAAAATTTTTTTTTCACACAATTATTGAAAGCGTTGATAGGCATTTTTAAATGTTGAAAAAATATTTTTTTTCACAAAATTCATGAAAGCGTTGCTATGCATTTTAAAATGTTAAAATAATATATTTTTTTTACAAAATTCATGAAAGCGTTGCGAGGCATTTTGAAATGTTGAAAAAATATATATTTTTTTTACAAAATTCATGAAAGCATTGCTAGGAATTTTGAAATGTTGAAAAAATATATTTTTTTACAAAATTCATGAAAGCTTTGCTAGGCATTTTGAAATGTTGAAAAAATATATTTTTTTACATTATTTATAACAGCGTTGCTAGTCATTTTGTAATGTTGAAAAAATATTTTTTTTTCACACAATTATTGAAAGTGTTGCTAGGCATTTTAAAATGTTGAAAAAATATATATTTTTCCCACAATTATTCAAAGCGTTGCTAGGCATTTTGAAATGTTGAAAAAATATGTTTTTCTCACATAATTCATGATAGCGTTGATAGGCATTTTGAATTGTTGAAAAAATAAATTTTTTTACAAAACTAATGAAAGCGTTGCTAGGCATTTTGAAATGTTGAAAAAATATATTTTTTACACAATTATTGAAAGCGTTGCTAGGCATTTTAAATTGTTGAAAAAATATATTTTTTTTACAAAATTCATGAAAGCGTTGCTAGGCATTAGAAATGTTGAAAAAATAAATTTTCCAAATTATTCATAACAGCCTTGCTAGTCATTTTGAAATGTTGAAAAAATATTTTTTTTTCACACAATTATTGAAATCGTTGCTAGGCATTTTTAAATGTTGAAAAAATATTTTTTTTTCACAAAATTCATGAAAGCGTTGCTAGGCATTTTGAAATGTTGAAAAAATATATTTTTTTTACAAAATTCATGAAAGCTTTGCTAGGCATTTTGAAATGTTGAAAAAATATATTTTTTTACATTATTCATAACAGCGTTGCTAGTCATTTTGTAATGTTGAAAAAATATATTTTTTTCACACAATTATTGAAAGCGTTGCTAGGCATTTTAGAATGTTGAAAAAATATTTTTTTCACAAAATTCATGAAAGCGTTGCTATGCATTTTAAAATGTTAAAAAAAAATATTTTTTTTGCAAAATTCATGAAAGCGTTGCTAGGCATTTTGAAATGTTGAAATTATATTTTTTTACAAAATTCATGAAAGCTTTGCTAGGCATTTTGAAATGTTGACAAAATATATTTTTTTACATTATTCATAACAGCGTTGCTAGTCATTTTGTAATGTTGAAAAAATATATTTTTTTCACACAATTATTGAAAGCGTTGCTAGGCATTTTAAAATGTTGAAAAAATATTTTTTTCACAAAATTCATGAAAGCGTTGCTAGGCATTTTGAATTGTTGAAAAAATATATTTTTTTCACATTATTCATAACAGCGTTACTAGTCATTTAGAAATGTTGAAAATATATGTCTTTTCACGAAATTCATGAAAGCGTTGCTAGGGATTTTAAAATGTTAAAAAAAATATTTTTTTTACAAAACTCATGAAAGCATTGCTATACATTTTAAAATATTGAAAAAATATATTTTTTTTACAAAATTCATGAAAGCGTTGCTAGGGATTTTAAGAAGTTGAAAAAATATATTTTTTTATACAAAATTCATGAGAGCGTTGCTAGGCATTAGAAATGTTGAAAAAATAAATGTTTTCCACATTATTCATAACAGCGTTGCTAGTCATTTTGAAATCTTGAAAAAAATTTATTTTTTCACAAAATTATTGAAAGCGTTGCTAGGCATTTTTAAATGTTGAAAAAATATTTTTTTTCAAAAAAATTCATGAAAGCGTTGCTATGCATTTTAAAATGTTAAAATAATATATTTTTTTTACAAAATTCATGAAAGCGTTGCTAGGCATTTTGAAATGTTGAAAAAATATGTTTTTTCACGAAATTCATGAAAGCGTTGCTAGGCATTTTGAATTGTTGAAAAAATATATTTTGTTTATCAAATTCATGAAAGCGTTGCTAGGCATTTTAAAATATTGAAAAAATATATTTTTTTTACAAAATTCATGAAAGCGTTGCTAGGGATTAGAAATGTTGAAAAAATAAATGTTTTCCACATTATTCATAACAGCGTTGCTAGTCATTTTGAAATGTTGAAAAAATATTTTTTTTTCACACAATTATTGAAAGCGTTGCTAGGCATTTTTAAATGTTGAAAAAATATTTTTTTTCACAAAATTCATGAAAGCGTTGCTATGCGTTTTAAAATGTTAAAATAATATATTTTTTTTACAAAATTCATGAAAGCGTTGCTAGGCATTTTGAAATGTTGAAAAAATATATATTTTTTTTACAAAATTCAAGAAAGCGTTGCTAGGAATTTTGAAATGTTGAAAAAAGATATTTTTTTTACAAAATTCATGAAAGCTTTGCTAGGTATTTTCAAATGTTGAAAAAATATATTTTTTTACATTATTTATAACAGCGTTGCTAGTCATTTTGTAATGTTGAAAAAATATATTTTTTTCACACAATTATTGAAAGCGTTGCTAGGCATTTTAAAATGTTGAAAATATATGTTTTTTCACAAAATTCATGAAAGCGTTGCTATGCATTTTAAAATGTTAATAAAATATACTTTTTTTACAAAATTCTTGAAAGCGTTGCTAGGCATTTTGAAATGTGGAAGAAATATATTTTGTTTACCAAATTCATGAAAGCGTTTCTAGGCATTTTGAATTGTTGAAAAAATATATTTTTTTCACATTATTCATAACAGCGTTACTAGTCATTTAGAAATGTTGAAAATATATGTTTTTTCACTAAATTCATGAAAGCGTTGCTAGGGATTTTAAAATGTTAAAAAAAATATTTTTTTTACAAAACTCATGAAAGCGTTGCTATACATTTTAAAATATTGAAAAAATATATTTTTTTTACAAAATTCATGAAAGCGTTGCTAGGGATTTTAAGAAGTTGAAAAAATATATTTTTTTTACAAAATTCATGAGAGCGTTGCTAGGCATTAGAAATGTTGAAAAAATAAATGTTTTCCACATTATTCATAACAGCGTTGCTAGTAATTTTGAAATGTTGAAAAAAAATTTTTTTTTCACACAATTATTGAAAGCGTTGATAGGCATTTTTAAATGTTGAAAAAATATTTTTTTTCACAAAATTCATGAAAGCGTTGCTATGCATTTTAAAATGTTAAAATAATATATTTTTTTTACAAAATTCATGAAAGCGTTGCGAGGCATTTTGAAATGTTGAAAAAATATATATTTTTTTTACAAAATTCATGAAAGCATTGCTAGGAATTTTGAAATGTTGAAAAAATATATTTTTTTACAAAATTCAAGAAAGCTTTGCTAGGCATTTTGAAATGTTGAAAAAATATATTTTTTTACATTATTTATAACAGCGTTGCTAGTCATTTTGTAATGTTGAAAAATATTTTTTTTTCACACAATTATTGAAAGCGTTGCTAGGCATTTTAAAATGTTGAAAAAATATATATTTTTCACACAATTATTCAAAGCGTTGCTAGGCATTTTGAAATGTTGAAAAAATATGTTTTTCTCACATAATTCATGATAGCGTTGATAGGCATTTTGAATTGTTGAAAAAATAAATTTTTTTACAAAACTCATGAAAGCGTTGCTAGGCATTTTGAAATGTTGAAAAAATATATTTTTTACACAATTATTGAAAGCGTTGCTAGGCATTTTAAATTGTTGAAAAAATATATTTTTTTTACAAAATTCATGAAAGCGTTGCTAGGCATTAGAAATGTTGAAGAAATAAATTTTCCAAATTATTCATAACAGCCTTGCTAGTCATTTTGAAATGTTGAAAAAATATTTTTTTTCACACAATTATTGAAATCGTTGCTAGGCATTTTTAAATGTTGAAAAAATATTTTTTTTTCACAAAATTCATGAAAGCGTTGCTATGCATTTTAAAATGTTAAAAAAATATATTTTTTTTACAAAATTCATGAAAGCGTTGCTAGGCATTTTGAAATGTTGAAATTATATTTTTTTTACAAAATTCATGAAAGCTTTGCTAGGCATTTTGAAATGTTGACAAAATATATTTTTTTACATTATTCATAACAGCGTTGCTAGTCATTTTGTAATGTTGAAAAAATATATTTTTTTCACACAATTATTGAAAGCGTTGCTAGGCATTTTAAAATGTTGAAAAAATATTTTTTTCACAAAATTCATTAAAGCGTTGCTATGCATTTTGAACTGTTAAAAAAATTTATTTTTTTACAAAATTCATGAAAGCGTTGCTAGGCATTTTGAAATGTTGATAAAATATATTTTTTCACAAAATTCATGAAAGCTCTGCTATGCATTTTAAAATGTTAATAAAATATATATTTTTTACAAAATTCTTGAAAGCGTTGCTAGGCATTTTTAAATGTGGAAAAAATATATTTTGTTTACCAAATTCATGAAAGCGTTGCTAGGCATTTTGAATTGTTGAAAAAATATATTTTTTTCACACAATTATTGAAAGCGTTGCTAGGCATTTTAAAATGTTGAAAAAATATATATTTTTCACACAATTATTCAAAGCGTTGCTAGGCATTTTGAAATGTTGAAAAAATATGTTTTTTTTCCACATAATTCATGATAGCGTTGCTAGGCATTTTGAATTGTTGAAAAAATATATTTTTTTACACAATTATTGAAAGCGTTGCTAGGCATTTTAAATTGTTGAAAAAATATATTTTTTTTACAAAATTCCTGAAAGCGTTGCTAGGCATTAGAAATGTTGAAAAAATAAATTTTTTCCAAATTATTCATAACAGCGTTGCTAGTCATTTTGAAATGTTGAAAAAATATTTTTTTTCACACAATTATTGAAATCGTTGCTAGGTATTTTTAAATGTTGAAAAAATATTTTTTTTCACAAAATTCATGAAAGCGTTGCTATGCATTTTAAAAAGTTTTAAAAAAAATATATATTTTTTTTACAAAATTCATGAAAGCGTTGCTAGGCATTTTGAAATGTTGAAAAAATAAACTTTTTCCACATTATTCATATTAGCGTTGCTAGGCATTTTGAAATGTTGAAAAAATATATTTTTTCACAAAATTCATGAAAGCGTTGCTATGCATTTTAAAATGTTAATAAAATATATTTTTTTTACAAAATTCTTGAAAGCGTTGCTAGGCATTTTGAAATGTGGAAAAAATATATTTTGTTTACCAAATTCATGGAAGCGTTGCTAGGCATTTTGAATTGTTGAAAAAATATATTTTTTTCACACAATTATTGAAAGCGTTGCTAGGCATTTTTAAGTGTTGAAAAAATATTTGTTTTCACAAAATTCATGAAAGCGTTGCTATGCATTTTAAAATGTTAAAATAATATATTTTTTTTACAAAATTCATGAAAGCGTTGCTAGGCATTTTGAAATGTTGAAAAATATATTTTTTTTTACAAAATTCATGAAAGCGTTGCTAGGAATTTTGAAATGATGAAAAAATATATTTTTTTTACAAAATTCATGAAAGCTTTGCTAGGCATTTTGAAATGTTGAAAAAATATATTTTTTTTACAAAATTCATGAAAGCGTTGCTAGGGATTTTAAGAAGTTGAAAAAATATATTTTTTTTACAAAACTCATAAAAGCTTTGCTAGGCATTTTGAAATGTTGAAAAAATATATTTTTTTTACAAAATTCATGAAAGCGTTGCTAGGGATTTTAAGAAGTTGAAAAAATAAATTTTTTTTACAAAACTCATAAAAGCGTTGCTAGGCATTTTGAAATGTTGAAAAAATATATTTTTTTACACAATTATTGAAATCGTTGCTAGGCATTTTTAAATGTTGAAAAAATATTTTTTTTCACAAAATTCATGAAAGCGTTGCTATGCATTTTAAAAAGTTTAAAAAATATATTTTTTTACAAAATTCATGAGAGCGTTGCTAGGCATTAGAAATGTTGAAAAAATAAATGTTTTCCACATTATTCGTAACAGCGTTGCTAGTCATTTTGAAATGTTGAAAAAAATTTATTTTTTCACACAATTATTGAAAGCGTTGCTAGGCATTTTAAAATGTTGAAAAAATATGTTTTTTTTTCACATTACTCATGACAGCGTTGCTAGGCATTTTGAATTGTTGAAAAAATATATTTTTTTACAAAATTCATGAAAGCATTGCTAGGGATTTTAAAATGTTAAAAAAATATATTTTTTTTACAAAATTCATGAAAGCGTCGCTATACATTTTAAAATGTTGAAAAAATTTATTTTTTTTACAAAATTCATGAAAGCGTTACTAGGCATTAGAAATGTTGAAAAAATAAATTTTTTCCACATTATTCATAACAGAGTTGCTAGTCATTTTGAAATGTTGAAAAAATATATTTTTTTCACACAATTATTGAAATCGTTGCTAGGCATTTTTAAATGTTGAAAAAATATTTTTTTTCACAAAATTCATGAAAGCGTTGCTATGCATTTTAAAATGTTAAAATAATATATTTTTTTTACAAAATTCATGAAAGCGTTGCTAGGAATTTTGAAATGTTGAAAAAATATATTTTTTTACATTATTCATAACAGCGTTGCTAGTCATTTTGTAATGTTGAAAAAATATATTTTTTCACACAATTATTGAAAGCGTTGCTAGGCATTTTAAAATGTTGAAAAAATATTTTTTTTCATAAAATTCATGAAAGCGTTGCTATGAAATTTAAAATGTTAAAAAAATATATTTTTTTTACAAAATTCATGAAAGCGTTGCTAGGCATTTTGAAATGTTGAAAAAATAAATTTTTTCACACATTATTCATATTAGCGTTGCTTGGCATTTTGAAATGTTGAAAAAATATATTTTTTCACAAAATTCATGAAAGCGTTGCTATGCATTTTAAAATGTTAATAATATATTTTTTTTACAAAATTCATGAAAGCGTTGCTAGGCATTATGAAATGTGGAAAAAATATATTTTGTTTACCAAATTCATGAAAGCGTTGCTAGGCATTTTGAATTGTTGAAAAAATATATTTTTTTACAAAATTCATGAAAGCGTTGCTAGGCATTTTGAAATGTTGAAAAAATATATTTTTTCACATTATTCATAACAGCGTTTCTAGGCATTTAGAAATGTTGAAAAAATATATTTTGTTTACCAAATTCATGAAAGCGTTGCTAGGGATTTTAAGATGTTGAAAAAATAAATTTTTTTTACAAAACTCATGAAAGCGTTGCTAGGCATTAGAAATGTTGAAAAAATAAATTTTTTCCACATTATTCATAACAGCGTTGCTAGTCATTTTGAAATGTTGAAAAAATATATTTTTTCACACAATTATTCAAAGCGTTGCTATGCATTTTAAAATGTTAAAAATATATATTTTTTTTACAAAATTCATGAAAGCGTTGCTAGACATTTTGAAATGTTGAAATAATATTTTTTTTACAAAATTCATGAAAGCGTTGCTAGGCATTTTGAAATGTTGAAAAAATATATTTTTCACATTATTCATAACAGCATTTCTAGTCATTTAGAAATGTTGAAAAAATATGTTTTTCACGAAATTCATGAAAGCGTTGCTAGGCATTTTAAATTGTTGAAAAAATATATTTTGTTTATCAAATTCATGAAAGTGTAGCTAGGCATTTTGAAATGTTGAAAAAATATATTTTTTCACATTATTCATCGTTAGAAACACGGGAAAGTTAACAAAAACTTCTAGTCACGGTCCAAAATTGGAAGTCCAGGGCCAGACTAAAGGTATAAAATCAGGTTTTTGTAAAACAGAGCATTATCTACGTAGTAAAATATTCTTAAAAATTTAAAGCTATGTCGACACTACCATTTACAATCCCACACAAGCAATCTACCTTAGTTCAAAGGGCGTAACATGAAGCAATGGTACGATCGTAGGCCTTGAAGTAAAGTATGTTGAAATAAAACGCAGAAATGTATTGTGATACTATTGTCGAAACAAATTCGAATGAAATTAAATGAGGCCGTATGAGTCGTACAAAGGATATAGTCTAACAAATATAGAAGATAAGTCAATGTTGAATTTGGATAAGTTCATTTATACAAGGTTCTAAAAATAGGGTTTTAAATAGGCATTTTTCAACGTCTTATCATCACTTTTACTTAGTTTATGACTATCCAACTCTAAACTTTGTAAATTTCTAAAAACTTACTGACCTGGTCATAAACTCAGTTAAACTGATTAAGTTTCACGGAACGTAATGGACTACAAATTTAAAGTCTTATACGAATTGTTAAAAAACTAATTTACATATTACAAAAAGCGATAATTCCATTATTTTAGGCTATGATGTTTATGTGGTATTTTTCATTTTCAAAGACAACTTAATTTCTTGTAATTAAAAATAAATAATTACTTGAATTAAAATTATCATGTAGCAATCAGAATGACTGGCCAATAGGGCATTTATTTACCGTGCCTACGTGTACGATTTTAGCGAAAATACTTTCGTGGAGTAATACATTTTTGCCGGGCGACATCACGTGATCTCTATTCTAGCATTACGTGTGTACATTTGGTTAAACGTATAAAATTATAACTAAATCTATCCTGAATACGTCGTAGGTATATAAAATTAACCTTCCGTAGCAATGACAAACAATAATTACCAATATAGCTTCAGAACATGTTTTTGATTCACTTTATAAGCATTGTAATGAGGATGGGCAATGTGCACTTTTACCACCACTATTAACACCACGTATGGGGGAATTACAATTTTTTAAAATTATTAAATTTTGAGGCGTGAGCGAAAGTTGTATATTTTGTTTTCATATCACTGACGACTTTCTACGACGGCCGGTATAATTATTTTCGCTAAATTCATACACGTGGGCACGGTAAATAGATACCTAAATACCGCCAATAGAAGTACTTTATTGGAAGAATATAATTATATTAAGTTTACTTGAATCTAGTTCTAGGAAGTGGTCCAGGTATTGGAAACATTTGGTTATGTGGAGAAGTAACAATTTAAGTTGACGTATTTAATGAACAGGTTATTTGATTACTACGATCTGGAATGTTTGGTTCTGAAACTGGCGTCATGGCTGGTAAACATGCCAATGTTTATAATCGCCAGGAGGAATATTATCTTCACAATGTTCCCTAAATATCGGTAATTAATTTCGCCTATATTTGTTACAATAAAGACCAAAACTTCCTGCATGAAACCCAATCTTTAAGAGATATTTTGAACTTTCGCCTTTTTTAGGCATCGCGCAATGTTATATTTAGTTTGTATACGGTCACCACCCTGTTCTTAAATTTTATATTTCATTTTTACAAAATTAATTACGAAAAGTGATTTGTTCCAACTAGCCTCAATGGTAATAGAGCCGTATAGAATTGAATAGAGTTGAGATAGTTTTACTGTGCAATATAACATAAGTCACCTGCGTTGCTTCCAAACCTAGTGAGAAATCACTTCAGCAACCTGTTAGTTCACGTTTAGAAACGTCTCCCCTGTTTTATCGTCCATTCCATTTTTACAAAAACTAATCTTACTCATTATCTGGAACCTGTTTTAATCAATGGTCCCTTCCCTTAGAAGAGAGAGAGAGAAATAAAAGATGATTTATTTCTTTTAGCCACGTAATCCATTTCGGTCAATTTTCCGGTCGGTACAGAAATTCTGTAAGATAGGAATAAAATTAAAAACTTATTGCAGTACCATAGAGAAAGGATCAACCCTACAATGGCCCTTGGCAATCAAATACCTTATCAAACCCTTATCCGAAATACCTTATCAAACCCTTATCCGGACTGCTACTAAAGTCACGTGGCATTCCACAATAATTCCTAATGTATAACATTTTATTTAATCGTTTAGTCTAGAAAATTCAATTACCTTTCAAAATGTCTTGCAGTTGAATCTGATTCTGGACATAACATCTGCTTGCGAACATTTGATACAGCAGTATTCAAAAACACTAAACAATATTCATTTTGTGAACTTACAACAATTGGATTGCCATTTGTCTGTGCTTATTCCTGTATAACTATATTTTTAAATGATTGTGGGTTTTATTGAAACAATTTAATGAACTTTGTCAACAGCCTCAGTGAATGTTTTACGTAAAGATTTATAAATTCCTGTAGCAAGAAAACAGTTGTATTTATGCATAGGGCTATATACAACGTCAGATTCGATAGGTAATTGTGTCATTTATCTATGAAGTCAAATCTATGGCAACGTTTCAATAACATTTTGGTTATCAAGGCTTAACACAAAGAACTATATCTACCTACTTTAAAATAAAACTACGAAGTATCCAGTTAGGATAGATTTGGTTATAGTTTTATATAACATTACTATATATCTACATTAAAATATACCTACGAAGTATTCAGTCACAATAGATTTGGTTATAATTTTCTGCGTCGGCAATATTTACCAAAATTTACCAAATCTATCCTGACTTAATACTTGGTAGGTATACTTTAATATAGGTATATAGTAATGTTAGATAAAATTATTACCAAATCTATCCTGACTGGATACTTTGTAGGTATATTTTAATATAGGTAGGACAGCAATATAAGGTAATTGTTATTTCGGCCACCTACGATATTTTGGAATATTGTTCAAAACCACCAAAAAATACGATATCCACACGAAATAATTAGTGAAAGCGTAAAAATTAGTGCAAAATGTTTTCTTCTCTGAGCCACAAGATAGATAATGTAGAGTTCGCGTGACGTCACAGTATGCCTCCGTCGAAAAAAATTTCCCCTACGAAAAGTAACTTTTTTTGTGGATATCGTACCTTTTTGTGCTTTTGAACAATAATCCAAAATATCGTATGGGGCCGGTCTAATAAACGATTACCAAATTTTTTTTTGTTGCCTAGAAACAATTTTTCTTAAATTTTGTTTGGTATTCTTGATGAATTACTGCATCACCCGGTATAATTTTGATTTGATAAAATCGATTGAGTGAGAATGTGAACCCACTAAATTGATAAAGCAAATAAAAATTGATAAATGACTTTTCGACATACACAAAAATAAAATAGTAATTAAAATAGCCGTAAGACATGTTTAGGAATGTTCTTTACAAATATCTAGTTAATTTAGGAATCTAAATAATAACCTTTTTAATTTGTTAAATGCCAGGAATATTTACAAAAGGCCGTTTGCAATTAAGAATTTGAAACTTCGCCATGTATAAGTTATATACTGCAATGGTTAAATTTTACGAAGTTTACTTATAACGACGCAACGCACAAATTACAACCTTTAATTGAACAAAAATTCGCTGTAGGATCAATGAAAAATGATGAAATTAGTAAATTGTCGGATTTACTATATGGTATATCATGAGACAGTTTGTGATTTCTCAGAAGTAGCTTGCTCAGTAAAGTAATACAGCCCCAAAACAAAATTGGTAAAAAAAAGGAAAACAAAATTGGTTAAAAAAAAGGAAGTAAATCTTCACTTAAAAGTTGTATATAGAACCTAGTTATTATATTCAACGATTGTTACATAATATTTAAGATTATCTTTCAAATGAGGTGATCGAAAATATCCTAACCTAAAAAATTAACTATATAAGGGATCCTTTCATTCTTGCATGAAATATCGAAACAATTTGCTTACAAAATTATTTATAAATTTACTGTTAGCCGTAAGTAAATAGCGTTCTAGAAAAAATGTAATAATAATTAAATTTATGATCGTAAACATGACACAATGTACTTACCTATATGGCCTTCCTTGTACAGTCAATCTAAACTCAACCTTCCTTTCACTAGACACTACTGAACCATACATGCAAGTGAAGCTTGCAAATAAGACGCGTAGAAGGAGGGGAGGGGAGAACGTGACTAAGTTGTCTGTGATTGGTCGGATAAAGCTAGTGAAACGAACTTAGTACGTCTGAGGTCAAAACAATTTACTAAAATTGTGTAGAACAAAAATATTTTATATAACGGCTTTTTGACTAGTACGAAACAATTTATTGTAAAAGAATACTAAAACTCATTGTGATTCTAATACTACGTTTTATTACTAAATAAGAAAATTTACTTAATGTTGTTTTGATTATTAGAAAAGGTTACGTGCCTGTTGCGACCAAGCTGTTTGCATATTGTTCCACATGATCAAGAGGAAAGTATTAATACATATCAGCGTACCACTAGTTTCCCTCTGCTACCACGAAGTTTGTGGTAGGACTTTAAGCAACCAGTAATTTTTTTTTTATTTAACAAAATTCCTTACGTTCAAACTTTATTTTTTCGATTTTATTTTATTTACTTAATTTTCTTTAACTTTATAATCAGCTGCATGGCCTATCAGAATTTAAAATTAACTAATTATACAATAGGTTTGTAGCGTCTATGTGATCAACATACGACATAGCTCAGTCACCACTCTTTTTGAGGATATTTTCCTCATCACATTAAGGATATTTTCTGGTCGAATTTTTTGAAACCTTTTTTCATTTTTGTTCCCATTTCTCTAAGTTCCTTAGATTTTAAAATGAAAGAAGTATCCATAGTTATTATTTTTGGCTTCTCTATGAGAAAAAAAATGTTGGGTGTCTTCCTTCCAACCAAGGCATTTAGCTTGGAGTTCCAGCCCTCTAGATTCCATATGTGACGTGGTATGGTAGCATTTTCCAATCACTGCTGAATGAAATACTACAAACATTCTATTAGTTTGACGTTGTCTTCTGGAGCGTTCTCCATAATGCCATGAATGATTATTATTGGTTCCTTACAATTATCGGAACAGGCTTCCTTACAATACTATAGACTATTGGATATGATTGTTTTTTGGATCCAATATTGGTTTAAAGGAATAGTTTAGTTGATATATACCAGTATTCAATAGTAGAGTCGCAAGTGACACGGTGGCAGAATGCTGGGTCACAAGTGATACGGGTCGCAACTAGCACGGTCGCGACTGGCACGACACCATTATAAAATGGGTATTAAAAAAAGGTTTTGTGGTAAGTCCGAGACCCCCCCCCCCGTTATGTACCCTCCTGTCAAGGTACTCTCTGATGAAACCTTGTTAAACGATATCTGGAACAAATGGCCATGGATATTCCTTACTGCCCCAATCTTTCAGATAAACTAATGGGGAGTTTCAATGGATTAATAAAATTACACAAAACAGTCGCCGAACGTTTATTTTATGAGGAGTTAATGATTCTGAGTAGGGATTGTAGAGTCAGAGTTAAGGATTGCAGAATCAGAGTTCAGGATTGCAGAATCAGAGTTCAGGATTGCAGAATCAGAGTCCAGGATTGCAGAATTAGAGTTCATAATTGTAGAATCAGAGTTCAGGATTATAGAATTAGAGTTCAGGATTGTAGAATCAGAGTTCAGGATTGCAGAATCAAAATTCAGGATTCCAGAATTAGAGTTCAGGATTATAGAATCAGAGTTCAGGATTATAGAACCAGAGTTCAGGTTTGTAGAATCAGAGTTCAGGATTGCAGAATCATAATTCAGGATTGTAGAATCAGAGTTCAGGATAATCGCAAGAAGTGAACGATTTCTTTACATCCGTTGTGATTTATATTGCAATTTGAGTGGAACATTTTTGCATCTGTCAAAACATAACTCAAACATCTTTTATTTACCCGTAACACACAAATGGTGGATAATTTTATTGGATGAAATATTAAAACACATGTATTGTTTCAAAAATGCATGAGGGACTTCAGCTCTCTCCAGAATTTTTCTGGAAAAAAAACAACATTTATTATGCATTTTAAAAAATTTAAAAAAACCGATGCAGTGGTATTGAAAAGATTGTTGTGTCTGTAGAGTTTGGGCCGGCAACCTTTTGCACTTGAGGGCTGCACGTTCAATCTAGCTAGCATGCCTGTAACCTAACAAATATAAAATAACCATGAATTTTATTATATTTCCTAATTTTAGATTGGTAATGTAACTGATTTTAATACAGTACTAAATATGACTTTACTAGTAATGCTAGGAAGGGTAGTAATGGACTTTAAAATAATTTTAAGAAAATAAGCTACTTACTTTCTTATTACAATTCTGACAATTTTCTAACTCAATTCTGACAAATATTATTTTTTTTAAGTGCTAAAGTAATGAAATAAAACACGTTCATTTAAAAATTAACAAAATTTTATTAAAATAAAACAAGTGCCGTAGGGGCGAACTTGCCTGTATGCACATCGCAGACACTACTTTCCACTTCCTATCGAGTCTGTAATTTATTATTAGGCGTTTATTGTAGTGTAATGGTTCTAGCCATTGAGCAAACTATTTATATTGTAAACCGTAAGCGTAAGCTATCAGGACCGATCAGAATTCAAAATACTACAAGCGAAGAAGGGCAGCACAAAATCAAAATTTTGCGGGCAGACCATGGGTTCCCGTCCCCTGTTATAGACTGACAGAATGGAGACATGCAATATCAAGAGAACAGTGGTACAACAAAAATATATTGCAATAAAAATATTGGCAAACAACCCCTTACCACAATAACAATAATAAAAAATATCTAATATTAAATCAGTCTGGTTAGTGAATTATTATATTATAGATTGTAATTTTGTAATAACACATGGTGATGCTGACACGGTCATCGAAATGTACGGAGCGTTTAATCTTAGGTAACTTGTAATATTGGTTATTTTGGTGGTACTGGGGTGTTTGTCAATATTTTTATTGTAGTAGAATGGAAACATAAAAGAATAATGTTAAACAACTGTTTGGAAAATTTAAACTTAGTCTTTAGGCAAGTAAACTTCGCACCCAAGCAAAAATCTGGGTAAATCGCGCCCACAAACAAAAATCTGTGTAAATCGCGCTCTGTCTACCTGAACCGAGCGGACCACTGAGTCATGGACCGCGAGCGTCATTTGACAGCCGTTTAATAAGGGGAATGACCGGGAATTACCCGCCCGCTCCCCGGTTCATCCCTGATAGCTTTCTCTTTAGAAAAACAGGAAAGGAAGTTTTGAATAGTAAAATAGACTTTTTTATGGACGGTACCTTTAAAAGTTGTAGTAAACAATTTGCTCAAGTTTATACAATCCACGCAGACTATGGAAGTTCAGAGACCGAAACCAATATATATCCAGTAGTCTTCGGATTTTTACCAAACAAGAAAAAGGGAACATATATTCAGCTGTTCCGTAATATATTAAAACACGTTCCAGAATGGAGTCCAATAAACGTAACTGTGGATTTTGAAGCGGCAGTGATTTCTGCACTGGGAGTTGTGTTTCCATCTGCTCAAGTACACGGGGGTCATTTCCATATGAAGAGGTGTCTATGGCCAAAAGTGCAAGAATTGGGATTGACTCGCGAATACAGGGAAAATGAGGAAATAAGAATGCCGATTCGCCTGTGTGCTGTGCTAGCGTTTCTTCGGCCCGACGATGTGATTGATGGCTGGCTCCAGATACGTTCACAAGTACCTAATGTCACAAAGCTGTCAGAATGTTTCGACTACTATGTAGAGAGATGGATGGAAAATGAAGAAGTGCCGGTTAGCCTTTGGAATTGCTACAGACTCCGCCATTGTACGACTAACGCCGTAGAAGGTTGGCACAATAGAATTAATAACACAGTTGGAAAACCGCATCCTAAAATCAGAGATGTAATCCAATGTATGAAGAAAGAGGCAAAAAATTCAGAATGCTCGTTAATGAGGATAGAGTTGAGTATGGAAGGAAAACGAAGAAAAACAACCTACATGCAACTAGACGAAAGGCTGGGGAAAATAATCAAGAAGTATGAAGAAGTTGGGGACATTGTCTTATGTTTGAAATCAATATCGTACCTACAAAAGCTTGAGTGATTGGACTAACTATTGAAAAACTATTAAAATATAAAAAATACAAATATTGAAATAAAAATGACCAAAAAAGACAAAGCTTAAAGCTGATTTTAAACACGCCTACATGACAATAGCTTGCACTTGTCATTTAGCCAGTCCAAAGCCCGGATAAAGTGTGATGGGAATCAGTTTATTTTGAATAAACTTGACAGGTGAAATGAGGACTTGCTGGGCGCGATTTCACTGCGTGCGGACGTACGGGGCGAGATTTTCACAGGGCGCGATTTACAGGACACCGACGTTGCAAATCCTCGGGGGCCACCAGTCCATCTCTGACTGACTGATAAAAAGTAAATTATTTATCCAAACGAAAAGTATTTCATATAATCTTAATGCAATATATTTTCCACATTTACAAATTGTTTTTATTATAATCACATATTTTTTCTCTCTAAATGATTTGGCCTGTAATTTTGTGGAGTGCTGCTGCATATAAATATGTGAAATAATAGTTGCCAGTAATTTTCTGTGCTTACTGTAATAATAAATATATAATTTTGACTTTGCATGAATAATAAAATTCAAGATTTTTAGAAAAATGTTTACGTTTGTATTTTAAAAAATATTTTCATTTAAATATCTAAAAATAATTAAGATGGAAACAGATTTGTGTGAAATAATGTCAGAACGTTTCGCTTAAATGAATTCAGATGCAGAAACGCTGGTCAAATAATTGGATAAAGAAATCGTCGCTGTTTAGGGGCTCTGAATTTTGGCGACAGATTAACGAAGCCATTATATTACTACCAAGCAAATAATATACGAACAGAAAGTTCACTTGGCGAGACAGAATGGCCTACTTCAACGAATTTTCCGTGCGCGGAATGTGGCGCGCCAGGCGGCTTTGGATTGAACTACACACACACGAGTCAAACAATGATTCCCATTGTTCTGTAATCTACGTTTTAGTTTTGGGTTTATGAATACGTTCTATACAGTAACGTTCGCTGAATAAATAGACACTGTTCAACTCGTTAGGATTTCATTGGTAGCAATAAAAATGTTGGCAAATTGTTTTGAAGTTTACGAGGTATTTGGAGACTGGGTTAACCTATCTTGGAGGTAACTCGGAAATGCAAATGCAATCCAAAGATACAAACATCTAGGTTATTTGAATACCGATTCTATTGTTTTCAAACTTGCTACATTGTTAAAAATAAGATTTCACTATCAAACGTTCAGTCTGTTAGAAACAATAACTGGACATTTTTAACACGCCGATTAGGCACTAAAGAAATCTGCTCGTATTGTAACGTCAAAATCTACTGAAAAGATAAACTGAAAAATCAATAATGTTTGTCTATATATTTCAATTCTTATAGTAGAAGTCAGATTTAAGGTCATTTACAAAACGCTGCTTGTACTGAAAAAAAAGTTAAATTAAGAATGTATAACTATTCCCAACGTGAAAGAATAATTTACTCAAGAAAACTAAGGAATTAAATAAAGCTGCAAGGGGATTATTGAAATTTGAAGTTCTTGGTAAAATATAAACTAAAACATTCACTAAATATCTTGATTTACTATTACTAACACTGCAGTGGTCGCGCATAGATAAGCAACACGAGTGGTCGTGCAACACACTTTCATTGTATAGGAAACATATCATAAGTGGTCGTGTGGATTACTATTGTAATCCAGGTGAATTGAAAATTAACCTAGTTGAGGGTTAGCTTCATAAAAGGAACGATCGGTTTGAAACGCGTCAGCCTACTTTTTCCAATTTCATTTACTCAATTAACAATAAATACCAAGTAAGATTCTTGTTTAACTACATAAGTGAAAGTGATATATATAATTATATATATATATATATATATATATATATATATATATATATATATATATATCGCAATATGTATTCTTGTGTATTAATAAAGAAATAAGTCAAAATACAAAAACAAAAATAATTATTCAATTTACAATTCAAACCTTTTGGTTGGCAAACAGTACCAACATCATCAGTATACTTATTCTCCAATGAGGTCATAAAGAGAAACCTACTTTTGTAAGGAGAGAGATAAGCGTAGTGGAGGGCATCAGGAAGTGCAAATGAACTAACAAAACAAACTCCTGGTAAGGGGGGAAGGTGATAATTATTGATAGAGCGACCTAACTGCTGTAGAATTGCTCTCGACTGGGGCGAAGGGAGGTGTCTTCTAAATGACTGTAGTACAACATATACATGTTGCAGTATATTTAAAGTTAAAGTACTGATCTATAGATGCAAGTAATCAAACACTCGGTAGAATGAGCTATATTTACAATTTCTATATTTCCTGAGCATAGTGCAGAGCTTTGTTTGCCTTTGGTGATAAGAACTAGGATATTCATTAGAATATTCAATATTTTAATCCTAACGTCTTTAAACGGTAGTGCTTATGAATTTTGGAACATATATTTATTTGAATATAACTCCTTAACAATATCAAATAAATAATGTAACATAACCTACGTGATAAAAAAGTTTTTTTACATGTTATTATTTAATTCACTTTGAGGTGACTCAAACCTGATGAAATGTGTAGTAACTCTATTAATCTGACGGAAATTATACTGATGCGAAATTGATGTTTATGTCCATCCAATAAAATTTTGAAGCCGTCACTACAAAAGTTGTCTATTTGATTTTCAATTATTTTGACGTACAATAATATAAAACAGTTTCAGTAAAATAAACTTTTATTTGAAGTTAACAGTATAATAAACAGAGTCTAAGAAAATGTAACAAGCTAGAGCAATATAAATAGGTCCCAAAGATACATTAATTTAAACACATGCTCTATAATTAATTCTATATAATTACCTATTATTTAATAATTACCAGTCCAATCACTTTAAAGTGTTGAATGCGATACATATTCATGTAACATAAATGATAAAAATTCAAATGAGTAAAATATAGTCTATCCATTTTGGGAAGGCGGGTAAAAGATTAAGTCACCGCCCGAGCTCCCAACAATAGCTTGGGTCAGGCGCTCGGCGGCCGGCCGCCCGCGCTAATGAGGCGTAAAAAGCACTCCACTCCAAAATATTATCACATAAAAGTAAGCGTATTTTTTAATTTTTTATTACAGTTTTGATGTCTACGTGTGATTTCATGAAAAACTAGTCCAAACACGACGGAGTTATGTCAATTAGTAAAATTAGTGGTTACAAAAAATTGTAGTGAGTACAATTTTACTAATTGACATAACTCCGTCGTGTTTGGACTAGTTTTTCATGAAATCACACGTAGACATCAAAACTGTAATAAAAAATTAAAAAATACGCTTACTTTTATGTGATAATATTTTGGAGTGGAGTGCTTTTTACGCCTCATTAGCGCGGGCGGCCGGGAGCCGAGCGCCTGACCCAAGCTATTGTTAGAAGCTCGGGCGGTGACTTAATCTTTTACCCGCCTTCCCAAAATGGATAGACTATAATATGAACTTTTAGGGCTACTAAACAACATTTCCCACTCTCAAGCCTAAAACACAATTGTCCGTCCTATTAACAAAGAAATTTATTTCTGTATTACAAAAGATCATACGGGCTCTGATGATTAAGGAAACGTATTTAACCAAGAAAGAATTTCTGCGAACCCTTGTGTCATTTATAGGTAGTAAAAATAATTTACCTGGCTTGGCTTGCTGCTGTAAATTTTGTTTTGTCGCCAGAGGACAGCGGGAGAAACTAGGAGCGTTTGAACTTTTGTATTGGAAAGTTATTTTGAGTACTTTTTGGAAAACCGTTGCAAACTCTTTAAAACTGTCATGTCTACAATGAGCATTGAATTTTCTAAAGGATATATAAGAGACTAATCTACTATGTTGGAGTAGATTTATATCCCTGCAGCAATTATTTGACCGTTTAATTTTATCTTAAACAAAATATTTAGTAAAATAATCATAAGTAAAAAATACTTACTCGTACATATTCACGTTTATTTGAGCACTTGAGATAAATATTGAATAAACATTAAGTCGGTTGATTGTCGAGTCTAAGGTTTGTTTATTGCAACGTTTCGGCAACAAATCTTTTGCCCTTATCAGGGCGGAAAACAATTTTTACATTACATTTTTAATAAACATAAAAATACAAGTAGACTCAGGACAAAAATTTTGTGCAAATTTAAACAAATTCCAACGAATTATTATTAAAAAAAATTAATAAAATAAATCCACCTTCATTTTGCCCATATTTGTTTTATTTTATTAAGTTTTTTTTACTAAAATAATATTAAAAGCTCTTTAAAGTACACTCACAATAAAAAGGTTTGTAAAACTTTAAAAAATTTTGAACACAGTCTAGTAATAAAAAACGTAATAAAAGAAAATAAATATGGGTAAAATAAATTGGTTAAAATAAAGTTGGGTTTATATTATTATTTTTTTTTTTTTTAGTAACATTTCATGGACATTTTTTTTTAAATTGTACAAAATGTTTTGTTATGAATGCACTTGTATTTTTATGTTTATTTATAATGTAATGCAAAACTTGTTTTCAGGCTTGATAAGGGCAAAAAAATGTAGGCTTTAACTCTCTGACTTACTTCAGAATCTAAGAATCTGGTATACAACTCTGTAGACTCTAATAATCTAGCTTATATCAGAATCTTAAGAATCTGGTGTACAGCTCTTTAGAAAAAATTAAATATCTGGTTTACATTAGCTTCTAAGCCTCTGATATACACCTCTTCAGACTCCAAGTATCTGACATACATCACAGTCTAGAGGTCTGGCACACACCTCTTCAGACTTCAAGTATCTAGCATACATCACAGTCTAGACGTCTGGTACACATCTCTTCACACTCTAAGTATCTGGCGTACATCACAGTCTAAAGGTCTGGTATACACCTGTTCACACTCTAAGTATCTACCATACATCATTGTCTATAGGTCTGGTACACATCACACTCTAAGTATCTGGCATACATCACAGTCTGGAGGTCTGGTACACATCTCTTCAGACTCTAAGTATCTGGCATACATCACAAGAGGTATGGTACACATCTCTTCAGACTCTAAGTATCTGGCATACATCACAGTCTGGAGGTCTGCTACACATCTCTTCAGACTCTAAGTATCTGGCATACATCACAAGAGGTATGGTACACATCTCTTCAGACTCTAAGTATCTGGCATACATCACAGTCTGGAGGTCTGCTACACATCTCTTCAGACTCTAAGTATCTGGCGTACATCACAGTCTGGAGGTATGGTACACACCTCTTCAGACTTCAAGTATCTAGCATACATCACAGTCTAGAGGTCTGGCACACACCTCTTCAGACTCCAAGTATCTAGCATATATCACAGTCTAGACGTCTGGTACACCTCTCTTCAAACTCTAAGTATCTGGCATGCATCACAGTCTAGAGCTCTGGTATTCATCTCTTTATAGTGTTTAAGACTCAGATAGAGAATAATAGCTCTACTTCAGTTATACAGCCCTAGTGAGAGGTTAATATTTTAATCTTACAGTATCGCACAAGAATATTCCTTCCTTTGTAAACGCTAATAGTTATACTGACTAGTTGTCTTGACACTGCAAAGAAGGATGGATGGGCTCACGGTTGTTCTTTTAGCACTCGAATTAATGTCAACGGTATGGGCAAATACATCCTGATGGTTTGATCAGGTTTACAGTCTGATGAAGTACAGTACTCAACTCATCCTGCTGGCTGTAATTATAATTGTGTCTAACAATTCAACTTGGAGAGTAAGATAATATTTTAGTGTTACATTCGTGTAAAGCTATACAGCTAAGAATAGTCACTTTACACATCCTGTGTTAGAATAGATAACCCTAAATGTAATGACCCAGTGCGGGATTTGTCCTGAAGGATTTTTAAGATTTCAATGAGTTTTAGGATTATCTTAATAAAAAATGTCTTCGTTTATTAAAATGATATTTTCAATATAAGTAAATCATTTGTAGTATTTTATGGTGTTGCCAGGAACCTCTTAACTTTGCTTCTCATCGCGTGTGGACACAAAAACACGGTCGCACAAAAACATTGTCTATCCTCTAGTGTTGCAGTAAATGAAATACAAAATTTGTAGATGTTTGATTTGCTTTTCTTATTTGAAAAATTATGATTTCGGGCGCAGCAAAGGGCGCCGAGTAAAGCTACTAAACTAGTACTAGTGATATTGTATTACATTATAAACAACCTATATAAATCTAAGATGACAGACAATGTCTCTTGTCTAACCAAACTTTGATATTTCAAACTACTCCATAATTTAAATTTTACTATTTCCCACTAGATTCAATATATCAAGGTGTAACTGTAATTCATAATTGTAATTAATTCCATTTTGTAGAATATTTATATTAGAAAATCTATTAAAAAAAAATATTAAGACCTCGTTTTGAATTTACCTCGTTTACTGAACAGTTTTTGTAGACAATTTGGGAATTCAATAATTCGTAGAAGTCTTGGATGTATGAGTATAGTTAATTGTGAATTACTCTATTTGAACATATTACTAAATATCAAAATATGTAAGAAAATTAAACAAATTAATTACAAAAAAATGTTTTTCAAAAAAAGCTATTCGATAAAAAATTGTTTACAGCACTATTTTTCAATATATTTTTAATTCCTATATAAGCCTTTTTTACTAGAACATAAATTAAAACTTATCAACCAAGGTTACTTTCAGATTTAAAAATAAACACTCGTTTAAATTGAAATGATAATAATTTTATTTCAAATAAAAAATTCATTGAAATAGGATTACTTTATAGTATGTATTTTAAAAAATACTTTAGATAAATTTAGAAAACAGTATTACAATTTTTTTTTTTTTTAATTACAGTCTTAAAATGACAGTCTTTATACAAAATAAATCATAAATCTTGTAACTATATCCTTTCTTTAAGAGGTAAGTTTTCTATATCATTGAAGTTGTCATCACCTGTTTCCATTTCATTACCTGGATTCTTATGTATGTCATTTGTAGCAAATGCATCCTCCTCATCACCATTATCACTATCACTGTCAAAGAGTTTATTAAACAAATGCAGTATTTGGGAATTGATACTCTTGCTATTCTTATCTTTCTGTATTACCAATTCTGCAATGCCTAAGCTCACTTTCATTCTTTATTTCTGTCAATTAATTCGTGTAAAAAAATTAACACATATGTACAGTTGGACCAATTAAAACACAAACAAAACGTTTTTCAAAATATACACTCCCACAACAAGGTCTCACACAGACGTTAGCTTACAGTATGAACATAACATCGCACATGGAAGTAACAACCAGCCCTTCACAGAAACTGAGTTCAACTAAAGAAACCAAAGGAAAAATAAAGAAGTTACTTGATGTAATCATCTTCAATTCACTGATTAAACTATATAAAAAGAGTACTTAACTAAGTGAATTCAAGTAGAGGATTAGCTACGTAAAAAAAACAAATCTTTTGAAATACGTCAGCAAGTAAGCCATTACGTATTCAATTAGTTGAATACTTTTTGTAGTACACAAAATCACTCAATTACAAAGTGGCAGTTTGTAATTCCGAGAAAGGGTCTTGGCAAATAGGCCGAAGTACAGACCTTAAGCTCTAGAAAAAAACAGTTTTGTTATTGAAAAATTAAGCTGCCTGGAGGTATCATCCGCGATGCGTCCTCTCAGAAGTTAACAGCAAAGTAATAATAACAGACCTATATTTAATTTATGAAAGCAATGATAAATCATTCACCACATTCAAGCCACTAATATTTTTTTAAAAGATGACCACATAATATAGTATATTTGCAGTTTTTGTGTTGTACAACTTGAGGTTTTTCAATTTAAACTTCTAGTATTAACTTGGCAAAACAACCACTACTTACTGATATTTTTCAGCAGATGCGTTTCACGCTAGGTCACCACATTATTCAATACTGTGAATGACGGACAAGACGGTTGCCCAGTGTGTTGTGTTAGTGTGAGTCTGTGGTGTGATATTGTTCATAAAGTAGTTGTTAATTTTGTGTTCAAATATAGTATTTGATTGGGAGTGTGTTTTGTCATTTAGAATGTGTTGTGGATAGTATTTGTTATGTTTGTATACCTTATAGTTTTCTGTTGTGTTAAGTTTGTTGCTTTTTTTGATGTAGTGTAGGATTTTTAGATTGGTATCTATGTTAGTGTGAGTATAGTGTGTTTTGAATGTGTGGCAAAATTTGATTATGTTTGTCTTTTTTTGTGTTCTTTGTATCTTGCGGTAATTGTTCTCCCTGTTTGTCCTATGTAAAAGCTGGGGCAGTTGTTGCATGTAATCTTGTGTACTCCTGCCCTGTCATGTTTATTGTGGTGTGTCTTTGAGCTGTGTTGGTGTTTTTAACTGTGTTTGATGTTTTAAATGCTACTTTGTATTTAAGTTTGTGGAAGAAGAAAGCTAATTTGTGTGTTGTGTTGTGATATGCAAGTGTTATGTATTTTTGTGTTTGTGTGTTATTGTTTTCTGTTGTTATGTGTGTGTTTTTTTGCCCATTATGTTGTGTACCAAGGTGTGTTTGTATCTGTTTTTATGGGCTATTTGTTTTATTTTATTGAGTTTGTTTATTTTGTCTTCATTCTTCGTGTGTATGTTGATTAATCTGTGTAATAGGCTGTTAAAAAAAGACACTACGTAAAACAACAAGTTCTATAGTAATCAAGAATTTAGAAACAAATAAAACACAGAAATCGCACCTCTGTATTGATCCACCACCATTCCTGCCCTAAAATAATAATAAAAATATATACTCACATTTGATAAGCATGAACTGACAATATCGTTTTGAAATGCTTTTTTAATCTGGGTTATTAGTGTTTGAACTCTATTAAGTGTTCTTTCACCCTGAAAAAACACAATTTTACAATAAAAATAATTTCTTACTATATAAATAATATATGTAATCTTTGATATTTATAATTTTACAAAAGAGTAATGGCCTACACATCTTGACTATTTAGGTTGTTTCAATCCTTATGCAGTATAAATTGTACTTGACCTAAATAATGAACATTTTCATCCATAAAACTATTAAAGATTAATCTATCTGATAAGCAACAATAAAATGTCCTTGTCATTAATGCCGATAAGATGTCTGAAATTCAACTTCGGAACCTGAGATAGTTATGAATATACCTAGGCATGACCTCAACCCCACTGAAACTGGTTAACCTCTTTTGGTAAAACTAAAAATATGTGACCAATTTGAGAAAAAGACAAATTACGGAAGACGTAAAATTAACATGTAATTGTAGGTAAACATAACAAATACATACGTAAATAATGTAATGTAATTAATCTTGTACTTACATGATTTGTGTCGCCCGAAAAACTCAACAACACTATAAAAACATGAATAGCCTGCAGTATAGTTTGTAATTACAAATATGGTGTTACTCTATTTTCATAATAGACATAAAAAACACATTGCAGTACCTTTTAAGAACAATAAGAAAAATAGAGCGGCGGAGAACCTACGAATAAGGGCATCCTGTCCTGAATGTTTACTTCAGCAAGTAAGCCAAGCATACGAATCGTAAGGTGGTACGATTCGTTTTGAAAATGGAGTTACTCAGAAAGGAGTCAACAGAGAATATTGAAACGTTAGGAATGGTAGAAAACTACTCAAACATATTCCTAACAGAAATGAAGATGAGTATATTAATAATTTTAATCATTGCCGATTCGAATTATTAAATCTATCTAAATATTACTATTATCTAAAATCCGAACTACTACCACAAATTTAGTACTAAACCCTTAAACTAGATAATTTAAAATTAAAGAAAAACAGTTTTTTAAATAAAAAAAAATACATACTAGCATTACAATAGAATGATTAAATTAAAGAAATTATAAATTTAAATAACTAGAGTATAATGAAGTTTTATTGAATCTATTAAGAGGGCGTGAGAAGGTGTTATGACGTCAATATTGATAATCCACCTTCAAACCTCCTAGGACATAGTAACGTTCATAAACCTCGGCTAAATCATCATACGTAGCAGAACATGCATGACTGTGATGGTGCCTCCACAAAGCTGGTCACATTCAGGTAAAAATTAGCAAGTGGCCTGAATCGTAATTCGGAACCTGTAACTCTACTTGCCGAAGTAAATGAATCGCTGGGCTTCTATGAAAAACCTTTCGATATTTAGATCTTTGGATTAGTTTATCCCAGTGAAAGGATTCTTTGAAGACGCCTCAGTCTAATGACCGTTTATTAGGATAACTTATGAGACTAAATTTAATAAAAAATTTTTTAAATGAATTTGCAAATTATTAAAACGTTTGTTTTTATTTCTAAAACATATATTACTATGTATTACATATATTAATGTAACCTGCAAATGGCATTGTTTCCTGGTACCTCGACAGCTCCTCTGATACCCTCTGTGGTTCGCCTTTATGTTAAATAACATCCATAAAGCTGGACCATAGGGGGCATCTGGGTAGTTTCAGCACACGTTTCTCATCTGGGTAGCTCCTGGTAACCCATTTGCTCATTGCCAACATGGTGAGGCGGAGGTATTATTTGGTAACATAACGAATTTAACATAACCTTTTATTTGTGTTATCAAATTCCTTCTATAGTTCACGCTCTCCTTATACATACTGTATCTTAAAATTTTTAATCGTATATAAAATACTTTCTATCAACTTAAATTCAAATAAATTTGTTTTCTTGTAGTGGATGATAATTGATCTGAATACATTTTTTCAAATAATAATCTAATAATAAAATTTAATTAATCAAATTTAGTTTTATATGGTAGAAAAACTTTTCCCAAAAGGGGCATGTTATGCAATATAGTTATTTCGTCCCATTTTGCTTAAAATAAGTGATAACATGATTTCTTAAAGCAGTTGATTTTACGTTATAGGTTATGTGGTAGAAAGGCTGTTTTAAAGCTTAGGGTGTTACTTTATTTATATTAATTGTAAGTATTTAATAACAAGTTTCTAAAATAAATTTTGTTGTTGTTGATATAAATAGAAATTGACTTCAAACAATTTTTGTTTATATTACTCGTTTATTTATTACTTCGTCAATATAAAGGATTAATCATCCCTTAATTAATTAGAATTTAGGGGGTGTCTCCTACGTAGTTCTAATTTTGTAGTTTAATATGATTATAAATTTATTTTTCACCTTGACTAGTTTTCCTAGCTTTGTACTAAGCCAATTTTATATTACAATTCCTTTTACAAGGTTATTTATGAAATTATTTTCATAAGCTTTTACTTTCTAAAACGTTCCTTCAGGGTTATATTGTGAGTAGCATCCAGTCCGCCCTATTGTCCGACCTCCCCTAGCTACCTCCGAGATACTCCCCCAGGATTATTTCTGTATGATCTATCAAGAGGAAATGAATGACGTCACATCCGCACAGCGATGTACCCCTGATCACACCATAGCTATCTTCAGGTTCACCCAGAGGTCCAGGTTTATGTTATATAGTCTTCATAAAGCTGGGCCACAGGAGGGATCTGGATAGACACAAAGCTCTTAGTAAACGTGGAATACTTGCACACAAGGCACCAGGTATAAACCTTACAATAATGAATGCAATAATTATATCCAGTTTTTAAAAGAATTTAACGCGCTGAGTAGAAAGTAGTTTTCATATTATATTTGAATTACCTTGACTATTATTTGCAGCTATTTAATATATAAGTTAATTTTTGTTGAATTAGACGGTTGAAGACAGTTGAATTATATAAACAATCTCCTATTATAACAACTTGAAGCAACTGTGGCGTAAATGTTTATATTAAATAAAACAACCTCTTACCGCAAATTCAACAATTTTTATTTTAACCTTATGTACATTTCGATTACAAAGTAATCATCTTCAGAGGTGTTTTACAAAAAAAAAAAAATGTAAAATACCTTTGAAGATGATTACTTTGTAATCGAAATGTACATAAGGTTAAAATAAAAATTGTTGAATTTGCGGTAAGGGGTTGTTTTATTTAATATAAATCTCCTATTATTATTTTAAATATTTACTACAGTGGACCAACATATTTTGATAAATGGTGCATTTAAAAGTAATTATGAAATATTAAACACGTTTCAAATAAAACTTGGTTTTAGTTCCTTCTCATTTGCTTTATTTCATGCACATTTAATTGAAAATTATTTTTTTTTAAATTCAAGTTTATTATATCAAACAAAATTGTTTTAAGAATTTTATTTTTCTATCTCAACAACAGGTTATTATTTCACAAAATTTGTAAATAATCAAAATATGTCCTTTGTAAATCTATTTTCCCTAACAAGGAATATAATAAAAACATGCGTGTTCTACCCAGCATTGTACCATTGCGGTCAGTTTTGGCAAACATTTGTTACATAATGTTTCGACAAAATGATTTCCTTTTTTACATGTTTCACGTTATTGTTGTATAAGTGGATTTTGTTTTAGAAAAATTGTTTTCTTGTTCCTTGGAATCTAAATAAGGATTTTTCACAGTGTACTAGTTAATATGGAAATTTTCCTAATGCGAATCTTATTTCAAAATAGCGTTGGCAAAGATCTTGGCAATCTCGTTGTTTTAGACGAACTTGTAAGCTTACTAAGCCATTGTTAAAATGGCGCTCTTAGCAATACTTTTCAAAATAACTATAACAAACTAAATATAACTTTAAAATAATTTTATATTTTAGTATTTTACTATGGAAACAAAAAATTACCACGGTAACATTGAGACAAGACATTTTGTTTTGCTGTCGTTCAAACATTTCAAGGCAAAACCTATCATCTGGATTGACTAGTATGAAAAAGCGTTTGGAAATGTTTCGTAGTTTGATATCTCTTTATGGTATTGTAATTTGTGACAGTGAAAAACTAGTTTTTGCTTTTAAAACCGGTCTTCCAGGCCTTTAATCTGATTTATAATAAATGCCACTCTAATATGTACTCAAATTTAATATCCAATTGAGTAGACTACCCTTTAAATATAAAATGTATTTAAATTAAGAACAAATTTAATTCGCTTATGTGATCAACTTGTGTCTAATATTAAACATAAAGTAGGGTTTATATTTTGCAATTTTGCTTTAGGGGTATAATTAGCTCCCAGTCTCTCAGAAATATCCAAAACATACCCCTTCCCATAGTTGAATGGGCTAGTTATGCTTATATCCTTGTAAAAATCACTGTAACGATAGATTGCAAACTTTCAAGACTGTGGTTAGCAATGGCTGGTGGTGCCTAAAACCTACGAGGGTTGCAGACCGTAAAGTGTTACGTCTTTTTAGTGTTAAAGGCAAATAAATCGTAAAACCTGAAAGGGCTCTTATAGGGGAAAATAGATAGATACGGCTTAATACTTTGTGAGTTATTCTATTGAAGGAAATATATTGGATATTTTTATTTTATTTTTTCTTATTTAAGACACCAGATCTCAAGTCTGATCTAATTATTAACAAACCAATATTAATTCATTCTCAACCGTAAATGTTAGCAAACTCTGAGTGGAGCGGAAATTCGTCTCTTCTGACGGAGCCGATCTTAAATGGACACTCTCAAGGTTGCAGGCTGTTTGCATCTTGAATGAGCCTTACGGAGCTGCCTTACTGTTTTAGTCGGTCTAGTCTTCAATGCTTTATTCCATTAGGAGTAATTTCACTGGGTGTTGCAGGTTTCCCTGCAACCAAGCCGAACGATACTGTATGCGACTGAGGGAAACTGTCACACGATCGCTGTGCTTCTAACGTGTTTATTGATTACAATGATGGATCATGTTATAAGATGAATAATAGCTAGCAACAATGTACATAAATCTTGCATAATAAATTTAATTTCTTTTTGTCATGATCTCTGGTTTGGGGGTTGCGATACCGTGGAACATGGCACACGAGCCGCCACTGGTTATTAGAATAAAACATCGTCAACGGGTTTAAATTGTTCTTTGTTTTTCCAAATATTTTATGTGGAAATTTGTAAAATGTATGTTACCAGGAGAGCAGAACATTTTTAACTAAACATAGCAATATTTTCAGGATGAAATTTATTATGTCTGAATGGCCCTTCATAGGCCCTCGGTGTCCTGGCTTTATGGTTTGATAAGTTACATTAAGCTTGTATATCAGGGGCATATGACTGGGCCGTCATGCAGCAAAATCTGAACCAATACTGCTTGAAGCATATGTTGAATTACAATTACAATTACATTGTTATAAGAGGTTTTTTGCAACAATAAGGTCAAGAGGAAGTTTACTGTGTCTGAATGACCCTTCATAGCCCCTCGGTGTCCAGGCTTTATGGTCTGACTCCTTACATAAAGCTTGTATATCAGGGTCATATGACTGGTCCCCCACCATGGGCCCATGCAGCTCAATCTGAACCAATTCTGCTGGAGCATATGCTGAATTACGATCTAAATATAAAATAGTGTTACTGAATCTGATTTATAAGTAATTATTACGTAAATTATTAAATCCTTTTGAACTTACCTGTTTATACGCGTTACGAAAGAATTTCACGGTCACTCTACTGCCGGCGATCGCTCAAGGTTGCTGGACGTATAGTTTATGAGGTGGAGAGGGTTTGGGTTAAGAGGGTTGTGTAATATATAATGGAATTCGAAGTGTGTGTGGTTTTAAGACATATTGTTTTTGTCTTGTGTAATATTTGAATATTTCAAAATTTTCTCTAGTGGTTAATTTTTTACAATGGTTTAATATGTGGAAAATAATTAACTTAGTATGGACATTTGTATATGTGTTGAGTAGCTGGGTATTGGATTTATGTTTTTTATGTCGTTGATAAGTTTATTGAATCTTGTGTTAAAAGATCTACCGGTTTAGAAGCTGGGGGAGATTTTTACATGTTATTTTGTATGCTATATACTAGATAGATAGTACTTGTCAGTTTGTTGTTGATAGAGTTGTATGTGTTGTCTTATAGTGTTCGTTGTTTTGTATGGTATTTGGTAATTGAGTTTTCTGAAATAGACAATTTCGTGTGTGTTGTAGTATGTGATGGCATTGTATTTGTTTCTTTGTGCGACTTGTCAGTGTGGGTGTTAGTGTTGTTTATGTTTAACTTTCTTGAACATTACAAGAAAATGTTGAAATTCCAGAAACTAAATATCTTAAATGACCACACACTTAGAATCTAACACCATATTTAGTAAACGACCCGCTTAACTCAAGCCCCCTTCCACTCATAAATCATACCTCCAGCGACCTTGACCGATCGTCACTAGTAGCAGGCAGGCTTCGTCAATAAAACCATTGTTTCGAAACGCGTCAGCAAGTAAGTTTAAAAGTGTTCACTCATTTACGCAATTATTACTTATAATTTGATCAGTGAATTCAAGATTATTAATAATGTATTTACTTCAAAAGTTAGTTTCTACGATAGATATATTGCCATCTTTTGCACCATAGTCAAGATGCTTGACCTTGAAAGGCCGATTATATACCCTCAGTGTTTAGCCATTATAGCGTAATAAATTGTATAATGCTGAACACTAAGGATGTACGATCGGGTTACGACTCTGCTCGCGATCGATTACCAAGGCACATGTGTTGATTCTACACCTTAGTACGGCTAAGCTCATAGGTCCCAGTGAGGGAAGCGTAAGAATAGTGTCCGTCATGCAAACATTACGCTCTATTTGTCCAACGATACTCTGTGATCGCCTTAGCACTTGACGAGGTAATGGAACTTCTGCAAAAAGCTTTTTTAGTTTTAGCCTATGTACAGTTTCAGGTGGATTTTTCATGTTTCTAAAGTTAGCAAAGACAATATTTTTGACCAAAGGTAGTACAGGTTTTATTGGGCGCTCGGACGCCAACTACATTAGATCCAACTATCCGGAATTTAGGAAAGGGTAAGTCAACTTATTTCTATGAAAGGTTTAGTGTTTAAAATGTTTTTAGTACTGTTTAGCAATATTTTCAGGATAAATTTTATTATGTTTGAATGACCCTTCAAATGCCCTCGGTGTTCAGACTTTATGGTTTGATAAGTTACATAAAGCTTGTATATCAGGGGAATATGACTGGGCCCCCACCACCATCGTCATGCAGCCAAATCTGAACCAATACAGCTTGAAGCATGTGTTGAATTACAATTACAATTGGATTGTTATGAAGTTTTTCTAACAATAAGATCAAGATGAAGTTTACTGGGTCTGAATGGCCCTTCATATGTCCTCGGGGTTCAGGCTTTATGGTCTGATAAGTTACATAAAGCCTGTATGTCAGGGACATATGATTGGCCCTTACTTTACCAAATGTAGCAGAAGAATTACTGAAGACGCAGAGGACTGTCTCGATTAAATCTGAATCTAAAAGGCGTAAGTAAATTTATTTAATATAAAGTTAGTTTTTAATAGATTTATATTTTTAAGAAATATTTTTCAACCTTATCAAAATGTAATTTATTGTTCTAAGAGTAATTTATTAGACAACATAAAATTTGGTTGTCTGTGATATATATTGTTGGTCTCACTCTATGATATAAAGCTTAATATTGAACTAATGGACAAGATTTCACAAAAATGTTAATACAGATAAGTAAATTAATTTATTGAAAAAGTCTAGTTTTTTATGAAATTTTCATTGATATATTTACCATAATTGTCGACATGGAGTTTATTGTATCCAAGTGGCCTTTCACATATCCTTGTTTCTTAAGCTTCATGGTTTAAAACTACATGAAGTTTAAAATCTAGGAATACATGATTGGTCCACGTCAAAGCTTACGACATACTCCTCAGTCTAAAGAAATTCTGAAGTATATGATCAAATCGATTTCGTGTTATTACGAATTGCTGAAGTAATGTTTGCAACATTGTGAAGATGAACTTACGCCCCTCTGCGCTTTTCGTATACCCTCGGTGTTCAGTCAGGCTTATGCTCGAGTACGTCCTTATAGCTTGATATCAGGGACATATGAATGTGTCAAAACACTACTATCGACGTTCCGTTTACATTCTGAAGCAAGGTTATGTTGTCCTTGACGACATACAGAAGTGCATCATGACAGTAAGTGAACTTGTTTACTGAAAATTTCTAAAACGTTTAAATTGTTACAGAAATGTTTTGCAAAACTGTGAAGATGAGGTTAATTGTACCTGGATGGCCCTTCACACAACCTCGGTGTTCAGGCTTTATGGTGTAGTAACTGGCATAAAGCTTGAATATTAGGGTCGTATGATTGGGTCCTTTCTTCGCCTACGACAGTTCAAACCACTCAAGCAGCATATGGTTAGTTACGATCTCATGTAAATCTAAATGCCAAAATAAGTTTAAAATGTCTTCAATAAGTTTATTTAGAATTAAAAGTTGGTTTTTATAAGATATAAGTTGTAATGTTTTGCAGAGTTTTCAGGATTATGTCAATTGAACCAGAATGCCCATTAACGTACCCTCGGTGTTCAGGCTTTATGCTCTATTTCTATTGATAAAGCTTGGATATCAGGGGTACATGATTTGAAGGCAACCCGATTAGGCCACTGTTTCGTAAGTAAGCAATTCTTCATTCTCAAGAAATTCTGAAAAAGCGATATGAAGATATTATGCATGTTAATTTATTTTTAAATGCTGTAATTGTAAGTAGAATTATTTACAAAAATACTTGGTTTTTATGTGTTTTAAATTGTCATGTTTAGCAACGTATTCAAGATGTATTATTTTTGTTCCTTATGGTCTATCGCTTACCCTGTTCCGGCTTTATGCTCTAATAACTTGGATACCAGGGGTACATTCTCATGTGATACTGAAAAAGCGATAGGATGATTTTATTTATGTTATTTTAAATTATATTTCTGTAAGTAGATTAATTTACTAAAGAGCTTAGTTTTTTTGTGATTTATATTGTTGTAGTTTGTCACGTTTTCAAAATGTAGTTTATTGTACCTGATGGCCCTTTAACTCGCTCTAATAAATTGCATAACGCTTGGATACCAGGGATATATGATTAGGCCATGACTTCGCCTTTGATACGAAACTCTACATTCTCAAGAAATATTAAAAAGAGATTTGAAGATCTTATTTATGTTAATTTAAATTTAAAGTGCCGTAACTAGATTAATTTGGTAAAGAACTTTATTTTTATGATATTTCAATTGTTGTATTTTGTCACGTTTTCAAGGTGTAGTTTATTGTACATGGCGGCCTTTCGTTTACCCTCTGTGTTCAGGCTTTATGCTCTAATAACTTGCATAACGCTTGGATTCCAGGGGTAAATGATTAGGCCACAACCTCGTCTGTCTATAAAACCCTCCATTCTCAAGAAATGCTGACAAAACTGATGAATCTACCTCAAGTCGTCATACTCTAACAGCATAAATTGAGTTACCTCGTGAGGTAAGTTTATTTACAGCTTCCTCTGAAATCGTGTGAGATTAAAATTCTTAAGTTTTAAAAGTGTTATCAAGGTATTGGTTTTTATTGACAAATGTAGGTCTAGTTTGTAACACCTAGTGGCGGCTTTACAATACACACATTTCGCTGTACACTAACACATTTATCTTCCCCTACTTAAAGTAGCGTTTTTTTCGTATCTACCTAAATCTTCATTCTTCTATAGTGTGGAGCTGTTATAAGCATAGAGCGACCTCACACCCGGTGAAGATAAAACCATACTCTCCATCAAGGAAGAGTCCGCTGTACACTAACACATTTATCTTCCCCTACTTGTAGTAGCGTTAATTCGTATCTACCTAAATCTTCATTCTTCTATAGTGTGGAGCTGTTATTAGCATAGAGCGACCTCACACCCGGTGAAGATAAAACCTTACTCTCCACCAAGGAAGAGAACGCTGTACACTAACACATTTATCTTCTCATGTACGAAGAAGCGTTGTTTCGTATCTACCTAAATTTTCATTCTTCTATAGTGTGGTTGTTATTAGCATAGAGCGACCTCACACCCGGTGAAGATAAAACCATACTCTCCACCAAGGAATAGTTCGCTGTACACTAACACATTTACCTTCCCCCTATTCGAAGTAGCGTTGTTTCGTATCTACCTAAATCTTCATTCTTCTATAGTGTGGCTGTTTTTAGCATAGAGCGACCTTACACCCGGTGAAGATAAAACCATACTCTCCACCAAGGAAGAGTGCGCTGTACACTAACACATTTACCTTCTCATGTACGAAGAAGCGTTATTTCGTATCTACCTAAATCTTCATTCTTCTATAGTGTGGCTGTTATTAGCATAGAGGGACCTCACACCCGTTGAAGATGAAACCATAATCTCCACCAAGGAAGTGTCCGCTGTACACTAACACATTTATCTTCCCCTACTTGAAGTAGCGTTTGTTTCGTATCTACCTAGATATCTTCAATCTTCTATAATGTGGGGCTGTTATTAGCATAGAGCGACTTCACACCCGGTGAAGATGAAACCATACTACACCAAGGAAGAGTCCGCTGTACACTAACACATTTACCTTCTCATGTACGAAGAAGCGTTGTTTCGTATCTAAGTAAATCTTCATTCTTCTTTAGTTTGGCTGTTATTAGCATAGAGCGACCTCACACCCGGTGAAGATAAAACCATACTCTCCACCAAGGAAGAGTCCGCTGTACACTAACACCTTATCTTCTCATGTACGAAGAAGCGTTGTTTCGTATCTAAGTAAATCTTCATTCTTCTATAGTGTGGCTGTTATTAGCATAGAGCGACTTCGCACCCGGTGAAGATAAAAAATACACTCCACCAAGGAATAGTTCGCTGTACACTAACACATTTAACTTCCCCCTATTCGAAGTAGCGTTGTTTCGTATCTAAGTAAATCTTCATTCTTCTATAGTGTGGCTGTTTTTAGCATAGAGCGACCTTACACCCGGTGAAGATGAAACAATACTCTCCACCAAGGAAGAGTCCGCTGTACACTAACACATTATCTTCTCATGTACGAAGAAGCGTTGTTTCGTATCTAAGTAAATCTTCATTATTCTATAGTGTGGCTGTTATTAGCATAGAGCGACCTCACACCCGGTGAAGATAAAACCATACTCTCCACCAAGGAAGAGTCCGCTGTACACTAACACATTATCTTCTCATGTGCGAAGAAGCGTTGTTTCGTATCTTAGTAAATCTTCATTCTTCTATAGTTTGGCTGTTATTAGCATAGAGTGACCTCACACCCGGTGAAGATAAAACTAGGGATGGGCCGATTCCTAAAATTTTCGATTCCGATTCCGATTCCGATTCTAAAATTTTCCATTCGATTCTCGATTCTTTACTCGATTCTCGATTCTCGATTCTTTCAAGTTATATTAGCTTACATTCTAGTTCTCTAATAATTAATTTAGTTAACATCTTGGTCATATGGCAAAACCTTTTAAAAGTTCTGTTTTAATGTAATAGGCTACACAAAACCTTCAACCTTGATTTATCAATAGGAATTTTTAAAAGCCTAAAAACATATCAGATGAAAGTAATGACTTATTTTAAAGTTAACAATGTGAACTTTACTTAATTTATGATGTTTGAAAAAATACCTAAGCCTATTTACATTGTCTCTCAAAACAAAACCAAAATTAAAAACAAACGAACAACATAAAAAGTAAAAAATTAAATAGGATAGTTTTTAATATTTAAAAGTCTGGAAGGTAATGTACATTTCTGTTCAAAAACACAAGCATTTGAACACGTTGTGGGTCAAGCTAGTTTCATCGCTAGTCACATATAGCTCTTGAAGTTGAGGAAGGTTTTTCAGAAAACACTGTCGCGAGTGGGCAGGCAGGTATTGTATTGCCATTGCATTTAAATGAGGGTATTTGGCACTTTGTACTGCCAAATACTTCCCAACATCACAATCTGGACTGGCTAATGGTTCCCCCAGATAATTGTTTACTTCTTCTTCTACTGTCAATTCCCCTGGGGTACCTTCTTCCTCAATATTCTGGATTAGTGGGGCATACCTTCTCCACATCTGGTGGGACCTTTTTTCTGCAGGTGTCTGGAACAAGTGCAACTGATTCAGGCCTATTTTGTATTTATTCCTCAATCCCAGTTGATTTTTAACCGACTATCACTTGTAGGTCCTGTGTCTGAGGATAAAGTTTCTTCAAGTATAGATCTTTTTTGTTGATAAATTTGGGCAAAATGAATGTTGTTTAATTGCTTTTTCATATTTGATATATTATGTAATTTTCCACCGTCAGTTTCTGGTAACTGTCATCGAATTGACGCGACGGCCAGTAGCCTGAACCGAATACCGTCTATAATATAATTTATTGAGGTTAAGTTTCGGAGGAATAATACGGTGTTTCTGTTATCCGTCTATTCGCTCAACCATCATGGCCACGGTTAATCGAGTTTTTACTGTACTTTTTTTGTGTTTTGTTCTGACATCTATAAATCAGTGGCGGTAAGACACGCGGGGGAGAGAGAGAGAGAGTATCGAACCCGCTCTAGTGAGAGAGAGAGAGAGGAGCGATGTCAAACGACCAGAAATGGTTACGATCTTGATTGCTGTTGCTTCATAAATAGTAGTATTTTCGTTATATTTTCGTTTACTTTAATCATATAATTCATTCAAATCAACCAATACATAAATAAGATATAGTTGGTAATTAATTATTTTTCTAATAAATTACTCCACACACATATTTTAATAGTTAACAAAATAGGAATCGGAATCGACACTTTTATGATGAAGAATCGAGTATCGACGATTCCTCGATACCACCTAGAATCGACGATTCCTGGAATCGAGAATCGGAATCGGCCCATCCCTAGATAAAACCATACTCTCCACCAAGGAATAGTTCGCTGTACAGTAACACATTTACCTTCCCCCTATTCGAAGTATCGTTGTTTCGTATCTACCTAAATCTTCATTCTTCTATAGTGTGGCTGTTATTAGCATAGAGCGACCTAACACCCGGTGAAGATAAAACCATACTCTCCACCAAGGAAGAGTCCGCTGTACACTAACTCATTATCTTCTCATGTACGAAGAAGCGTTGTTTCGTATCTAAGTAAATCTTCATTCTTCTATAGTGTAGCTGTTATTAGCATAGAGCGTCCTCACACCCGGTGAAGATAAAACCATACTCTCCACCAAGGAAGAGTCCGATGTACGCTAACACATTATCTTCTCATGTACGAAAAAGCGTTGTTTCGTATCTAAGTAAATCTTCATTCTTCTATAGTTTGGCTGTTATTAGCATAGAGCGACCTCACACCCGGTGAAGATAAAACCATACTCTCCATCAAGGAAGAGTCCGCTGTACACTAACACATTTATCTTCCCCTACTTGTAGTAGCGTTAATTCGTATCTACCTAAATCTTCATTCTTCTATAGTGTGGAGCTGTTATTAGCATAGAGCGACCTCACACCCGGTGAAGATAAAACCTTACTCTCCACCAAGGAAGAGAACGCTGTACACTAACACATTTATCTTCTCATGTACGAAGAAGCGTTGTTTCGTATCTACCTAAATTTTCATTCTTCTATAGTGTGGTTGTTATTAGCATAGAGTGACCTCACACCCGGTGAAGATAAAACCATACTCTCCACCAAGGAAGAGTCCGCTGTACACTAACACATTTACCTTCCCCCTATTCGAAGTAGCGTTGTTTCGTATCTACCTAAATCTTCATTCTTCTATAGTGTGGCTGTTTTTAGCATAGAGCGACCTTACACCCGGTGAAGATAAAACCATACTCTCCACCAAGGAAGAGTCCGCTGTACACTAACACATTATCTTCTCATGTACGAAGAAGCGTTGTTTCGTATCTAAGTAAATCTTCATTCTTCTATAGTTTGGCTGTTATTAGCATAGAGCGACCTCACACCCGGTGAAGATAAAACCATACTCTCCACCAAGGAATAGTTCGCTGTACAGTAACACATTTACCTTCCCCCTATTCGAAGTATCGTTGTTTCGTATCTACCTAAATCTTCATTCTTCTATAGTGTGGCTGTTATTAGCATAGAGCGACCTAACACCCGGTGAAGATAAAACCATACTCTCCACCAAGGAAGAGTCCGCTGTACACTAACACATTATCTTCTCATGTACGAAGAAGCGTTGTTTCGTATCTAAGTAAATCTTCATTCTTCTATAGTTTAGCTGTTGTTAGCATAGAGCGACTTCGCACCCGGTGAAGATAAAAAATACACTCCACCAAGGAAGAGTCCGCTGTACACTAACACATTTACCTTCCCCCTATTCGAAGTAGCGTTGTTTCGTATCTACCTAAATCTTCATTCTTCTATAGTGTGGCTGTTTTTAGCATAGAGCGACCTTACACCCGGTGAAGATAAAACCATACTCTCCACCAAGGAAGAGTCCGCTGTACACTAACACATTATCTTCTCATGTACGAAGAAGCGTTGTTTCGTTTCTAAGTAAATCTTCAGTCTACTATAGTTTGGCTGTTATTAGCATAGAGCGACCTCACACCCGGTGAAGATAAAAAAATACACTCCATCAAGGAATAGTTCGCTGTACACTAACACATTTAACTTCCCCCTATTCGAAGTAGCGTTGTTTCGTATCTAAGTAAATCTTCATTCTTCTATAGTTTGGCTGTTATTAGCATAGAGCAACCTCACACCCGGTGAAGATAAAACCATACTCTCCACCAAGGAAGAGTCCGCTCTACACTAACACATTATCTTCTCATGTACGAAGAAGCGTTGTTTCGTATCTAAGTAAATCTTCATTCTTCTATAGTGTAGCTGTTATTAGCATAGAGCGACCTAACACCCGGTGAAGATAATGGCATAATGCTGGGAATAATCCCCACGAATATTCCTTGTTGCTTCTAGAGCGTTGCATCCTGATGTCTTGACATAACCTTTATAAAGATGTGTCTGTTACACTCTCTTACTACAAGAATACTGGAAATGTAGATGGATTTACGTTGAGTACGTAAGTAGCATAATGCTGGGAATAATCCCCACGAATATTCCTTGTTGCTTGTAGAGCGTTGCATCCTGATGTCTTGACATAACCTTTATAAAGATCTGTCTGTTACACTCTCTTGGTACAAGAATACTGGAAATGTAGATGGATTTACGTTGAGTACGTAAGTAGCATAATGCTGGGAATAATCCCCACGAATATTCCTTGTTGCTTGTAGAGCGTTGCATCCTGATGTCTTGACATAACCTTTATAAAGATCTGTCTGTTACACTCTCTTGGTACAAGAATACAGGAAATGTAGATGGATTTACGTTGAGTACGTAAGTAGCATAATGCTGGGAATAATCCCCACGAATATTCCTTGTTGCTTGTAGAGCGTTGCATCCTGATGTCTTGACATAACCTTTATAAAGATCTGTCTGTTACACTCTCTTGGTACAAGAATACAGGAAATGTAGATGGATTTACGTTGAGTACGTAAGTAGCATAATGCTGGGAATAATCCCCACGAATATTCCTTGTTGCTTGTAGAGCGTTGCATCCTGATGTCTTGACATAACCTTTATAAAGATCTGTCTGTTACACTCTCTTGGTACAAGAATACAGGAAATGTAGATGGATTTACGTTGAGTACGTAAGTAGCATAATGCTGGGAATAATCCCCACGAATATTCCTTGTTGCTTGTAGAGCGTTGCATCCTGATGTCTTGACATAACCTTTATAAAGATCTGTCTGTTACACTCTCTTGGTACAAGAATACAGGAAATGTAGATGGATTTACGTTGAGTACGTAAGTAGCATAATGCTGGGAATAATCCCCACGAATATTCCTTGTTGCTTGTAGAGCGTTGCATCCTGATGTCTTGACATAACCTTTATAAAGATCTGTCTGTTACACTCTCTTGGTACAAGAATACTGGAAATGTAGATGGATTTACGTTGAGTACGTAAGTAGCATAATGCTGGGAATAATCCCCACGAATATTCCTTGTTGCTTGTAGAGCGTTGCATCCTGATGTCTTGACATAACCTATATAAAGATCTGTCTGTTACACTCTCTTGGTACAAGAATACAGGAAATGTAGATGGATTTACGTTGAGTACGTAAGTAGCATAATGCTGGGAATAATCCCCACGAATATTCCTTGTTGCTTGTAGAGCGTTGCATCCTGATGTCTTGACATAACCTTTATAAAGATCTGTCTGTTACACTCTCTTGGTACAAGAATACAGGAAATGTAGATGGATTTACGTTGAGTACGTAAGTAGCATAATGCTGGGAATAATCCCCACGAATATTCCTTGTTGCTTGTAGAGCGTTGCATCCTGATGTCTTGACATAACCTTTATAAAGATCTGTCTGTTACACTCTCTTGGTACAAGAATACTGGAAATGTAGATGGATTTACGTTGAGTACGTAAGTAGCATAATGCTGGGAATAATACCCACGAATATTCCTTGTTGCTTGTAGAGCGTTGCATCCTGATGTCTTGACATAACCTTTATAAAGATCTGTCTGTTACACTCTCTTGGTACAAGAATACTGGAAATGTAGATGGATTTACGTTGAGTACGTAAGTAGCATAATGCTGGGAATAATCCCCACGAATATTCCTTGTTGCTTGTAGAGCGTTGCATCCTGATGTCTTGACATAACCTTTATAAAGATCTGTCTGTTACACTCTCTTGGTACAAGAATACAGGAAATGTAGATGGATTTACGTTGAGTACGTAAGTAGCATAATGCTGGGAATAATCCCCACGAATATTCCTTGTTGCTTGTAGAGCGTTGCATCCTGATGTCTTGACATAACCTTTATAAAGATCTGTCTGTTACACTCTCTTGGTACAAGAATACAGGAAATGTAGATGGATTTACGTTGAGTACGTAAGTAGCATAATGCTGGGAATAATCCCCACGAATATTCCTTGTTGCTTGTAGAGCGTTGCATCCTGATGTCTTGACATAACCTTTATAAAGATCTGTCTGTTACACTCTCTTGGTACAAGAATACTGGAAATGTAGATGGATTTACGTTGAGTACGTAAGTAGCATAATGCTGGGAATAATCCCCACGAATATTCCTTGTTGCTTGTAGAGCGTTGCATCCTGATGTCTTGACATAACCTTTATAAAGATCTGTCTGTTACACTCTCTTGGTACAAGAATACAGGAAATGTAGATTGATTTATGTTGAACTACTGTACGTAAGTAGCATAATGCTGGGAATAATCCCCACGAATATTCCTTGTTGCTTGTAGAGCGTTGCATCCTGATGTCTTGACATAACCTTTATAAAGATCTGTCTGTTACACTCTCTTGGTACAAGAATACAGGAAATGTAGATGGATTTATGTTGAACTACTGTACGTAAGTAGCATAATGCTGGGAATAATCCCCACGAATATTCCTTGTTGCTTGTAGAGCGTTGCATCCTGATGTCTTGACATAACCTTTATAAAGATCTGTCTGTTACACTCTCTTGGTACAAGAATACAGGAAATGTAGATGGATTTATGTTGAACTACTGTACGTAAGTAGCATAATGCTGGGAATAATCCCCACGAATATTCCTTGTTGCTTGTAGAGCGTTGCATCCTGATGTCTTGACATAACCTTTATAAAGATCTGTCTGTTACACTCTCTTGGTACAAGAATACAGGAAATGTAGATTGATTTATGTTGAACTACTGTACGTAAGTAGCATAATGCTGGGAATAATCCCCACGAATATTCCTTGTTGCTTGTAGAGCGTTGCATCCTGATGTCTTGACATAACCTTTATAAAGATCTGTCTGTTACACTCTCTTGGTACAAGAATACAGGAAATGTAGATGGATTTATGTTGAACTACTGTACGTAAGTAGCATAATGCTGGGAATAATCCCCACGAATATTCCTTGTTGCTTGTAGAGCGTTGCATCCTGATGTCTTGACATAACCTTTATAAAGATCTGTCTGTTACACTCTCTTGGTACAAGAATACAGGAAATGTAGATTGATTTATGTTGAACTACTGTACGTAAGTAGCATAATGCTGGGAATAATCCCCACGAATATTCCTTGTTGCTTGTAGAGCGTTGCATCCTGATGTCTTGACATAACCTTTATAAAGATCTCTCTGTTACACTCTCTTGGTACAAGAATACAGGAAATGTAGATGGATTTATGTTGAACTACTGTACGTAAGTAGCATAATGCTGGGAATAATCCCCACGAATATTCCTTGTTGCTTGTAGAGCGTTGCATCCTGATGTCTTGACATAACCTTTATAAAGATCTGTCTGTTACACTCTCTTGGTACAAGAATACAGGAAATGTAGATGGATTTATGTTGAACTACTGTACGTAAGTAGCATAATGCTGGGAATAATCCCCACGAATATTCCTTGTTGCTTGTAGAGCGTTGCATCCTGATGTCTTGACATAACCTTTATAAAGATCTGTCTGTTACACTCTCTTGGTACAAGAATACAGGAAATGTAGATTGATTTATGTTGAACTACTGTACGTAAGTAGCATAATGCTGGGAATAATCCCCACGAATATTCCTTGTTGCTTGTAGAGCGTTGCATCCTGATGTCTTGACATAACCTTTATAAAGATCTGTCTGTTACACTCTCTTGGTACAAGAATACAGGAAATGTAGATTGATTAATGTTGAACTACTGTACGTAAGTAGCATAATGCTGGGAATAATCCCCACGAATATTCCTTGTTGCTTGTAGAGCGTTGCATCCTGATGTCTTGACATAACCTTTATAAAGATCTGTCTGTTACACTCTCTTGGTACAAGAATACAGGAAATGTAGATGGATTTACGTTGAGTACGTAAGTAGCATAATGCTGGGAATAATCCCCACGAATATTCCTTGTTGCTTGTAGAGCGTTGCATCCTGATGTCTTGACATAACCTTTATAAAGATCTGTCTGTTACACTCTCTTGGTACAAGAATACTGGAAATGTAGATGGATTTACGTTGAGTACGTAAGTAGCATAATGCTGGGAATAATCCCCACGAATATTCCTTGTTGCTTGTAGAGCGTTGCATCCTGATGTCTTGACATAACCTTTATAAAGATCTGTCTGTTACACTCTCTTGGTACAAGAATACAGGAAATGTAGATGGATTTACGTTGAGTACGTAAGTAGCATAATGCTGGGAATAATCCCCACGAATATTCCTTGTTGCTTGTAGAGCGTTGCATCCTGATGTCTTGACATAACCTTTATAAAGATCTGTCTGTTACACTCTCTTGGTACAAGAATACAGGAAATGTAGATGGATTTACGTTGAGTACGTAAGTAGCATAATGCTGGGAATAATCCCCACGAATATTCCTTGTTGCTTGTAGAGCGTTGCATCCTGATGTCTTGACATAACCTTTATAAAGATCTGTCTGTTACACTCTCTTGGTACAAGAATACAGGAAATGTAGATGGATTTACGTTGAGTACGTAAGTAGCATAATGCTGGGAATAATCCCCACGAATATTCCTTGTTGCTTGTAGAGCGTTGCATCCTGATGTCTTGACATAACCTTTATAAAGATCTGTCTGTTACACTCTCTTGGTACAAGAATACAGGAAATGTAGATGGATTTACGTTGAGTACGTAAGTAGCATAATGCTGGGAATAATCCCCACGAATATTCCTTGTTGCTTGTAGAGCGTTGCATCCTGATGTCTTGACATAACCTTTATAAAGATCTGTCTGTTACACTCTCTTGGTACAAGAATACAGGAAATGTAGATGGATTTACGTTGAGTACGTAAGTAGCATAATGCTGGGAATAATCCCCACGAATATTCCTTGTTGCTTGTAAGTAGAGAAGGCTATTGTTGAGACGGAGCGCTTGGGAGGGAACCAATAGGAAAGCTGGATTTGCTACCCCCACCCCTTTCCAAGATGGCGGCGCCCATAAGCGCGGGAACAACATTTACACCAAGCCAATAGGAAAGCCGGATTTGCTACCCCAACCCCTTTCCAAGATGGCGGCGCCCATAAGCGCGGGAACAACATTTACACCAAGCTAATAGGAAAGACGGATTTGCTACCCCAACCCCTATCCAAGATGGCGACGCCCATAAGCGTGGGAAGTTCAAATACTCAACTGTCTGTGTGGGAATCGGTATGCTAATGCCTGACGGACACCCAACACACGGACACCCGCACCAGCAGAAGGGAGATGTGTGAAGAGTATGAATATCAGTACACCAAACTCTATGTCTGTTCCCGAATAACAAGGTCGATTCTCTGTAACGCCTAATACTGTGTGTAGCAAATATACAAGGTTATCTAGACACTTGCACTCCTAACCGCTATGTGTAGAGGTGAAATAATAATAACTCAAATATCTCTTAGCATAAGGTTAGTCTCCGACCTCCTGCATGCTCTGTCGTGGGTATTTCCTAGCTTTATAAAGGAAAAAACAACGAAAAAGCCTGTACCTGCTCAGACCTGCACATCCCAGCTAAATTGGATCCAACCTAACCAACACATAGTAGAAGGGGTGATCTCAACAACGTTCAGGACCATCCCCGGGGGTTGTTATGAATGAAGAAGGCTCTGAATGACCTTGATCATAGACTATGGGACGTATATGACTACGTCTAGAGGTAGTTATTGGATAACCTAGGCAGGTAAAAATGGATCAAACCTACCCACAGGTATGGGGTGATCTCAACAACGATCAGGACCATCCCCAGGGGTTGGAACGGATGAAGGCGGCTCTGAATGGCCATGATCATAGACTATGAGGTGTGTTTGACTACTTCTAGAGGTAATTAATGGAAAAAACCAAATCAGGCCTATGACGCAACCACCCCGGGACATCCTCAAAACCCTCCCCGGAGGTAGCTACCGGCGTGGGGTTATCTTAAGATATAACTGTTTAATATATGAAATATCAACGCTCGAACGACTCAGGGCCCACCCTAAAATGAACGGTATAACCCAGGGTAATGAGGGATACAAGTTGAATGTTAAATGCCGCGTAGGCCGCTCACTCGAACCCTGACGGGCCAGCGCCTTAAAAACAAAATATCTAAAAACATACCAGGTATAGCAACAGAGGTATCTAGTAGGGCCTACCTCCAAAGGTAAAAAAATAAACAGTGTAACAAAGCCTTATCGCTTGAGTGAACACGTTTGACCTACATGTGCAGGCATGCAGAGATAACGCAAATCCCTAGAACCGCAAAGACAGATAGCTACCGGTGGTCTATTTTCATATTATAAAAATAATAAGCAGTTACCTGTACAGAAAAAATAAATACCTTTGCAGATAAGAGAGCAAGAACCTGGACACATAGAAGAATCAAATACGTGTGCAGACAGAAGAAGCAAGGATCTGGACATATAGAAGAAGCAAAGACCTGGATGGATAGGAAAATAAAGGACCCGGACAGGTATACGAGGCAAAGCCTGGGCAGATAGAAAAAACAAGGATTTGGACAGGTAGACGAGGTAGGGCTTGGGCAGATAGAAGAAACAACGATCTGGACAGATAGAAGAAGCTAGGACATGGATAGGTAGACGAGGCAGGGCCTGGACAGATTGAAGAAGCAATGACCCAGAGAGATTGATGAGGTAAGGCTTGGACAGATAGAAGAAGCAAGAACCTGGACAAATAGAAGAAGCAAATACCTGGACTGGTATACGGAGTAACGTCCCGGACAGATAGAAGAAACAAATATCTGGACAGATAAAAGAACCAAGGACTTCGGCACGTAGAGGAACCAATACTTGGACAGACGGAAGAAGCAAGGACATGAACAGATAAGAGAAGTAAGGACCTGGACGGATAGAAGAAGCAAGTACCTGGACAGATAGAAGAAGCAGGGATATGGACAGATAGGAGAAGCCTTGCCAGATAGGAGGAAGTCCTTGACCTGGACAGATAGAAGAAGCAAATACATGGACACATAGAAGAAGCAAAGACCTGGACAGATAGAATATGCAAGTACCAGGACAAATAGAAGAAGCGAGTAGTTGGACAGATAGAAGAAGTAAGGACATAGACAGATATGAGAAGCACGGACTTGGGCAGATAGAAGAAGCAAGTACATGGATACATAGAAGAAGTAAGGATATGGACAGATAGGAGAAGCAAGGACCTGGACCGATAAAAAGAGCAAATACCTGGACAGATAGAAGAAGCAAGGACCTGTACCGATGGAAGAAGCAAGTACATGGACTGATAGAAGAAGCAAGGACCCGGACCGATAAAAGAAACAAGCACCTGGGCAGATAGAAGAAGCAGGTACTTGGACAGATAGTAGAAGTAAGCACCTGGACAGACAGAAGAACCAAGGACCTGGACAGATAGAAGAAGCAAAGACCTGGACAGATAAAAGAAGCAATGACCTAGACTGATAGAAGAAGTAAGGACATGGACCGATAAAAGAAACAAGGACCTGGAAGAAATGACGCTACCTCATGTCCACAATATATATTAAGCGCTATTGAAAATAGACTACCGCTCATTCAATATAGTGTGTAATCTAAAGCTTTACAAAAACTGAAAAAGACCTGACATTAACATATAATATCTCGTATCCAAAATATATATATTAAACGCTAATGAAAATAAACTACCAATCATTCAATATAATCTATGATCTAGGCTTCAGATAATTCGAAAAATGAAGTGTGAAAATATTCTCTCCTATAAATAAACACCTATTGTATCATCTAGAGTTAACATAATTTAAAAAAAGACTAGTTACTTACAATGCGAGTGTTTATAGGTTGTTGTGACGTAGACGCCATCTCTCGTGAATGTATGACCTGCAGTTTAACGGATCACAATAGTTGATCAAAGTATAGCTCTCCTCCCGGGTTGATTGCAGAAAGTCTTCAAAACTAAATAACTTAAATAACGGGCTTAAACAGATATAGTCTTTAAAAGATTTTATCAACGCTAGCTTTACAGATACAGGTAAGTCCAAACTGTCTATATCATGTCTGTTCTATACGCATGCGCAGACCTCAATAGCGCATAGATTAAACAAAGATAGAGGCACTGTAAAATTTATAAAAAAGAAACATGCTGAAACCTGTTAATGAATAATATTACTCTGTAATGGCCAAATTCACAGTCTGGCCGACATGTTCGATAACAGTTAAAGATTTGCCTAAAATAGAGCTCAAATCTTCCACAGTCAACGCCGTAGCGTATCGCTTTGGAAGAAAGACAGCACGTCTGTCTTCATCATCTACCTGTAAGTCTACAAGTACGGTGTTACCATACTTTGCTTCGACAAAACGCGCATTTACAATTTTATATGCCATGCCTATCTTTAGATCGCGTATAGGCATAGAATCTACAGAATTTAAAGCTGAAAACTTTGCCGACACTGATGATGACATTTTTACTACTTATTGGCAAACACACACACACAGATCACTTGAAATACAGACTATGTAAAAAACACTATATCTCCACCTGTATATAATGTTTTATACATAGCTGTGGAAGAGTCCATTTGAGAGGTGAGTGGACGAGTCCAAGCAAGTTGGACTGATCCATAATTACGTCATAACTAAGACTGTTGATTACAACAAGGCGGGCGATACCGTATGTAGAGGTAAACACATCGTATTCGATGAGAAGTTTAAATACAAGTTAACACATAATATAAAATGCACGGCCTGACTAGGGTTTAACAAACAGTATCCGATGAGTAGACTGGCTACGGTTTAACAAATAGTATCCATTGAGTAGGTTGAATACAAACTATCACATAGTATCCATTGTAAATATTGGCTAATGGTTATCAAATAGTATCTGATACATAGCTGGGCTAATGATTAACACATTGTATCCGATACATAGATTGACTAGGGCTAACACATAGTATCCGAGGCAAAGATTGACTAATGGTTAACACATAATATCCATTGCACGGCTTGGGTAATATATATATATATATATATATATATATATATATATATATATATATATATAGTTAGCCTACATTTTGTGTTATGTATGTAAACCCACATATTATGCTAAGCTGGTTACCCATAGACATGGATCTATGGTAATGCAAGAGTAAGCCTAAGTGTAACCCATACCCTGACAACAGTTACCTAGCCTCACCATAGCCTACATAGGTAGACAACCGATACCTAGCCCGACCATAGGTTACATAGCTAGACAATAGATACCTAACCCTGAATCAAATACATAGCCTGACAACCGATACATAGCCTAACAACAGAGCTAGATCACAGACCAACGTTTCAACTACACAACATTATGCTATGTTTAACCAGCCAACATACACGAAGTTCAAACGAACAACATTGACACCAAGTTCAAATAGGCTATGGCTGGTGAAGGCTAGATCAACGTTGAAAAACTTACACTAATCAACCAACAAACTTACACATGGTTCAAATAGGTTATGGAGGGTGAAGACATAATTATAGCTATCAATAGCTATGCAGAAACCGTCAAGGCCATTACACATATTGTCCAGGTATGTTGTATCAGTTACAACATACTGACTAATACGAGTACCTCCATCAAATCTTAGGTAAAGCTACCTTGGAGTCAGGCCTTAGGTAAAGCTACCTCGGAGTCAGCCCTTAGGTAAATCAAGCTCAGGTAAGGTTGGTAAAACAGCTATCTATGCATGCCCAATCTCAATAGTTACGTTAAAAAGAGCTACCGATGCTCACCCTACCATAATAGCTACGTACAGACGGCTAATATTGTATAACCTATCACAAGACTTATGTAAAAACAGCTATGCATAACCTGTCACAATAACTGCGTAAAGGCAGCTAACAATGCCTACCCCATTAAAATAGCTACGAAAAGATAACAACCAATACATACCCTATCATAATAGCTATGTAAAGACAGCTAAAGATGCATAACCTAACTCAGTAATGACCGCTATTAAATAATGAACCATCACAACAGCCTCGTAAAGACAGCTACCAACACCACAATAGCTACGTAAAAACAGTTATCGATCCATGACCCGTATTACACCATTATGTGCGTTACCCTACATCATGTATTAAGCCAATAAACGCCTAAACCTACATTCCTCCTGTATTAAGCCACGCTACCCCTACATAGGCCTACACCCTGTAGCCAATATGCACGGTGTCCTACATTAGCCGTTAAAAAGAGCTACCGATGCTCACCCTACCATAATAGCTACGTACAGACGGCTAATATTGTATAACCTATCACAAGACTTATGTAAAAACAGCTATGCATAACCTGTCACAATAACTGGGTAAAGGCAGCTAACAATGCCTACCCCATTAAAATAGCTACGAAAAGATAACAACCAATACATACCCTATCATAATAGCTATGTAAAGACAGCTAAAGATGCATAACCTAACTCAGTAATGACCGCTATTAAATAATGAACCATCACAACAGCCTCATAAAGACAGCTACCAACACCACAATAGCTACGTAAAAACAGTTATCGATCCATGACCCGTATTATACCATTATGTGCGTTACCCTACATCATGTATTAAGCCAATAAACGTCTAAACCTACATTCCTCCTGTATTAAGCCACGTTACCCCTACATAGGCCTACACCCTGTAGCCAATATGCACGGTACCCTACATTAGCCTACAGATTGCGTTAGGGCAACATACACGTAAACCTGTATTAGGTATATATGGGTGTTAACCTCCATAGGCCTACATATTGTGTTAGGTCGATATACCTGTAAATCTGCAGACACCCTGCATTAAGCCAATATGCATGATACGGTACATAGGCCTATAAGTCAATAAACAGTGTTGTTACGTTTCATTCACAGATGACCTGCCGATGGTCCGGATGCCGTCTTGACCGACATTTTGTTTGAGGTCATTTGCTGCGGTTATGTTGATATGTCCAGAGTGAGCTATTGCGGTCGTAACAGTATTAATGTAAGGTTTTAAACAAGCATATATTTGTCGAGCTCTGTGTGTATGATCTACACCTGCAATGAAACGTAACAACACTGTTTATTGACTTATAGGCCTATGTACCGTATCATGCATATTGGCTTAATACAGGGTGTCTGCAGATTTACAGGTATATCGACCTAACACAATATGTAGGCCTATGGAGGTTAACACCCATATATACCTAATACAGGTTTACGTGTATGTTGCCCTAACGCAATCTGTAGGCTAATGTAGGGTACCGTGCATATTGGCTACAGGGTGTAGGCCTATGTAGGGGTAGCGTGGCTTAATACAGGAGGAATGTAGGTTTAGGCGTTTATTGGCTTAATACATGATGTAGGGTAACGCACATAATGGTGTAATACGGGTCATGGATCGATAACTGTTTTTACGTAGCTATTGTGGTGTTGGTAGCTGTCTTTACGAGGCTGTTGTGATGGTTCATTATTTAATAACGGTCATTACTGAGTTAGGTTATGCATCTTTAGCTGTCTTTACATAGCTATTATGATAGGGTATGTATTGGTTGTTATCTTTTCGTAGCTATTTTAATGGGGTAGGCATTGTTAGCTGCCTTTACGCAGTTATTGTGACAGGTTATGCATAGCTGTTTTTACATAAGTCTTGTGATAGGTTATACAATATTAGCCGTCTGTACGTAGCTATTATGGTAGGGTGAGCATCGGTAGCTCTTTTTAACGTAACTATTGAGATTGGGCATGCATAGATAGCTGTTTTACCAACCTTACCTGAGCTTTACCTATGGTCTTGCTTTACCTAAGGGCTGACTCCGAGGTAGCTTTACCTAAGGCCTGACTCCAAGGTAGCTTTACCTAAGATTTGATGGAGGTACTCGTATTAGTCAGTATGTTGTAACTGATACAACATACCTGGACAATATGTGTAATGGCCTTGACGGTTTCTGCATAGCTATTTTTGGTATGCATTGATAGCTATAATTATGTCTTCACCCTCCATAACCTATTTGAACCATGTGTAAGTTTGTTGGTTGATTAGTGTAAGTTTTTCAACGTTGATCTAGCCTTCACCAGCCATAGCCTATTTGAACTTGGTGTCAATGTTGTTCGTTTGAACTTCGTGTATGTTGGCTGGTTAAACATAGCATAATGTTGTGTAGTTGAAACGTTGGTCTGTGATCTAGCTCTGTTGTTAGGCTATGTATCGGTTGTCAGGCTATGTATTTGATTCAGGGTTAGGTATCTATTGTCTAGCTATGTAACCTATGGTCGGGCTAGGTATCGGTTGTCTACCTATGTAGGCTATGGTGAGGCTAGGTAACTGTTGTCAGGGTATGGGTTACACTTAGGCTTACTCTTGCATTACCATAGATCCATGTCTATGGGTAACCAGCTTAGCATAATATGTGGGTTTACATACATAACACAAAATGTAGGCTAACTATATATATATATTACCCAAGCCGTGCAATGGATATTATGTGTTAACCATTAGTCAATCTTTGCCTCGGATACTATGTGTTAGCCCTAGTCAATCTATGTATCGGATACAATGTGTTAATCATTAGCCCAGCTATGTATCAGATACTATTTGATAACCATTAGCCAATATTTACAATGGATACTATGTGATAGTTTGTATTCAACCTACTCAATGGATACTATTTGTTAAACCGTAGCCAGTCTACTCAGCGGATACTGTTTGTTAAACCCTAGTCAGGCCGTGCATTTTATATTATGTGTTAACTTGTATTTAAACTTCTCATCGAATACGATGTGTTTACCTCTACATACGGTATCGCCCGCCTTGTTGTAATCAACAGTCTTAGTTATGACGTAATTATGGATCAGTCCAACTTGCTTGGACTCGTCCACTCACCTCTCAAATGGACTCTTCCACAGCTATGTATAAAACATTATATACAGGTGGAGATACAGTGTTTTTTACATAGTCTGTGTTTCAAGTGATCTGTGTGTGTGTTTGCCAATAAGTAGTAAAATGTCATCATCAGTGTCGGCAAAGTTTTCAGCTTTAAATTCTGTAGATTCTATGCCTATACGCGATCTAAAGATAGGCATGGCATATAAAATTGTAAATGCGCGTTTTGTCGAAGCAAAGTATGGTAACACCGTACTTGTAGACTTACAGGTAGATGATGAAGACAGACGTGCTGTCTTTCTTCCAAAGCGATACGCTACGGCGTTGACTGTGGAAGATTTGAGCTCTATTTTAGGCAAATCTTTAACTGTTATCGAACATGTCGGCCAGACTGTGAATTTGGCCATTACAGAGTAATATTATTCATTAACACGTTTCAGCATGTTTCTTTTTTATAAATTTTACAGTGCCTCTATCTTTGTTTAATCTATGCGCTATTGAGGTCTGCGCATGCGTATAGAACAGACATGATATAGACAGTTTGGACTTACCTGTATCTGTAAAGCTAGCGTTGATAAAATCTTTTAAAGACTATATCTGTTTAAGCCCGTTATTTAAGTTATTTAGTTTTGAAGACTTTCTGCAATCAACCCAGGAGGAGAGCTATACTTTGATCAACTATTGTGATCCGTTAAACTGCAGGTCATACATTCACGAGAGATGGCGTCTACGTCACAACAACCTATAAACACTCGCATTGTAAGTAACTAGTCTTTTTTTTAAATTATGTTAACTCTAGATGATACAATAGGTGTTTATTTATAGGAGAGAATATTTTCACACTTCATTTTTCGAATTATCTGAAGCCTAGATCATAGATTATATTGAATGATTGGTAGTTTATTTTCATTAGCGTTTAATATATATATTTTGGATACGAGATATTATATGTTAATGTCAGGTCTTTTTCAATTTTTGTAAAGCTTTAGATTACACACTATATTGAATGAGCGGTAGTCTATTTTCAATAGCGCCTAATATATATTGTGGACATGAGGTAGCGTCATTTCTTCCAGGTCCTTGTTTCTTTTATCGGTCCATGTCCTTACTTCTTCTATCAGTCTAGGTCATTGCTTCTTTTATCTGTCCAGGTCTTTGCTTCTTCTATCTGTCCAGGTCCTTGGTTCTTCTGTCTGTCCAGGTGCTTACTTCTACTATCTGTCCAAGTACCTGCTTCTTCTATCTGCCCAGGTGCTTGTTTCTTTTATCGGTCCAGGTCCTTGCTTCTTCTATCAGTCCATGTACTTGCTTCTTCCATCGGTACAGGTCCTTGCTTCTTCTATCTGTTCAGGTATTTGCTCTTTTTATCGGTCCAGGTCCTTGCTTCTCCTATCTGTCCATATCCTTACTTCTTCTATGTATCCATGTACTTGCTTCTTCTATCTGCCCAAGTCCGTGCTTCTCATATCTGTCCATGTCCTTACTTCTTCTATCTGTCCAACTACTCGCTTCTTCTATTTGTCCTGGTACTTGCATATTCTATCTGTCCAGGTCTTTGCTTCTTCTATGTGTCCATGTATTTGCTTCTTCTATCTGTCCAGGTCAAGGACCTCCTCCTATCTGGCAAGGCTTCTCCTATCTGTCCATATCCCTGCTTCTTCTATCTGTCCAGGTACTTGCTTCTTCTATCCGTCCAGGTCCTTACTTCTCTTATCTGTTCATGTCCTTGCTTCTTCCGTCTGTCCAAGTATTGGTTCCTCTACGTGCCGAGGTCCTTGGTTCTTTTATCTGTCCAGATATTTGTTTCTTCTATCTGTCCGGGACGTTACTCCGTATACCCGTCCAGGTATTTGCTTCTTCTATTTGTCCAGGTTCTTGCTTCTTCTATCTGTCCAAGCCTTACCTCATCAATCTCTCTGGGTCATTGCTTCTTCAATCTGTCCAGGCCCTGCCTCGTCTACCTATCCATGTCCTAGCTTCTTCTATCTGTCCAGATCGTTGTTTCTTCTATCTGCCCAGGCCCTACCTCGTCTACCTGTCCAAATCCTTGTTTTTTCTATCTGCCCAGGCTTTGCCTCGTATACCTGTCCGGGTCCTTTATTTTCCTATCCATCCAGGTCTTTGCTTCTTCTATATGTCCAGATCCTTGCTTCTTCTGTCTGCACACGTATTTGATTCTTCTATGTGTCCAGGTTCTTGCTCTCTTATCTGCAAAGGTATTTATTTTTTCTGTACAGGTAACTGCTTATTATTTTTATAATATGAAAATAGACCACCGGTAGCTATCTGTCTTTGCGGTTCTATGCGTTATCTCTGCATGGTTGCACATGTAGGTTAGGCTTGTTCACTCAGGCCTTGTTACACTGTTTCGCCTCTAAAAGGTGGGCCATACTCTATATGTTGTTTTTTGATAATCTGTAGCGAGGGTCGCTAGCTAGTCATGGATCATAGCCCACTGTTTTGTTTAGCAATCAACCTGTGGCCCTCATTACCCAGGGTTCTACCGTTCATTTTAGGGTGGGCCTTGGGATCATTCGAGCATTGATATTTCATATATTAAACAATTATATCTCAGGATATCCCCCGCGCCAGTAGCTACCTCAGGGGCAGATCCTGAGGATGTCCCGGGTTGTTACGTCATAGGCTTACCTGATTAGGTTTTTCCTACCTCTAGAGGTAGTCACCTCATAGTCCATGATAATGGTCATTCAGAGCCGCCTCTCGTCCATAACATCCCCCAGAGATACTCCTGTTTGTTGCTGAGATCGCCCAATCTACTAGATACATTTTGGCCGGCCTAGGTTAGTCGATTATAAACCCCATAGTCTATGATCAACACCATGGGGTGGTCCTAAACGTAGCTAAGATCGCCCTTGTTATTAGGAGTATGTTGGGTTAGATACAGTTGGGCTAGCGAGGTTTTCCAATAACCACATCTAGACGTAGTATATGATCAAGGTCTTTCAGGGCTGCCCTCGTCCACGACAACCCCCGGGGAAGGTCCTAAACGTAGCTGAGATGTCCCCCAACACTTAGGTTAGATCCGTTTTGCCTAGCTTGGGTTAGCTGGTTGGAATTTATTTTTTTCCATTTACCGCCCCTCTAGGCATGGTCAAAACCACCCTTAGGGGTTGGGTGAGGGTCGGCGTCAGGCCTCTGCAACATCCGGAACTACCCCTATAGTCCTAGGTTACACACCCTATCGGACAAAGCACATGTTCCAAAATTTTATCGAAAATCGCCCCACCCCCAATCTACCACCGGAGCATCCGCCGGGGAAGGTCCTGAACGTAGCTAAGGTCACCCCCTACACTTAGGTTGGGTTAGGTTGGATACAATTTGGCTAGCTTAGGTTAGTGGCTTGGAGTTAAATTTTTTCGAAAAACTGCCCCCTACCCCTCTAAACGTGGTCAAAACCACCCTCAAAGCTAGGGTCGGGGTCACGACGTCTGCCCGCATCATCCGAAACTACCCCTATTGTCCTAGGTTACGTAGCGGCCGATTTTTTTTTTTTTTTTTTCGAAAAACTACCCCCTACCCCCCTGAACGTGGTCGAAACCACCCCTTGGTCTAGGGTCAGGGCCGGGATGACCTTGAGCATCATCCAAAACTACCCCTATAGTCCTAGGTTACGTAGCGGCCTAGTTTAGGGGTGGCTGTGCCCAGGTATCACAACTTCTACTCTTGTAGAGCGTTGCATCCTGATGTCTTGACATAACCTTTATAAAGATCTGTCTGTTACACTCTCTTGGTACAAGAATACAGGAAATGTAGATGGATTTACGTTGAGTACGTAAGTAGCATAATGCTGGGAATAATCCCCACGAATATTCCTTGTTGCTTGTAGAGCGTTGCATCCTGATGTCTTGACATAACCTTTATAAAGATCTGTCTGTTACACTCTCTTGGTACAAGAATACAGGAAATGTAGATGGATTTACGTTGAGTACGTAAGTAGCATAATGCTGGGAATAATCCCCACGAATATTCCTTGTTGCTTGTAGAGCGTTGCATCCTGATGTCTTGACATAACCTTTATAAAGATCTGTCTGTTACACTCTCTTGGTACAAGAATACAGGAAATGTAGATGGATTTACGTTGAGTACGTAAGTAGCATAATGCTGGGAATAATCCCCACGAATATTCCTTGTTGCTTGTAGAGCGTTGCATCCTGATGTCTTGACATAACCTTTATAAAGATCTGTCTGTTACACTCTCTTGGTACAAGAATACTGGAAATGTAGATGGATTTACGTTGAGTACGTAAGTAGCATAATGCTGGGAATAATCCCCACGAATATTCCTTGTTGCTTGTAGAGCGTTGCATCCTGATGTCTTGACATAACCTTTATAAAGATCTGTCTGTTACACTCTCTTGGTACAAGAATACTGGAAATGTAGATGGATTTACGTTGAGTACGTAAGTAGCATAATGCTGGGAATAATCCCCACGAATATTCCTTGTTGCTTGTAGAGCGTTGCATCCTGATGTCTTGACATAACCTTTATAAAGATCTGTCTGTTACACTCTCTTGGTACAAGAATACAGGAAATGTAGATGGATTTACGTTGAGTACGTAAGTAGCATAATGCTGGGAATAATCCCCACGAATATTCCTTGTTGCTTGTAGAGCGTTGCATCCTGATGTCTTGACATAACCTTTATAAAGATCTGTCTGTTACACTCTCTTGGTACAAGAATACAGGAAATGTAGATGGATTTACGTTGAGTACGTAAGTAGCATAATGCTGGGAATAATCCCCACGAATATTCCTTGTTGCTTGTAGAGCGTTGCATCCTGATGTCTTGACATAACCTTTATAAAGATCTGTCTGTTACACTCTCTTGGTACAAGAATACAGGAAATGTAGATGGATTTACGTTGAGTACGTAAGTAGCATAATGCTGGGAATAATCCCCACGAATATTCCTTGTTGCTTGTAGAGCGTTGCATCCTGATGTCTTGACATAACCTTTATAAAGATGTGTCTGTTACACTCTCTTGGTACAAGAATACTGGAAATGTAGATGGATTTACGTTGAGTACGTAAGTAGCATAATGCTGGGAATAATCCCCACGAATATTCCTTGTTGCTTGTAGAGCGTTGCATCCTGATGTCTTGACATAACCTTTATAAAGATCTGTCTGTTACACTCTCTTGGTACAAGAATACAGGAAATGTAGATGGATTTACGTTGAACTACTGTACGTAAGTAGCATAATGCTGGGAATAGAGAATAATTACGCCATCGTGGGATCAGAGTTGCTTATCTGCCCTTAATCGGGGCTGACAGAGATGTCTACAGTTCAATTAAGATATGTGTAAAATTGCATTTGAAATGATAGAAACATAACCTTCGAATAAAGCTTTAAACAGTTGTTGTATGAAATCATATGACGAGTGAATTGTTTAACATATACAGCTGATAAAACAGTCTTAGTGCATTAAAAATAGCACCGTTTAATACGTCTTTGCTCTGTAATAACGAGGGCGTTTGAATTTATTATTTAATATGTTGTTACGATAAGTATTTATTTTAAAACTGATTTAAATTTCTTATGAAAATCAACAAATAATTAAAAGAAACAACTGAAAGATTTTAAAAGTAACAAGTCAAGCAATTCTCAAAGTTTTGGAGTTAATTTTACTTCAAACTCTAACATTACAATTGCTCCAGAACAATTTTATAAAAAACAAAATGACTCCTATCTTGGTCATCAGTCATATACTAACGTATATGCAACGTCAGTTTGGTCTTCCTACTAATGATGGATCACAGTTGCAGGCCTCTAGATACATGCAATATCAACAACAGAAATCATTTCATCTGACGTATGGAACTAGATCCCAAAGAGTTCCGATTGGATCTCCAACTATAAATAGAAATATATATAGGAGGAACATTATATGTCTCAGAGATATATTGAGACATGAGTATCTTATATTAGTAAAGTTAATTTTGTTTTTTTTTAACCTAACATAATTTAACAAGATACAGTAAACTCCCGATTATCCGTGGGCGGATTAACCGACTTGCGGATTATCCGGGGTCTGCCATTGTTTTACAAATATCCAATTTTTATTCCAATCAGATTCATGTGTTTAAATTTCCAAACGGTGAATTACGACGTAAATACATATCAGGCTTGATAGAAGTTAAGATGAAGGGAATAGATATGTAAGTATGTACGTACTAATTTTTACATTGAAGGGAAGCATCCCGACGCGGGCCAGCGAAATAAAAGGGGCGAGCAAGGTGGCTATTAACACGTTCAGCACGGCGAGCGTCCCAAGATGAGGAGGCTAAAATCAGAAATGACACTGCGTTGAGGTCCGTCGATTGCCTTATTCAGTACGTAGAGGAGCAAGACGACTCTTCACTGTGCGACAAAATGGTTCTCAAGAAACATAGATCGCACATTAAAGCTAAATCAATGCTCACAAAAAAAAACAGACGAAAGTGACAGATTTTTTGTTAAAAAGTGAAAGTATTACGTGTAAAGGAAATTACATATGTACATACATACTTACTTTTGACATATACTTATGTACATATTGTAAATAGTTAGACATATAAAGGTACATGTTATAATCTGTCAAATTCATCGACATTTTAAATTATTTTCTGTATTTATTTTGTCCTCTGAAGATTATTTGTGAATTGTATTAACCGGGGTCATTATTTGTGTAACTTATGGTATAATAATCGATTATCGATCGTTTTCCTTATTCTTTGTTCATGGCGGATTATCCGGGGAATTCGGGTATCTGGCGTTGCCGGGCCACCCTATTCCATGGATAATCGGGAGTTCACTGTACTTTGAAGGTTAGTTGTAATCATGTTATATTATTGAGTTTATGTGTGTTTTTAAATGAACCAAATAGGCAATGTGTGGCTATGATTGTATTTTTTAATTAATTAATTTACAAAATGGGGATCAACTTCGAATTTTTTCATTTTCACAAATGTTTCTCAAGAATACATTATAAATAGGAAACAGTTGATTTTAGTGGCCACAAAACATAAATACTGCATAAAAATTGCCATTAAATAAAGTGTTGTATACATAACCTCACTTTACAAACAATACTGTAACCAATAATTCCGTACATATAGTTTTTTCTTTAGACTTATTTTATTACAAACAATACTGTAACCAATATTTCTGTACATAAAGTTTTTTCCCTAGACTTATTTTATATAAACAACTTTTAAATACACAATCTTTATGAACAAATACAAAAATACAAATGCAACACATTTGGATTGTGATTAGTAATCCAGAAAGTCATTGTGAACGATACAATTGTTCCTTTCTTATAGCGTATTAATTTTACAAACATTTCTTTTGCAAAGCTTTAAATGACATTTTATATATTTTTACATCCAGTTATTATTTTTTCTTTTGCTTCCTACATTAAGATACCCTTGAAATATACAAATTTAAGACAGCATTTAAAATCAACTGCTTCTTGTTTAGGACATATTCTTGAGTAGGATTTGAAAAATTTAAAGCATCGAAGTTAGCCACCTTTTTTATGTATTGCTTTAATTTGTTGAGGTTTAGAATATATGGCAAATATTAAAATCAGCGACTGTGCTCTGAACGGTAAAATTTTTTTATTCTTGGTATATTAGGCTATATTGAACATGAATCTGAAGTAGTTTTGTATGCAAACATAAATTAACATAAAATAAACTAACCTAACCTAACCTGATTAGGGTTTTTTTCTAACGCTCTGATCGTGTACAATTTTTGGGTTGCGTTCAAATGACCAAATTTCATCTAACCAAACTGTACACACACAATTTACGCTGCCGTTAATTAACCAAATACGCGACTTTCAAATAATCGTAATACACGAACTTTAAATAACCAAATACGCTCATTTCAAATGACCAAATACACCGACTTCAACTAAAAGTAATGTTGCGGGTTATCGCTATGCCGCTCCGTAGGCGTTCAACGTACAACTTGAAGTTAATAAATAAATGGGAATTCATATTTCTAAAAATATCTAAACTTAGTAGTTATTATTACTACCTTTAAATTATTTCTCAACATTCTACGGTTTAACTTTATCGTTATTAAAATAAATGTAGTGCAGGAATATTATTAGGTTTGATTAGACCATAGATCGTAAAGTATCTTATTATAATTGTAAATAGTATACTTGAAAATCTTTTTGAATAATAAGTGTAATTACAAAAACTATGGGAAATATGATACAGTAATTATTATTGTAAACAAATGCAGATATAACAACATATTGAAACTTAAATAACTAACGTAATAAATATTTAAACATCGTGTTGAATAAAAGTGTAGTTACGAAACGATAATTAATATAATAAATTGATTGTTTTTCAAACGTTTTTAAAAATGATTCTAGATGTAAACAGCATAGTGATACCTTAATATTAAAGTAAACTAGTCAAAGTAAAAGGTAAACTAGTCCTTCATCAAGGAACTACAATTTACAATACATTGTTATAACACTACTGTCAACCTTTGTGTAATGAAGCGTTAGCCCTCATCCAGATGCTTCTAGGTACTTAGAATCTGCCGGAGGAAAGATTCGATTCGAAATGGAACCATTTTTGCAAGCTATACAATTTCAATGTCTAAAATTGTATTAGTTTTAGTGGGTTGGCTTCTAAAGTACTCAAAAAATACCATAGTTAGAGAAACGGGGTTAAATTAAAAGACGGCTTGTGAACGATTTTTGGGATTTACTAACGGTTTGGTTGATTGAAACGAGTACTAAGTTGGGTGGGGTCAACAGCGTCGTTGAAATTGATGAAAGTGCTTTTGGACGTCGAAAATATAACAGAGGGCGAGTAACAAAAACAAGATGAGTTATTTGTAGGCGGTATTGAAAGAAACAAAAAAAAGGTTTTCTCAAAGTAGTTGCAAAAAGAGATGCACACACATTAAAAAACTTGATTACTGAATATGTTGAGCCCGGTACAACAATAATTACTGATAGTTGGAAAGCATATAATGCACGAGTATTACTTTTGGCTGGATTTGAGCATTTTAATGTGAATCATTAAACCTAAGTAACTTCTTGAATCCTAATGATCGTAGCATACACACTAAGGGAATTGAATCAAACTGGGCTAAAATAAAAAGGGACATAAGGCGAAGAATCGGTAAAATATCTTCTCCTAATATAGATACATACCTCACAGAATACACTTGGAGAACAACTGAGGAGTTATTTATCGAGTTCATAAATCAGACAACCATTTTTATCCCGTTTAGGCCTAATATGTAAATAAGGCAAACCACACCATTTTAAGATTCAGACATCTTTCTACACTTGAAACGTCAAGTGACACCAAACCTCACAAAACAGACGAAAAAAAGATCTTCCAAAATTAAATTATGTAATATCACACTGAAATCATAAACATATATGTAAATAAAGAAATAAGCAGTGCAGTAGTCATGTGAACAAATGTCTAGATGGACAAACAACTACTAAATACATTTTATGAGTGTTTTAGTAAAGTCAAACCTGATATGAATGACATATGGATAATGAATCATATCAATATTTTTGATAACAGGATGTCAGTCACCATAATTAAATGGAACAATAAGCGACTTCGTTACAATGTATTTATATGATTCCGAGTCTGTCTTTAAGTGAAATGATAATAACCGAATGAAAACATTAAGCATGACCATACTAAGTGGTTGCGACTATATTTCTACAATATTTACAATTATGCTATATCCAAAGAGAGAATGTAACTTGACAGAACTTGTAAATGGACCATGTTTATGTGATTAGCAGTTTGGGCATAATTAATCTTCAAAACAGTTAGTTGCAAGTTGCATGCCATGGTCAGCAAATTCTTATACGAGTATTTAATGTAAAAATATCAAGTTTCAAGGATGCAGTGTAAAGCACATTAAACAACAAAAAAAATAAATAAACTACATAATAAGATTAATAACTACGTATACAGTAAACGCTCAATAAATCTTCACGTTTTAGAATTGCCGTAATAGTGGGAGCATTCTACTACAGTATTTCTATGGCTTAAGTTTTTAGTCATAAATACCTACAGAAAATGTGACATTATTCACTTTTCCCTTTTACGGTTTAGTCTGTTATATTCAATAAGTCTGTTCTGAAGCATGTAAAAACAAATGGGAATAATTAGATTGAAGTAAACAAACTCATCTACTTATAATCTGAGACCCTCCGGTTAAGGTAATAATAACGGTTTTACTACAAACACATAGGTCTATACTGAAGAAAAAATCGTGAGAAATTGTTTAAAATTTACAAAAGTACCGTGAGCCGCAAGGTAGTGAAAACGACGCTAAAACCGTGCCTCCAACATACCCCCTCTTCGAATAGGGCAATCTTCCCCTTAGAACGTGATGAATTAGAGAGTGCCTACTGTATACAAACTTAGAACTTGTGTTTATTTGGGTGCGGCAATGTGACACACCTCCCCCTTTTAACAAAGGTTTCCAAAATAAAATCCTTCCTAAGCGCATGGCAAACTTTACTTAGAAATTGTATTAACAAAAAAATAGTTTCAACTTCGCTAAGTGTTACAGTACTGTAATATTTTTACCCCAAAATTAGGTTTTTATAAGGATTAAGTTATGCGGTCAGCGTAACGGTTCTAACCAACGCACGTGTCTACAGACCCAGGGTTGTCGCTACATTTGTTCTCAGGCTGAGGAGGGAGTGAACAATTCAAATCAATTCCTTCCAGGTAAAGGGAAAAACCATTCTATTGTGTGGGATATAAACTCTAGCAATATAGTCTAAAATTGGCGATAGGTGCGGTTCTTTATTGTGTTGCGGCCGCTCTATTGTCTCAAAAATATTCTCTAGAAATCCACTCTAAAATTGTCAATGCGTTCAAAGCATAGAAATATTCCACGGAATGGTTCGATCTATTTTTCACATACTTTATCCAAACATTAGTGTTTCTATTTCAAGACTACAGTGTGGACTCTTACCAAGGTATGTCTGTCAGTCTCCTAGTCCAAAAAATCTATATATATATATATATATATATATATATATATATATATATATATATATATATATATCACTTTCAAAGACTGGTTAGTGTCTCCATCCTCGGGCATACTGAACAAGTTTTGGACTGCGAGCTGCATAGAATTTGCCGTTGACCTTGGTGTACTGTTAACTTCTATTTTTAGATTCACTGCACTTTGCGAGTTTTTACCGTTCGTTATGGGGTTAATATTGTCTAATAGATTGAATAATTTATCGGTTTTTGATTTTATTTGTATTTGTTCGTTAATGATGTTATTTTTATTTTTATAAATTTCTAGTTGTTCCCAGATTGTCATTTTGAGGCCTTTTTGGACCTTTTTTACTAGGTGTACGTTTTTAATGTGGGGAATGTGTGTTTGTTTTTGATTGCGTGTGTGGCTAAGTTTGAGTTATAAATTTCAGGTTTGATGTGTGCATTGAGGTGTTCTTGATATCTGTCTTTTAAATTCTTTTTTGTTTGGCCTATGTATATTTTATTACAGTCTGGGCATTCGATTTTGTATATTCCGTTATTAAGTGTGGGACATATTTCTTGTGGTTGGTTTATTTTGTTGATTATGTTTCCTGTGTTTTTGTAAGCTATGAAAATATTATTATTTTTTAGTGTTTTAGTTATTCCTTTTATGTTGTATCCTGTGTATGTGAATGTAGCCCATTTTGTTGTTTGTGGTTCGATTTTAGGTTGTTTTAATTTATTTAATATTTTAAATTCTAATTTATCTATAGTTTTTTTTATTGTATCCATTTTTTTGGGCTATTTGATATATTATTTGTTTTTCTTTTGTAATATATCAAATAGCCCAAAAAAATGGATACAATAAAAAAAACTATAGATAAATTAGAATTTAAAATATTAAATAAATTAAAACAACCTAAAATCGAACCACAAACAACAAAATGGGCTACATTCACATACACAGGATACAACATAAAAGGAATAACTTATGTACCACAGGGTACTGGTATCTTGAAGAGAGAACTTAGGCTAGGTTTGTCACAAACAAGAGGTGGTTTGTCGGCAGGTAAAATACAGGGTCATCATAATTGTACATCGAAAAATGTCATATACCAGCTACAATGTAAACTTTGCTCAGCACAGTACATAGGCCTGACCACGGATGGTCTGAATATCAGAATGAATGGCCACAGACATGATGTTAAAATTATGAATATGGATAGACCAACAGCTCAACATGCTGCGAGTCACAACATCACAACTTTTGATGACTGCTATACCACAAAAATAATTAAATCACTCCCCCCTGATTGCAATCCCTCAGAACTGAGAAGGTGGGAACTATCATACCAGTGGTATACCAAGTCCAGAGAATCCCCTAACCTCAACATCAGATAAATCCATTCATTTTTTTTTTTTTTTTTTTTTTTTTTTTTTGTTTCTCCTAATAGCCTTATCTCTTTTCCCCTGACAGACTTATATAAACTATAATCACTCATATACTCATGGAAACAATATATATATATATATATATATATATATATATATATATATATAACTTTAATCTGTGCATCTGTGTCATCTGATTTCTTCTCTACACAATCTGTGTTTACAACTTATATTTATTTTATTTCATTCTCTCATATTTCTTTTTGTGTTTTCTCTTCGATTGACAAAGACCACTGTGTGGTTGAAATATATCATTGTTTAAGTGCTTTTATGTGTTTCTATTTCAAGACTACAGTGTGGACTCTTACCAAGGTATGTCTGTCAGTCTCCTAGTCCAAAAAATCTATATATATATATATATATATATATATATATATATATATATATATATATATATTCATACTATAGTGGGAAAACGTTATATACATATAATTTGAAATTTTGTGTCTAAAAATAAAAGATAAAGTTATTACCTTAACCTCTCAATGTATTGTTCTTCTTCAACACACTTTGTCTTGATTAATTTTTCACTTTGAGATTGGCTTGGTGAACGTTGTTGAGTTGTGATTACTTTACGTTTTAACTGTGGCTGCAACAAATTATTTATGAAAAATTCAATGTACATTAGCTTTTACATTATATACCAAATTAATAAACACAATATTTTCTGATATAGGCTTAGAGTGGTGTGGTGGTTACTGTTATTGCGCCATAAGGGTTCAATCATTAAGGACAAAACATTTTTATCCAATACAGTAACTTTAGTATATTTATGAAAATAACGCATATGGACTTTCATCAACTCACAACATCTTTGTTCATGTGTAGTAGCAATGAACTCAAATAGCTTGAATGTGAGAGCTTAACATGAAAGAGAATATGTTCTGTTTACATCTGCTACTTCTCAGGTTGCAAATTCAAGTGATACTTCTCAGAACATGTGCACAAGCACTCACACATAAATATCAAGATTTTTTCTTTCCTGTGTATATTACGAAAATGCTTTTAGGATTAATAAGCATGTGAGTCTGCCATTCTTACCATACCCAACCAATTTCAAATATTCTTATTAGAATTATTACTAAAAATTATAAAAATTTTTTAATAATACATTTTAGTAAATTATATGCTGATGGAGCCAAATACAATTGAAATATGACTTCAAGATACTTTAAACTTCTAATAAAACAAAAATTCTTTTAATAGATCCACCACAAAATTTGATTTGTATTAGACTTGGAAAACATCCAAACAAATAGCTTCAATAGTCTAACAACCGAAATAGATTTTAAGATTCTGGGTCATATTTGCACATACAAAAATATCACATACCAGATGTAATATAATTTTACCTAGCACATATAATTTATACATATTGTTAATAATTTTTTTTTTTTTAATGAACAAAAATATAGGTTTAGTATCATATTGGAGCTGAGATAAATGTAAACCCTAAGGAAACTGTTAAATATAATGAAAGTGAAATTAACTTATTTTTCTAATAGATACAAAAATATTTAATGAACTATAATTTACAATGCATACTAAATAATTGTAATTTCAAATTTGTAGTAGTTATAATTCACTGACAATGGCCACATTATTATCAAAAAGCATTTGAGTAAATAAATTATCAATTGTAAATGTCCATTATTAATTACTACATCCATCTAACAAGTAAAACTAAAAAAAAGTTACATTTAACCCATTGTAGATTAAATTATTTATATTCCAAGTGACCCAGCATAACCAAATGAATTTTAACTCAGTGGTTAAAATAATTGAATGATTTGTGTTGAATACCAACATTGCTAATTTTATAAGTAATATAAATAATAGTATTATAAATCTTATTACACTTTTGCTATTACATTTTGAACACCATTACACAACAGAACTACTTCACTCACAACAACAAATATTATACACAGAAACAAGGCCTACCAATCGGTTCACCGATTTCAAGCATTCTCGCAGAAGTATTCCTACAACACATAGAACAGAATAAAATCATAAATAACAACAAACACGCAGATAAGATAATATACTGGCACAGATATGTAGATGACATTATAATACTATACCGAGGAAACATAAGACAATGCCAACAACTCCAAACATATATAAACAAAATACACAAAAATATCCAGTTCACTGCAGAGTTTGAAAACGACAAAACATTGAATTTCTTAGACATCGCCATAACAAAAAATCAAAATAAACATGAATTCAACATATACTGCAAGCCAACAATGACAGACACACTGATACACAAATCATCGAACCACCCAATACAACATAAACACGCAGCATTTAAACATTTACTACACAGACTAAATAAAATGCCTATGTCCTTATAACTAACTACACAGGAACTAAACACAAATATTTAGCTCACAAAAATGGATATGAAAATTATTTAATAGACAAACTACACAGAAAAATATGCAACAAGAACGGTAGCAACAACACAAGCACAAACAAATTCATCACCCTCACATACATAAACAAACTCAAAAACAAAATAGCACACCAATTCAAAAATGCAGGATACAATGTAGGTTATAGAACAACAAACAAAAGCCAAACGGCTATCAGACACAGCATTAATAACAATACCAACACATACAATAACCCAGTAGTATACAAACTAAAATGCAACAACTGCAATAAGTTCTATATTGGACAAACAGGTAGATCTTTTGCCGAAAGATATAAAGAGCACAAAAGCGCACTGCACACTACTTACTATTGAATCCACCTTCGCAAATCACCTTATGGACACTAAACACTCATGCAAAAGTATGGAAAATAACATGAGCATCCTCCATACATGCAACAAAGGCCATAAATTAAACACACTAGAACAGTATGAAATATATAGACATAGCAACACACATAAAAATGACATCTTAAATGAACAAACACGGCACAGAGCACACAAACTCTTCGATCACATCACTTCTAACTTTCAAAATAATGGTACCGAGGAAGCGCTACTGCAGCATTCCTAGCGGCAAAAATACGAGGCTGAAGAAGTCGTAAGACAAAAATGTTTCCTCCAAGTGTAAGTTAACAATTTAACAACTTTTGGTTAACAAAAAGTCTGGTCGCAAGTAATAGCAAAAGTGTAATAAGAATTAACAATCAGCAACAAGATTTCAGTATTATAAAGTATTAAAAGGTATAATTAAATATTAAATACTTTATTAAATTAGGCATTTATTACTTATAATAATTATTAAAATTAAATTGTAAATTTAATTAGGGATGGGTCGATTCCGATTCTAATGGTATTGAGGAATTGCCTTCATTAATTGAAGTCCCGATTCCGATTCTTGTTTTTTTTTAACTTTTGAAATACGTATGTGATGTAAAAAAATATATAATTAATTATCAACTATTTCTTATTCCAGTATTAGTTGTTTTGAATGAATTACACTATTAAAGCAAATGTCTATTTGAGATCACAAACATATTAGTATTATTTAAGACGCAACAATATAGATGATGGGAAGCATTTCTAGTCTGTTTGTCACCGCTCTCGCTCTACTGTCTCACTCTCTCTTTCCACGTCTGTGGCTACCAGTACTCCACCACCACTTCATGTATGTCAAAGCAAAACACAAAGAAAAGGTAGTTCCAATTTCTACAGTTATACAAACTGAAATAGCTATTACTGAATATTATATTGTAATTATAAACTGAAGTTCATAAATGTAATTTTAAATAAATCATTACTTTTATATAATATGTTTGATATCCTTACAGAAATTCCTATTTGTAAACCAAGGTTGTACGTTTTGTGTACCCTATTACATGAAAATGGAACTTTAAAAGACTTCATCATATGACCCAGATGTGACCATATAACTAAATTGATTATTAGAGAATATCAAGTAGGCCTATATAAGTTTAAAGAATCGAGAATAAAAAAAAAAAATGTGAGAGTCGGAATCGAAAATGTTAGGTATTGGCCCATTTCTAAATTTAATTGATTACAGTAAAAACTCGATTAACCGTCATCATCCTCTACGACTGATTGAAGAGTGGTGTAAAAAGGAGAACCTTAGGGTAAAGCCAAAAAAGACTGCTCTCATTAACTTCACCAGACAGCGAAAAGATCTGACGACCAGGATGCCCCGCTTGTTTGGTGAATACCTTGAGTTTGTGGGGGAGGTGAAGTACCTGGGAGTTACTCTGGACAGGAAACTCACCTGGAACCCACATCTTGAGAGGACAGTTAACAGGGCCAAAAGGGCACTGATGACTGTGAGAAGAATGGTGGGTAAGAAATGGGGACTGAAGCCATCAATGATGCACTGGATGTATCTGAGGGTGATAAGACCTATGATTACCTATGGAGCTCTGGTGTGGTGGACAAAGGCCAACCAGGCACAGACAAGAGCTAAACTGAGCTCTATCCAGAGATTGGCCTGTCTGTGCACACTGGGAGCGATGTCAACTACACCAGGTGCAGCAATGGAAGTAATGCTTAACCTCCCTCCCCTTGAGCTTGTCCTTAGGGGAGAGGCGAGGCTGGCGGCATGGAGATTGCACAACTCGAGCAACTGGGCTAACCTCCCAGATGTCTCGGGACATAGTATATCGTCGATACTCGATTCTTCATCATAAAAGTGTCGATTCCGATTCCACACGATTCCAAATATTTATAAAAATACGTGTCGGACCAACTGGAACAACATAGTTTTTTCCTACCGTAAATGAAACGTAAATAAACTCCGTCGGACCAATTTACCCGACATTGTTTTTTATTTAATTAAATTTTATTATCTGTGCAACACTGTTTTGATATTTTTTGTGTTAGCAAGAAACAACAAAACCATAATTTCATGTCCCGGTTACCCAAATAATAAACTGACTGGTCATAAAAGTGTTTTGGCGCCTATCACTAAGACACGTAAACGTGTCACATGTGATTGATTTGTGAGTTTATAAATATTTTGAATATAGAACTAAAGTGTAATATATTCTCTCTCTGATAAGTAATGCTACAGGTCTAGTAAATACTATCCAAGATTCATATTAAGTAAAAGTTTTAACACCAAATAATTTACTTGTTAAGGAATTTACGTTATAATTTACTTCCTAGTAAGAATGAGATTCCTCCTTCTAAGTGTATCAATGTTTTTACTTATCTTTCCCAAAGTTCGTTTTTAAGGATTATTTTACAACTAAATATTTAGTCAATATTTCCAACTTACTTTTAAGGTTTTGTGAAATTTTGAAAACAGTAGTGAAAATCATTACAATACGTTATAACAAATATGTGTGTCGGCCCGTAACTACGGACAAAAAGCTCTTAGAATAACATCATATTTTTAATCCCATCGGCGTTTATCTATCAAACAAAAACCATCTTAATTACGTCTGTAAGTAGTGTGAAGCTTGTTGTTAAATACTGTGCCTTAATTTTTCCAAAAGTAGCAACACCAGCTGAGTAGTACTAATAAACATAAAGCGTTAAGAGGCCCGACGGTATTCGGTTCAGGGTACTGGCCGTCGCGTCAATTCGATGACGGTTAACAGAAACTGACGGTGGAAAACCACATAATATATCAAATATGAAAAAGCACTTAACAACATTCATTTTGCCCAAATTTATCAACAAAAAAGATCTATACTTGAAGAAACTTTATCCTCAAGACACAGGACCTACAAGTGATAGCCGGTTAAAAATTAACTGGGATTGAGTAATAAATACAAAATAGGCCTGAATCAGTTGCACTTGTTCTAGATACCTCCAGAAAAAAGGTCCCACCAGATGTAGAGAAGGTATGCCCCACTAATCCAGAATGTTGAGGAAGAAGGTACCCCAGGGGAATTGACAGTAGAAGAAGAAGTAAACAATTATCTGGGGGAACCATTAGCCAGTCCAGATTGTGATGTTGGGAAGTATTGGACATTACAAAGTGCCAAATACCCTCCTTTAAATGCAATGGAAATGAAATACCTGTCTGTCCACTTGCGACAGTGTTTTCTGAAAAACCTTTCTCAACTTCATGAGTTATATATGACAAGCGATGAAACTAGCTTGACCCACAACGTGTTCAAATGCTTGTGTTTTTGAACAGAAATGTACATTACCTGCCAAACTTTTAAATATTAAAAACTATCCTATTTGTATTAATTTTTTACTTTTTATGTTGTTCGTTTGTTTTTAATGGTTGTTTTGTTTTAAGAGACAATGTAAATAGACTTAGGTATTTTTTCAAAAATCATAAAATAGTGTAAAGTTCACATTTTTAACTTTAAAATAAGTCATTACTTTTATGTGATATGTTTTTATGCTTTAAAAAATTCCTATTGATAAATCAAGGTTGAAGGTTTTGTGTAGCCTATTACATTAAAACAGATCTTTTAAAAGGTTTTGCAATATGACCAAGATGTTAACTAAATTAATTATTAGAGAACTAGCATGTAAGCTAATATAACTTGAAAGAATCGAGAATTGACTAAAGAATCGAGAATCGAACAGAAAATTTTAGAATCGAAATCGAAAATTTTAGGAATCGGCCCATCCCTAGTTTTCACTCATTAATTACTCAAGATTTATTCAGTGAATTCAAGATGATTACAAGCAAGTTTACTTACAAACTGATGTCATGAAGATTACCAATTTCTATTAAAACTAATGTATAAAGTAGAACCTCTCTAATTCGCCACAGTAATAATAAACATCTTCTGCACTGTCAAGTAGTATAGGCACTAGCCATCAGATAAGGCCGATGCCAGACATGAGTATTCGATTACAGTGAAACTCTCTCAACCACACATCTAATACCCGCTATAAAATATAGTCAAATTTCAGTAATCAACTAACTACAGTATAATAGACAGCGTTGAGTTGCATTATAAGTTACATTGTAGTTTATACAAATTGTATTCAACAGTTCAGTTTTTGTTCCCTTTCTTCATTTTATAATTGTTTCCAACAGTGGTTATATAAAGGGGAATTGTCTTAACATGGTAATTAGATGTTTATCTGGTTGTAATTACAAACTATACTGCAGACTACTAATGATTTTATAGTGTTGTTATTACTCAACAGTGTTGTTGAGCTTTTTGCTCGACATAACTCATCTAAGTTCAACATTAATTACATGATATACATATTTACATGCTATGTTTACCCACAGTTACATTGTTAATTTCATGGCTTCTGTAATTCATCTTTTTCTCAAATTCATCATGCCCTTGGTCCCGAATGTGACGAATTAGAGGTTCTACTATAATCCCTCTTTTTTGTTGATAAATTTGGGCAAAATGAATGTTGTTAAGTGCTTTTTCATATTTGATATATTATGTGGTTTTCCACCGTCAGTTTCTGTTAACCGTCATCGAATTGACGCGACGGCCAGTACCCTGAACCGAATACCGTCGGGCCTCTTAACGCTTTATGTTTATTAGTACTACTCAGCTGGTGTTGCTACTTTTGGAAAAATTAAGGCACAGTATTTAACAACAAGCTTCACACTACTTACAGACGTAATTAAGATGGTTTTTGTTTGATAGATAAACGCCGATGGGATTAAAAATATGATGTTATTCTAAGAGCTTTTTGTCCGTAGTTACGGGCCGACACACATATTTGTTATAACGTATTGTAATGATTTTCACTACTGTTTTCAAAATTTCTTAAATGAACAAACACGGCACAGAGCACACAAACTCTTCGATCACATCACTTCTAACTTTCAAAATAATGGTACCGAGGTAGCGCTACTGCAGCATTCCTAGCGGCAAAAATACGAGGCTGAAGAAGTCGTAAGACAAAAATGTTTCCTCCAAGTGTAAGTTAACAATTTAACAACTTTTGGTTAACAAAAAGTCTGGTCGCAAGTAATAGCAAAAGTGTAATAAGAATTAACAATCAGCAACAAGATTTCAGTATTATAAAGTATTAAAAGGTATAATTAAATATTAAATACTTTATTAAATTAGGCATTTATTACTTATAATAATTATTAAAATTAAATTGTAAATTTAATTAGGGATGGGTCGATTCCGATTCTAATGGTATTGAGGAATTGCCTTCATTAATTGAAGTCCCGATTCCGATTCTTGTTTTTTTTTTAACTTTTGAAATACGTATGTGATGTAAAAAAATATATAATTAATTATCAACTATTTCTTATTCCAGTATTAGTTGTTTTGAATGAATTACACTATTAAAGCAAATGTCTATTTGAGATCACAAACATATTAGTATTATTTAAGACGCAACAATATAGATGATGGGAAGCATTTCTAGTCTGTTTGTCACCGCTCTCGCTCTACTGTCTCACTCTCTCTTTCCACGTCTGTGGCTACCAGTACTCCACCACCACTTCATGTATGTCAAAGCAAAACACAAAGAAAAGGTAGTTCCAATTTCTACAGTTATACAAACTGAAATAGCTATTACTGAATATTATATTGTAATTATAAACTGAAGTTCATAAATGTAATTTTAAATAAATCATTACTTTTATATAATATGTTTGATATCCTTACAGAAATTCCTATTTGTAAACCAAGGTTGTACGTTTTGTGTACCCTATTACATGAAAATGGAACTTTAAAAGACTTCATCATATGACCCAGATGTGACCATATAACTAAATTGATTATTAGAGAATATCAAGTAGGCCTATATAAGTTTAAAGAATCGAGAATAAAAAAAAAAAATGTGAGAGTCGGAATCGAAAATGTTAGGTATTGGCCCATTTCTAAATTTAATTGATTACAGTAAAAACTCGATTAACCGTCATCATCCTCTACGACTGATTGAAGAGTGGTGTAAAAAGGAGAACCTTAGGGTAAAGCCAAAAAAGACTGCTCTCATTAACTTCACCAGACAGCGAAAAGATCTGACGACCAGGATGCCCCGCTTGTTTGGTGAATACCTTGAGTTTGTGGGGGAGGTGATGTACCTGGGAGTTACTCTGGACAGGAAACTCACCTGGAACCCACATCTTGAGAGGACAGTTAACAGGGCCAAAAGGGCACTGATGACTGTGAGAAGAATGGTGGGTAAGAAATGGGGACTGAAGCCATCAATGATGCACTGGATGTATCTGAGGGTGATAAGACCTATGATTACCTATGGAGCTCTGGTGTGGTGGACAAAGGCCAACCAGGCACAGACAAGAGCTAAACTGAGCTCTATCCAGAGATTGGCCTGTCTGTGCACACTGGGAGCGATGTCAACTACACCAGGTGCAGCAATGGAAGTAATGCTTAACCTCCCTCCCCTTGAGCTTGTCCTTAGGGGAGAGGCGAGGCTGGCGGCATGGAGATTGCACAACTCGAGCAACTGGGCTAACCTCCCAGATGTCTCGGGACATAGTATATCGTCGATACTCGATTCTTCATCATAAAAGTGTCGATTCCGATTCCACACGATTCCAAATATTTATAAAAATACGTGTCGGACCAACTGGAACAACATAGTTTTTTCCTACCGTAAATGAAACGTAAATAAACTCCGTCGGACCAATTTACCCGACATTGTTTTTTATTTAATTAAATTTTATTATCTGTGCAACACTGTTTTGATATTTTTTGTGTTAGCAAGAAACAACAAAACCATAATTTCATGTCCCGGTTACCCAAATAATAAACTGACTGGTCATAAAAGTGTTTTGGCGCCTATCACTAAGACACGTAAACGTGTCACATGTGATTGATTTGTGAGTTTATAAATATTTTGAATATAGAACTAAAGTGTAATATATTCTCTCTCTGATAAGTAATGCTACAGGTCTAGTAAATACTATCCAAGATTCATATTAAGTAAAAGTTTTAACACCAAATAATTTACTTGTTAAGGAATTTACGTTATAATTTACTTCCTAGTAAGAATGAGATTCCTCCTTCTAAGTGTATCAATGTTTTTACTTATCTTTCCCAAAGTTCGTTTTTAAGGATTATTTTACAACTAAATATTTAGTCAATATTTCCAACTTACTTTTAAGGTTTTGTGAAATTTTGAAAACAGTAGTGAAAATCATTACAATACGTTATAACAAATATGTGTGTCGGCCCGTAACTACGGACAAAAAGCTCTTAGAATAACATCATATTTGTAATCCCATCGGCGTTTATCTATCAAACAAAAACCATCTTAATTACGTCTGTAAGTAGTGTGAAGCTTGTTGTTAAATACTGTGCCTTAATTTTTCCAAAAGTAGCAACACCAGCTGAGTAGTACTAATAAACATAAAGCGTTAAGAGGCCCGACGGTATTCGGTTCAGGGTACTGGCCGTCGCGTCAATTCGATGACGGTTAACAGAAACTGACGGTGGAAAACCACATAATATATCAAATATGAAAAAGCACTTAACAACATTCATTTTGCCCAAATTTATCAACAAAAAAGAGGGATTATAGTAGAACCTCTAATTCGTCACATTCGGGACCAAGGGCATGATGAATTTGAGAAAAAGATGAATTACAGAAGCCATGAAATTAACAATGTAACTGTGGGTAAACATAGCATGTAAATATGTATATCATGTAATTAATGTTGAACTTAGATGAGTTATGTCGAGCAAAAAGCTCAACAACACTGTTGAGTAATAACAACACTATAAAATCATTAGTAGTCTGCAGTATAGTTTGTAATTACAACCAGATAAACATCTAATTACCATGTTAAGACAATTCCCCTTTATATAACCACTGTTGGAAACAATTATAAAATGAAGAAAGGGAACAAAAACTGAACTGTTGAATACAATTTGTATAAACTACAATGTAACTTATAATGCAACTCAACGCTGTCTACTATACTGTAGTTAGTTGATTACTGAAATTTGACTATATTTTATAGCGGGTATTAGATGTGTGGTTGAGAGAGTTTCACTGTAATCGAATACTCATGTCTGGCATCGGCCTTATCTGATGGCTAGTGCCTATACTACTTGACAGTGCAGAAGATGTTTATTATTACTGTGGCGAATTAGAGAGGTTCTACTTTATACATTAGTTTTAATAGAAATTGGTAATCTTCATGACATCAGTTTGTAAGTAAACTTGCTTGTAATCATCTTGAATTCACTGAATAAATCTTGAGTAATTAATGAGTGAAAACTAGGGATGGGCCGATTCCTAAAATTTTCGATTTCGATTCTAAAATTTTCTGTTCGATTCTCGATTCTTTAGTCAATTCTCGATTCTTTCAAGTTATATTAGCTTACATGCTAGTTCTCTAATAATTAATTTAGTTAACATCTTGGTCATATTGCAAAACCTTTTAAAAGATCTGTTTTAATGTAATAGGCTACACAAAACCTTCAACCTTGATTTATCAATAGGAATTTTTTAAAGCATAAAAACATATCACATAAAAGTAATGACTTATTTTAAAGTTAAAAATGTGAACTTTACACTATTTTATGATTTTTGAAAAAATACCTAAGTCTATTTACATTGTCTCTTAAAACAAAACAACCATTAAAAACAAACGAACAACATAAAAAGTAAAAAATTAATACAAATAGGATAGTTTTTAATATTTAAAAGTTTGGCAGGTAATGTACATTTCTGTTCAAAAACACAAGCATTTGAACACGTTGTGGGTCAAGCTAGTTTCATCGCTTGTCATATATAACTCATGAAGTTGAGAAAGGTTTTTCAGAAAACACTGTCGCAAGTGGACAGACAGGTATTTCATTTCCATTGCATTTAAAGGAGGGTATTTGGCACTTTGTAATGTCCAATACTTCCCAACATCACAATCTGGACTGGCTAATGGTTCCCCCAGATAATTGTTTACTTCTTCTTCTACTGTCAATTCCCCTGGGGTACCTTCTTCCTCAACATTCTGGATTAGTGGGGCATACCTTCTCTACATCTGGTGGGACCTTTTTTCTGGAGGTATCTAGAACAAGTGCAACTGATTCAGGCCTATTTTGTATTTATTACTCAATCCCAGTTAATTTTTAACCGGCTATCACTTGTAGGTCCTGTGTCTTGAGGATAAAGTTTCTTCAAGTATAGATCTTTTTTGTTGATAAATTTGGGCAAAATGAATGTTGTTAAGTGCTTTTTCATATTTGATATATTATGTGGTTTTCCACCGTCAGTTTCTGTTAACCGTCATCGAATTGACGCGACGGCCAGTACCCTGAACCGAATACCGTCGGGCCTCTTAACGCTTTATGTTTATTAGTACTACTCAGCTGGTGTTGCTACTTTTGGAAAAATTAAGGCACAGTATTTAACAACAAGCTTCACACTACTTACAGACGTAATTAAGATGGTTTTTGTTTGATAGATAAACGCCGATGGGATTAAAAATATGATGTTATTCTAAGAGCTTTTTGTCCGTAGTTACGGGCCGACACACATATTTGTTATAACGTATTGTAATGATTTTCACTACTGTTTTCAAAATTTCACAAAACCTTAAAAGTAAGTTGGAAATATTGACTAAATATTTAGTTGTAAAATAATCCTTAAAAACGAACTTTGGGAAAGATAAGTAAAAACATTGATACACTTAGAAGGAGGAATCTCATTCTTACTAGGAAGTAAATTATAACGTAAATTCCTTAACAAGTAAATTATTTGGTGTTAAAACTTTTACTTAATATGAATCTTGGATAGTATTTACTAGACCTGTAGCATTACTTATCAGAGAGAGAATATATTACACTTTAGTTCTATATTCAAAATATTTATAAACTCACAAATCAATCACATGTGACACGTTTACGTGTCTTAGTGATAGGCGCCAAAACACTTTTATGACCAGTCAGTTTATTATTTGGGTAACCGGGACATGAAATTATGGTTTTGTTGTTTCTTGCTAACACAAAAAATATCAAAACAGTGTTGCACAGATAATAAAATTTAATTAAATAAAAAACAATGTCGGGTAAATTGGTCCGACGGAGTTTATTTACGTTTCATTTACGGTAGGAAAAAACTATGTTGTTCCAGTTGGTCCGACACGTATTTTTATAAATATTTGGAATCGTGTGGAATCGGAATCGACACTTTTATGATGAAGAATCGAGTATCGACGATATACTATGTCCCGAGACATCTGGGAGGTTAGCCCAGTTGCTCGAGTTGTGCAATCTCCATGCCGCCAGCCTCGCCTCTCCCCTAAGGACAAGCTCAAGGGGAGGGAGGTTAAGCATTACTTCCATTGCTGCACCTGGTGTAGTTGACATCGCTCCCAGTGTGCACAGACAGGCCAATCTCTGGATAGAGCTCAGTTTAGCTCTTGTCTGTGCCTGGTTGGCCTTTGTCCACCACACCAGAGCTCCATAGGTAATCATAGGTCTTATCACCCTCAGATACATCCAGTGCATCATTGATGGCTTCAGTCCCCATTTCTTACCCACCATTCTTCTCACAGTCATCAGTGCCCTTTTGGCCCTGTTAACTGTCCTCTCAAGATGTGGGTTCCAGGTGAGTTTCCTGTCCAGAGTAACTCCCAGGTACATCACCTCCCCCACAAACTCAAGGTATTCACCAAACAAGCGGGGCATCCTGGTCGTCAGATCTTTTCGCTGTCTGGTGAAGTTAATGAGAGCAGTCTTTTTTGGCTTTACCCTAAGGTTCTCCTTTTTACACCACTCTTCAATCAGTCGTAGAGGATGATGACGGTTAATCGAGTTTTTACTGTAATCAATTAAATTTAGAAATGGGCCAATACCTAACATTTTCGATTCCGACTCTCACATTTTTTTTTTTTATTCTCGATTCTTTAAACTTATATAGGCCTACTTGATATTCTCTAATAATCAATTTAGTTATATGGTCACATCTGGGTCATATGATGAAGTCTTTTAAAGTTCCATTTTCATGTAATAGGGTACACAAAACGTACAACCTTGGTTTACAAATAGGAATTTCTGTAAGGATATCAAACATATTATATAAAAGTAATGATTTATTTAAAATTACATTTATGAACTTCAGTTTATAATTACAATATAATATTCAGTAATAGCTATTTCAGTTTGTATAACTGTAGAAATTGGAACTACCTTTTCTTTGTGTTTTGCTTTGACATACATGAAGTGGTGGTAGAGTACTGGTAGCCACAGACGTGGAAAGAGAGAGTGAGACAGTAGAGCGAGAGCGGTGACAAACAGACTAGAAATGCTTCCCATCATCTATATTGTTGCGTCTTAAATAATACTAATATGTTTGTGATCTCAAATAGACATTTGCTTTAATAGTGTAATTCATTCAAAACAACTAATACTGGAATAAGAAATAGTTGATAATTAATTATATATTTTTTTACATCACATACGTATTTCAAAAGTTAAAAAAAAAACAAGAATCGGAATCGGGACTTCAATTAATGAAGGCAATTCCTCAATACCATTAGAATCGGAATCGACCCATCCCTAATTAAATTTACAATTTAATTTTAATAATTATTATAAGTAATAAATGCCTAATTTAATAAAGTATTTAATATTTAATTATACCTTTTAATACTTTATAATACTGAAATCTTGTTGCTGATTGTTAATTCTTATTACACTTTTGCTATTACTTGCGACCAGACTTTTTGTTAACCAAAAGTTGTTAAATTGTTAACTTACACTTGGAGGAAACATTTTTGTCTTACGACTTCTTCAGCCTCGTATTTTTGCCGCTAGGAATGCTGCAGTAGCGATACCTCGGTACCATTATTTTGAAAGTTAGAAGTGATGTGATCGAAGAGTTTGTGTGCTCTGTGCCGTGTTTGTTCATTTAAGAAATTTTGAAAACAGTAGTGAAAATCATTACAATACGTTATAACAAATATGTGTGTCGGCCCGTAACTACGGACAAAAAGCTCTTAGAATAACATCATATTTTTAATCCCATCGGCGTTTATCTATCAAACAAAAACCATCTTAATTACGTCTGTAAGTAGTGTGAAGCTTGTTGTTAAATACTGTGCCTTAATTTTTCCAAAAGTAGCAACACCAGCTGAGTAGTACTAATAAACATAAAGCGTTAAGAGGCCCGACGGTATTCGGTTCAGGGTACTGGCCGTCGCGTCAATTCGATGACGGTTAACAGAAACTGACGGTGGAAAACCACATAATATATCAAATATGAAAAAGCACTTAACAACATTCATTTTGCCCAAATTTATCAACAAAAAAGAGGGATTATAGTAGAACCTCTAATTCGTCACATTCGGGACCAAGGGCATGATGAATTTGAGAAAAAGATGAATTACAGAAGCCATGAAATTAACAATGTAACTGTGGGTAAACATAGCATGTAAATATGTATATCATGTAATTAATGTTGAACTTAGATGAGTTATGTCGAGCAAAAAGCTCAACAACACTGTTGAGTAATAACAACACTATAAAATCATTAGTAGTCTGCAGTATAGTTTGTAATTACAACCAGATAAACATCTAATTACCATGTTAAGACAATTCCCCTTTATATAACCACTGTTGGAAACAATTATAAAATGAAGAAAGGGAACAAAAACTGAACTGTTGAATACAATTTGTATAAACTACAATGTAACTTATAATGCAACTCAACGCTGTCTACTATACTGTAGTTAGTTGATTACTGAAATTTGACTATATTTTATAGCGGGTATTAGATGTGTGGTTGAGAGAGTTTCACTGTAATCGAATACTCATGTCTGGCATCGGCCTTATCTGATGGCTAGTGCCTATACTACTTGACAGTGCAGAAGATGTTTATTATTACTGTGGCGAATTAGAGAGGTTCTACTTTATACATTAGTTTTAATAGAAATTGGTAATCTTCATGACATCAGTTTGTAAGTAAACTTGCTTGTAATCATCTTGAATTCACTGAATAAATCTTGAGTAATTAATGAGTGAAAACTAGGGATGGGCCGATTCCTAAAATTTTCGATTTCGATTCTAAAATTTTCTGTTCGATTCTCGATTCTTTAGTCAATTCTCGATTCTTTCAAGTTATATTAGCTTACATGCTAGTTCTCTAATAATTAATTTAGTTAACATCTTGGTCATATTGCAAAACCTTTTAAAAGATCTGTTTTAATGTAATAGGCTACACAAAACCTTCAACCTTGATTTATCAATAGGAATTTTTTAAAGCATAAAAACATATCACATAAAAGTAATGACTTATTTTAAAGTTAAAAATGTGAACTTTACACTATTTTATGATTTTTGAAAAAATACCTAAGTCTATTTACATTGTCTCTTAAAACAAAACAACCATTAAAAACAAACGAACAACATAAAAAGTAAAAAATTAATACAAATAGGATAGTTTTTAATATTTAAAAGTTTGGCAGGTAATGTACATTTCTGTTCAAAAACACAAGCATTTGAACACGTTGTGGGTCAAGCTAGTTTCATCGCTTGTCATATATAACTCATGAAGTTGAGAAAGGTTTTTCAGAAAACACTGTCGCAAGTGGACAGACAGGTATTTCATTTCCATTGCATTTAAAGGAGGGTATTTGGCACTTTGTAATGTCCAATACTTCCCAACATCACAATCTGGACTGGCTAATGGTTCCCCCAGATAATTGTTTACTTCTTCTTCTACTGTCAATTCCCCTGGGGTACCTTCTTCCTCAACATTCTGGATTAGTGGGGCATACCTTCTCTACATCTGGTGGGACCTTTTTTCTGGAGGTATCTAGAACAAGTGCAACTGATTCAGGCCTATTTTGTATTTATTACTCAATCCCAGTTAATTTTTAACCGGCTATCACTTGTAGGTCCTGTGTCTTGAGGATAAAGTTTCTTCAAGTATAGATCTTTTTTGTTGATAAATTTGGGCAAAATGAATGTTGTTAAGTGCTTTTTCATATTTGATATATTATGTGGTTTTCCACCGTCAGTTTCTGTTAACCGTCATCGAATTGACGCGACGGCCAGTACCCTGAACCGAATACCGTCGGGCCTCTTAACGCTTTATGTTTATTAGTACTACTCAGCTGGTGTTGCTACTTTTGGAAAAATTAAGGCACAGTATTTAACAACAAGCTTCACACTACTTACAGACGTAATTAAGATGGTTTTTGTTTGATAGATAAACGCCGATGGGATTAAAAATATGATGTTATTCTAAGAGCTTTTTGTCCGTAGTTACGGGCCGACACACATATTTGTTATAACGTATTGTAATGATTTTCACTACTGTTTTCAAAATTTCACAAAACCTTAAAAGTAAGTTGGAAATATTGACTAAATATTTAGTTGTAAAATAATCCTTAAAAACGAACTTTGGGAAAGATAAGTAAAAACATTGATACACTTAGAAGGAGGAATCTCATTCTTACTAGGAAGTAAATTATAACGTAAATTCCTTAACAAGTAAATTATTTGGTGTTAAAACTTTTACTTAATATGAATCTTGGATAGTATTTACTAGACCTGTAGCATTACTTATCAGAGAGAGAATATATTACACTTTAGTTCTATATTCAAAATATTTATAAACTCACAAATCAATCACATGTGACACGTTTACGTGTCTTAGTGATAGGCGCCAAAACACTTTTATGACCAGTCAGTTTATTATTTGGGTAACCGGGACATGAAATTATGGTTTTGTTGTTTCTTGCTAACACAAAAAATATCAAAACAGTGTTGCACAGATAATAAAATTTAATTAAATAAAAAACAATGTCGGGTAAATTGGTCCGACGGAGTTTATTTACGTTTCATTTACGGTAGGAAAAAACTATGTTGTTCCAGTTGGTCCGACACGTATTTTTATAAATATTTGGAATCGTGTGGAATCGGAATCGACACTTTTATGATGAAGAATCGAGTATCGACGATATACTATGTCCCGAGACATCTGGGAGGTTAGCCCAGTTGCTCGAGTTGTGCAATCTCCATGCCGCCAGCCTCGCCTCTCCCCTAAGGACAAGCTCAAGGGGAGGGAGGTTAAGCATTACTTCCATTGCTGCACCTGGTGTAGTTGACATCGCTCCCAGTGTGCACAGACAGGCCAATCTCTGGATAGAGCTCAGTTTAGCTCTTGTCTGTGCCTGGTTGGCCTTTGTCCACCACACCAGAGCTCCATAGGTAATCATAGGTCTTATCACCCTCAGATACATCCAGTGCATCATTGATGGCTTCAGTCCCCATTTCTTACCCACCATTCTTCTCACAGTCATCAGTGCCCTTTTGGCCCTGTTAACTGTCCTCTCAAGATGTGGGTTCCAGGTGAGTTTCCTGTCCAGAGTAACTCCCAGGTACTTCACCTCCCCCACAAACTCAAGGTATTCACCAAACAAGCGGGGCATCCTGGTCGTCAGATCTTTTCGCTGTCTGGTGAAGTTAATGAGAGCAGTCTTTTTTGGCTTTACCCTAAGGTTCTCCTTTTTACACCACTCTTCAATCAGTCGTAGAGGATGATGACGGTTAATCGAGTTTTTACTGTAATCAATTAAATTTAGAAATGGGCCAATACCTAACATTTTCGATTCCGACTCTCACATTTTTTTTTTTTATTCTCGATTCTTTAAACTTATATAGGCCTACTTGATATTCTCTAATAATCAATTTAGTTATATGGTCACATCTGGGTCATATGATGAAGTCTTTTAAAGTTCCATTTTCATGTAATAGGGTACACAAAACGTACAACCTTGGTTTACAAATAGGAATTTCTGTAAGGATATCAAACATATTATATAAAAGTAATGATTTATTTAAAATTACATTTATGAACTTCAGTTTATAATTACAATATAATATTCAGTAATAGCTATTTCAGTTTGTATAACTGTAGAAATTGGAACTACCTTTTCTTTGTGTTTTGCTTTGACATACATGAAGTGGTGGTGGAGTACTGGTAGCCACAGACGTGGAAAGAGAGAGTGAGACAGTAGAGCGAGAGCGGTGACAAACAGACTAGAAATGCTTCCCATCATCTATATTGTTGCGTCTTAAATAATACTAATATGTTTGTGATCTCAAATAGACATTTGCTTTAATAGTGTAATTCATTCAAAACAACTAATACTGGAATAAGAAATAGTTGATAATTAATTATATATTTTTTTACATCACATACGTATTTCAAAAGTTAAAAAAAAAACAAGAATCGGAATCGGGACTTCAATTAATGAAGGCAATTCCTCAATACCATTAGAATCGGAATCGACCCATCCCTAATTAAATTTACAATTTAATTTTAATAATTATTATAAGTAATAAATGCCTAATTTAATAAAGTATTTAGTATTTAATTATACCTTTTAATACTTTATAATACTGAAATCTTGTTGCTGATTGTTAATTCTTATTACACTTTTGCTATTACTTGCGACCAGACTTTTTGTTAACCAAAAGTTGTTAAATTGTTAACTTACACTTGGAGGAAACATTTTTGTCTTACGACTTCTTCAGCCTCGTATTTTTGCCGCTAGGAATGCTGCAGTAGCGCTACCTCGGTACCATTATTTTGAAAGTTAGAAGTGATGTGATCGAAGAGTTTGTGTGCTCTGTGCCGTGTTTGTTCATTTAAGATGTCATTTTTATGTGTGTTGCTATGTCTATATATTTCATACTGTTCTAGTGTGTTTAATTTATGGCCTTTGTTGCATGTATGGAGGATGCTCATGTTATTTTCCATACTTTTGCATGAGTGTTTAGTGTCCATAAGGTGATTTGCGAAGGTGGATTCAATAGTAAGTAGTGTGCAGTGCGCTTTTGTGCTCTTTATATCTTTCGGCAAAAGATCTACCTGTTTGTCCAATATAGAACTTATTGCAGTTGTTGCATTTTAGTTTGTATACTACTGGGTTATTGTATGTGTTGGTATTGTTATTAATGCTGTGTCTGATAGCCGTTTGGCTTTTGTTTGTTGTTCTATAACCTACATTGTATCCTGCATTTTTGAATTGGTGTGCTATTTTGTTTTTGAGTTTGTTTATGTATGTGAGGGTGATGAATTTGTTTGTGCTTGTGTTGTTGCTACCGTTCTTGTTGCATATTTTTCTGTGTAGTTTGTCTATTAAATAATTTTCATATCCATTTTTGTGAGCTAAATATTTGTGTTTAGTTCCTGTGTAGTTAGTTATAAGGACATAGGCATTTTATTTAGTCTGTGTAGTAAATGTTTAAATGCTGCGTGTTTATGTTGTATTGGGTGGTTCGATGATTTGTGTATCAGTGTGTCTGTCATTGTTGGCTTGCAGTATATGTTGAATTCATGTTTATTTTGATTTTTTGTTATGGCGATGTCTAAGAAATTCAATGTTTTGTCGTTTTCAAACTCTGCAGTGAACTGGATATTTTTGTGTATTTTGTTTATATATGTTTGGAGTTGTTGGCATTGTCTTATGTTTCCTCGGTATAGTATTATAATGTCATCTACATATCTGTGCCAGTATATTATCTTATCTGCGTGTTTGTTGTTATTTATGATTTTATTCTGTTCTATGTGTTGTAGGAATACTTCTGCAAGAATGCTTGAAATCGGTGAACCGATTGGTAGGCCTTGTTTCTGTGTATAATATTTGTTGTTGTGAGTGAAGTAGTTCTGTTGTGTAATGGTGTTCAAAATGTAATAGCAAAAGTGTAATAAGATTTATAATACTATTATTTATATTACTTATAAAATTAGCAATGTTGGTATTCAACACAAATCATTCAATTATTTTAACCACTGAGTTAAAATTCATTTGGTTATGCTGGGTCACTTGGAATATAAATAATTTAATCTACAATGGGTTAAATGTAACTTTTTTTTAGTTTTACTTGTTAGATGGATGTAGTAATTAATAATGGACATTTACAATTGATAATTTATTTACTCAAATGCTTTTTGATAATAATGTGGCCATTGTCAGTGAATTATAACTACTACAAATTTGAAATTACAATTATTTAGTATGCATTGTAAATTATAGTTCATTAAATATTTTTGTATCTATTAGAAAAATAAGTTAATTTCACTTTCATTATATTTAACAGTTTCCTTAGGGTTTACATTTATCTCAGCTCCAATATGATACTAAACCTATATTTTTGTTCATTAAAAAAAAAAAATTATTAACAATATGTATAAATTATATGTGCTAGGTAAAATTATATTACATCTGGTATGTGATATTTTTGTATGTGCAAATATGACCCAGAATCTTAAAATCTATTTCGGTTGTTAGACTATTGAAGCTATTTGTTTGGATGTTTTCCAAGTCTAATACAAATCAAATTTTGTGGTGGATCTATTAAAAGAATTTTTGTTTTATTAGAAGTTTAAAGTATCTTGAAGTCATATTTCAATTGTATTTGGCTCCATCAGCATATAATTTACTAAAATGTATTATTAAAAAATTTTTATAATTTTTAGTAATAATTCTAATAAGAATATTTGAAATTGGTTGGGTATGGTAAGAATGACAGACTCACATGCTTATTAATCCTAAAAGCATTTTCGTAATATACACAGGAAAGAAAAAATCTTGATATTTATGTGTGTGTGCTTGTGCACATGTTCTGAGAAGTATCACTTGAATTTGCAACCTGAGAAGTTGCAGATGTAAACAGAACATATTCTCTTTCATGTTAAGCTCTCACATTCAAGCTATTTGAGTTCATTGCTACTACACATGAACAAAGATGTTGTGAGTTGATGAAAGTCCATATGCGTTATTTTCATAAATATACTAAAGTTACTGTATTGGATAAAAATGTTTTGTCCTTAATGATTGAACCCTTATGGCGCAATAACAGTAACCACCACACCACTCTAAGCCTATATCAGAAAATATTGTGTTTATTAATTTGGTATATAATGTAAAAGCTAATGTACATTGAATTTTTCATAAATAATTTGTTGCAGCCACAGTTAAAACGTAAAGTAATCACAACTCAACAACGTTCACAAAGCCAATCTCAAAGTGAAAAATTAATCAAGACAAAGTGTGTTGAAGAAGAACAATACATTGAGAGGTTAAGGTAATAACTTTATCTTTTATTTTTAGACACAAAATTTCAAATTATATGTATATAACGTTTTCCCACTATAGTATGAATATATATATATATATATATATATATATATATATATATATATATATAGATTTTTTGGACTAGGAGACTGACAGACATACCTTGGTAAGAGTCCACACTGTAGTCTTGAAATAGAAACACATAAAAGCACTTAAACAATGATATATTTCAACCACACAGTGGTCTTTGTCAATCGAAGAGAAAACACAAAAAGAAATATGAGAGAATGAAATAAAATAAATATAAGTTGTAAACACAGATTGTGTAGAGAAGAAATCAGATGACACAGATGCACAGATTAAAGTGTTTCCATGAGTATATGAGTGATTATAGTTTATATAAGTCTGTCAGGGGAAAAGAGATAAGGCTATTAGGAGAAAAAAAAAAAAAAAAAAAAAAAAAAAAAAAAAAAAATGAATGGATTTATCTGATGTTGAGGTTAGGGGATTCTCTGGACTTGGTATACCACTGGTATGATAGTTCCCACCTTCTCAGTTCTGAGGGATTGCAATCAGGGGGGAGTGATTTAATTATTTTTGTGGTATAGCAGTCATCAAAAGTTGTGATGTTGTGACTCGCAGCATGTTGAGCTGTTGGTCTATCCATATTCATAATTTTAACATCATGTCTGTGGCCATTCATTCTGATATTCAGACCATCCGTGGTCAGGCCTATGTACTGTGCTGAGCAAAGTTTACATTGTAGCTGGTATATGACATTTTTCGATGTACAATTATGATGACCCTGTATTTTACCTGCCGACAAACCACCTCTTGTTTGTGACAAACCTAGCCTAAGTTCTCTCTTCAAGATACCAGTACCCTGTGGTACATAAGTTATTCCTTTTATGTTGTATCCTGTGTATGTGAATGTAGCCCATTTTGTTGTTTGTGGTTCGATTTTAGGTTGTTTTAATTTATTTAATATTTTAAATTCTAATTTATCTATAGTTTTTTTTATTGTATCCATTTTTTTGGGCTATTTGATATATTACAAAAGAAAAACAAATAATATATCAAATAGCCCAAAAAAATGGATACAATAAAAAAAACTATAGATAAATTAGAATTTAAAATATTAAATAAATTAAAACAACCTAAAATCGAACCACAAACAACAAAATGGGCTACATTCACATACACAGGATACAACATAAAAGGAATAACTAAAACACTAAAAAATAATAATATTTTCATAGCTTACAAAAACACAGGAAACATAATCAACAAAATAAACCAACCACAAGAAATATGTCCCACACTTAATAACGGAATATACAAAATCGAATGCCCAGACTGTAATAAAATATACATAGGCCAAACAAAAAAGAATTTAAAAGACAGATATCAAGAACACCTCAATGCACACATCAAACCTGAAATTTATAACTCAAACTTAGCCACACACGCAATCAAAAACAAACACACATTCCCCACATTAAAAACGTACACCTAGTAAAAAAGGTCCAAAAAGGCCTCAAAATGACAATCTGGGAACAACTAGAAATTTATAAAAATAAAAATAACATCATTAACGAACAAATACAAATAAAATCAAAAACCGATAAATTATTCAATCTATTAGACAATATTAACCCCATAACGAACGGTAAAAACTCGCAAAGTGCAGTGAATCTAAAAATAGAAGTTAACAGTACACCAAGGTCAACGGCAAATTCTATGCAGCTCGCAGTCCAAAACTTGTTCAGTATGCCCGAGGATGGAGACACTAACCAGTCTTTGAAAGTGATATATATATATATATATATATATATATATATATATATATATATATAGATTTTTTGGACTAGGAGACTGACAGACATACCTTGGTAAGAGTCCACACTGTAGTCTTGAAATAGAAACACTAATGTTTGGATAAAGTATGTGAAAAATAGATCGAACCATTCCGTGGAATATTTCTATGCTTTGAACGCATTGACAATTTTAGAGTGGATTTCTAGAGAATATTTTTGAGACAATAGAGCGGCCGCAACACAATAAAGAACCGCACCTATCGCCAATTTTAGACTATATTGCTAGAGTTTATATCCCACACAATAGAATGGTTTTTCCCTTTACCTGGAAGGAATTGATTTGAATTGTTCACTACCTCCTCAGCCTGAGAACAAATGTAGCGACAACCCTGGGTCTGTAGACACGTGCGTTGGTTAGAACCGTTACGCTGACCGCATAACTTAATCCTTATAAAAACCTAATTTTGGGGTAAAAATATTACAGTACTGTAACACTTAGCGAAGTTGAAACTATTTTTTTGTTAATACAATTTCTAAGTAAAGTTTGCCATGCGCTTAGGAAGGATTTTATTTTGGAAACCTTTGTTAAAAGGGGGAGGTGTGTCACATTGCCGCACCCAAATAAACACAAGTTCTAAGTTTGTATACAGTAGGCACTCTCTAATTCATCACGTTCTAAGGGGAAGATTGCCCTATTCGAAGAGGGGGTATGTTGGAGGCACGGTTTTAGCGTCGTTTTCACTACCTTGCGGCTCACGGTACTTTTGTAAATTTTAAACAATTTCTCACGATTTTTTCTTCAGTATAGACCTATGTGTTTGTAGTAAAACCGTTATTATTACCTTAACCGGAGGGTCTCAGATTATAAGTAGATGAGTTTGTTTACTTCAATCTAATTATTCCCATTTGTTTTTACATGCTTCAGAACAGACTTATTGAATATAACAGACTAAACCGTAAAAGGGAAAAGTGAATAATGTCACATTTTCTGTAGGTATTTATGACTAAAAACTTAAGCCATAGAAATACTGTAGTAGAATGCTCCCACTATTACGGCAATTCTAAAACGTGAAGATTTATTGAGCGTTTACTGTATACGTAGTTATTAATCTTATTATGTAGTTTATTTATTTTTTTTGTTGTTTAATGTGCTTTACACTGCATCCTTGAAACTTGATATTTTTACATTAAATACTCGTATAAGTATTTGCTGACCATGGCATGCAACTTGCAACTAACTGTTTTGAAGATTAATTATGCCCAAACTGCTAATCACATAAACATGGTCCATTTACAAGTTCTGTCAAGTTACATTCTCTCTTTGGATATAGCATAATTGTAAATATTGTAGAAATATAGTCGCAACCACTTAGTATGGTCATGCTTAATGTTTTCATTCGGTTATTATCATTTCACTTAAAGACAGACTCGGAATCATATAAATACATTGTAACGAAGTCGCTTATTGTTCCATTTAATTATGGTGACTGACATCCTGTTATCAAAAATATTGATATGATTCATTATCCATATGTCATTCATATCAGGTTTGACTTTACTAAAACACTCATAAAATGTATTTAGTAGTTGTTTGTCCATCTAGACATTTGTTCACATGACTACTGCACTGCTTATTTCTTTATTTACATATATGTTTATGATTTCAGTGTGATATTACATAATTTAATTTTGGAAGATCTTTTTTTCGTCTGTTTTGTGAGGTTTGGTGTCACTTGACGTTTCAAGTGTAGAAAGATGTCTGAATCTTAAAATGGTGTGGTTTGCCTTATTTACATATTAGGCCTAAACGGGATAAAAATGGTTGTCTGATTTATGAACTCGATAAATAACTCCTCAGTTGTTCTCCAAGTGTATTCTGTGAGGTATGTATCTATATTAGGAGAAGATATTTTACCGATTCTTCGCCTTATGTCCCTTTTTATTTTAGCCCAGTTTGATTCAATTCCCTTAGTGTGTATGCTACGATCATTAGGATTCAAGAAGTTACTTAGGTTTAATGATTCACATTAAAATGCTCAAATCCAGCCAAAAGTAATACTCGTGCATTATATGCTTTCCAACTATCAGTAATTATTGTTGTACCGGGCTCAACATATTCAGTAATCAAGTTTTTTAATGTGTGTGCATCTCTTTTTGCAACTACTTTGAGAAAACCTTTTTTTTGTTTCTTTCAATACCGCCTACAAATAACTCATCTTGTTTTTGTTACTCGCCCTCTGTTATATTTTCGACGTCCAAAAGCACTTTCATCAATTTCAACGACGCTGTTGACCCCACCCAACTTAGTACTCGTTTCAATCAACCAAACCGTTAGTAAATCCCAAAAATCGTTCACAAGCCGTCTTTTAATTTAACCCCGTTTCTCTAACTATGGTATTTTTTGAGTACTTTAGAAGCCAACCCACTAAAACTAATACAATTTTAGACATTGAAATTGTATAGCTTGCAAAAATGGTTCCATTTCGAATCGAATCTTTCCTCCGGCAGATTCTAAGTACCTAGAAGCATCTGGATGAGGGCTAACGCTTCATTACACAAAGGTTGACAGTAGTGTTTTATTACCTGTGAAAGGGTCGTACAGTTTTATTGTTTTCTGTAGAACCTTACTTGCCCCCATTCAGATACCGTTTACCCATATATATATGTATATATATATATATATATATATATATATATATATATATATATATATATATATATATTGTTTCCATGAGCATATGAGTGATTATAGTTTATATAAGTCTGTCAGGGGAAAAGAGATAAATAATATAAAAATAAAATAAAAAATGAATGGATTTATCTGATGTTGAGGTTAGGGATTGAGGTTATGTTATTCTAAAAATCGGTATATTGAGTAAATCTTAAGAGTATATCTTAAGAGTAAATCTTAAGGGTAAAACGTAGATTGACAGACCCCTAATAGTAAAAGACAAGTATTCTTCTGTGATTATCATACATTTCGAACTGTTACCACCACACAGTCGGTAAATTCTTGGTTATACATCAGAGGTATAGTCACCGGCACACAAGAAGAGCCCTGGCCCAAGGCAGGTCAAAACTATAAGGCCATTCCCAAAAACATTTTCTAACACAAAACTTCACATTTACAGAAAATTAAAATGCAGAAACGGGATCATATATAATTTATTTTGTGCACCCTTTCTTATTAAAATTAGTACTTTTACCTGTCTGTTATTACTTATATTACTTACTAAAATATAACCTCTAAAAAACTAGCGTACCGTTAGGTAATGTTTGTAGGTCAGAAATATATCGACAACACATGCGCACAACTGAAAACCGAGCGTGGCTCATTTCTACAACAGGGATCTTCTCTTGCGCCGGTGACAATACTTAGTAACTGCTACCTAACCTAAGGTGACCATCCGTCCCGCCTTTGGCGGGACAGTTCCGCTTTTTAGGTTAGTGTCCCGCTGTCCCCAGATTTACTCGAAACTATTATGTCCCGCTTTGGCAGGATAAAGATAAACAAATAAACGTCCCGCTTTAAATATTATTTAATATTATATCAGTAGATGTCAAAACCACAGTTTCTCCCCAAACAGGTGGTTTTGATGAAAAATACGTTACTTTTCCATTAAAAACGGTTAGGTGGGGTATGAGGGGTTGGTTTCAGCGATTATTGGAGGGTGACGTGAATGGTAGGAGGTATGGAATGTGCGCGGTTGTGCGCGGTTGTGCGTAGGTGTAGGTGGCAGGTGTTTTTTTTAGAAATACGTTAATTTTCCGTTAAAGACCGTTAGGTGAGGTAGTATGGGTTGGTTGGTGATATGCGTGTTCGCTGTTGTGTGATGTAATTAGAAGCATGTTCGGACATGTTGGGGGGTAATGTAAAAACCGTTGTTTACCTAGAGAATGTGTGTATTATATTCTGTACCCAGTTCGTTGCTGACCTATATTTTTACTATAACGTCGCGTGTGTACGGTTGAAATCCGTTACGAGGTGATGGGATTATTTTCGCTATAAATGTGTCAGTCGGAAAGACTGAACGGTGACTTCTCTGTTTGTTCTCCAGATCTTTACTGGTTAAAAAATGTAAAAGCATGTTAATTTATTGATATAGGTTCCTCGCTCGTGAGCTAATGTGTTTACACATCGTTGTGCTAGCGCTTGTTTGTTGTAACAGGTATTTGGCCTGAATAAATTGTTTTTAAAAACCTACCTCTAGAGAATGACGTCATTTTGACATGTGTTTTTGTAAAGGAACGTGTGTATTATATCTCGTACCCAGTTCGTTGCTGAGTGTGACGTAATTAGAAGCATGTTCGGACATGTTGGGGGTAATGTAAAAACCGTTGTTTACCTAGAGAATGTGTGTATTATATTCTGTACCCAGTTCGTTGCTGACCTATATTTTTACTATAACGTCGCGTGTGTGTACGGTTGAAGTATTTTTTTAAAACCGTTGAAATCCGTTACGAGGTGATGGGATTATTTTCGCTATAAATGTGTCAGTCGCAAAGACTGAACGGTGACTTCTCTGTTTGTTCTCCAGATCTTTACTGGTTAAAAAATGTAAAAGCATGTTAATTTATTAATATAGGTTCCTCGCTCGTGAGCTAATGTGTTAAGATATCATTGTGCTAGCGCTTGTTTGTTGTAACAGGTATTTGGCCTGAATAAATTGTTTTTAAAAACCTACCTCTGTTTCGAGTTATAAACATGTTCGGACCATTGAAAAGTGTTTTTAAGACTTTACCTGCGCGCTTGTACGTGCGAGTGCTCACGATTGTGTGACGTAATTAAAAACATATTCGGACATCTTGTGGGCAATGTAAAACGTCATTGGGAACTTGTATAGATGATGACGACGACATACTTGTGTTATAGTTGTGGGATAAGTAGTTGGTTAGTAGGTCAAGGTCATAGGAAGATGTTTTTAAAAAGAGTCGCAAGCAGAAGTGCTTGCGACATTATTATTAATTTTTTTATTTATTTATTTATTATTTTTTTAATTTTTTTTTTCTTTACACAAATACAATAGCATCTTATAATTACATCGCTATATTATAACAAAAATACAATTTTTTTTTGTAGACTAATACAGCTACTGATGTAAAGTCAGTTCGGTGGACCCACATCCGGACGGTCCGTTGGAGACTATGTGAAATTCGCCGGCACCCACCTCATCCAAATCCATGTTCGCCAACAGCGTGATGAAGCGTCTAGGTAGGAATATCTGGAATTTCGGGTCTTCTCCTTCCTTGTATGGGAAACCTCCGAGCGCAGCAACAACTGCTTCCCCGTAGGTAGTGTCGACTTTTCTGAGGTAGTGCACCGAATACTTTTTACCTTCCTTCAGTTCTGAACATTTCTTTATGGGCAACCCGTCAGCTTTAGACTTTGAGTTGAACTGTTGAATTATTGACTGTAAAGTTGCTTCGCGGTTCATAGTTACGTAGGAGAAGTAACTGTATCGTGTAGCTCTGCCTGAGGTCTATAAGGAAATGATGTCTAACCACCGCTCTCTTTGGTTTATATAATGCGTTTCCCCCTCCCTTATTATTGTAGTCATAGTCTTAAGACTGTCGCGACTTTCATCGCACGTAGAAGCGCGCAATTCGTTTCTTTGTGTTGCGGGTCTATAACGCTTTTACAAACGTTCTGGATTCCTCTCAGGAAGGTCCATTCTCTTGAGGAACCGATATCGATAACTTCAGCAGAAGTGAAACCACGAATCCATTTCGCCTTTTCGTCACCCGTTGTAAATATCAGATCGAACTGTTTCACGTAGTGTAACATGACGTTACGAAGCTCTACGTAATCGGTGAACCTTTCCTCCCACGATATGTGATGATAATTCTTACTCAACCAATTGTTGGTTTTCTTGTATTTATTGCTCAATGTAGAGTATTCGAAAGGCGGTTTAAACAGGAACGTGTAGGTAGCGTTTGTTTGTAGGTCCAATAATACGAGTTCCTTCACTATAAACGCGTTACACTCTCCTTTAAAACATTGCATCTCTAACACGCAAGCAGATCGTTCCATTATTTCCTTTTCCTTGTCCTCTATTCTCCAAAACGTCCGGACGCAGACTGCAAATAGGTCTCGATTTTTTTCGCCTTTTATACCTCTTCCTGCTTAGGAAGAATGCTCGTAGCGTTCTCATCTTCCCCCGACGTTATCGGTTCAACGTTCTTGATATCTTCCTCCTCGTCTTCGACGCTCGTTTCTTGATCCAGCATAAGCAACAGCTGTCTATTGAGTTCAACCTCTTGTGGCAACCGGTTGTATATGCTATAATCAATGTACCCGTACTCTGGTGGCTCACCAATCCCACCTTTTAAACAAGCCTCTACATAGTCTCTAATACTTTCCTCAGACAACTTCAACTGTTCCAAGTACCTTTCAACGGCAGGAACCACACCATTTAGTACGTAAAATTCTCTAGGCGTCAACATAACCTTTTGCCCGTTCCGATGATAATCTTTAATACGAACGTAGTGTTTACCGTATATCTTTACGGTGTCAACTTCGATATCTGTTCCGGGTAATATCAAACGTGTCTTCTTTCCGCTTTCTCGACAGGCTAGGAAGGTTTCAAAAACGTTCAAGTAGCCGACAAAGGTCTTGAACGAATCCGCTGTAAATAATATGTATCTTTTGGAGTGGTTGATGAGCACTCCTGGCGAAAGAGACAGAGACTCAAAAACCCCTACTGTCACGTTCTTTCCCATGCACGCAGTTAGTGGGTACACAGCACGGAGATAGGCACCGATAAACATATCGCTTATGTCGTCTTCAAGATCGTCTTCCCTGTTCCTTTTCATTTCCGTTAGACGTATTGCGTTGTTATAGAGCGAGGTTAGAGCGTTGTCAACGTCTTTAAACTCTGGTATTTCTACACGAGTTTCTTTTGAATTTTCATTAGAAACCGTATCATCCACGTTTTCGTCCAACTTAACACCACCCGCTAAAGGTGCGTCCGTCTCACTACATGTGTTCATTATGTGCGTTCAAGGTCCTTTCTAACTATGAATGTCTGGAAAGTGATCTTGACTGGCCGAGATCAAAGTTTTAAATGAAAACAACTCCATCCGACTTTCTTATATACATCGCCACCCCCTCCCACTGATCAAAACAAAACACCTCTACGACACTCTCTTTACACTCCCTGTGAGAGGCGTATAAGTTACTATCGTATCGTGTAAAATCAAACAGTAAGCAGCCGTTTTGTCAGGAATATTTTCTGCTGTCTCAAATTCTAACCTGATATCAACTGTTGAGCTCTTCACAGATTCGTTCTGTTTCGAACAATCAATAACCACTATTGGTGAATATTCCTCATACGAATCCGGAGAAAACAGAGGCACGTTCTTACGCCCGTAATACGATGATTGAAACTTAGCGTACATCTCGTACAGCATTGAATAACGTTTTTTCAAAAAATCGGCGCTAACGTTGTCGTACGGGAAAAACTGCGAGTTTAGGAACAGTTTTACGTTTTTAAGATTGCAATGATCGAAATTAGTTGAATATCTTGTAATGACGTGCTTCCTGTTAGTCTGAAATGCAAAAATTACAAATCTTGGTTTCTCCATTTGGTTCGACGTTTTTATCGTCCATGAATGTCTCTGAGTTTGCGGCAGTACGGGGTATTCGTGCAACTCCCAACTCCGAAATGGTACCACGATCTTATGAACCTATATGTATACAAATAATTTTAATAATTTTAATTATTTAATAAAACGTAACTAAAATTAAAAAATTGTTGTTAACCTTAGTAGAAATTGATTTAAAATATTTTGTTTTATATTAGCCTACTTATTTTAACAGATGAACTAAAGACAAATGTTTGTGAATTTGTAGGCCATAGTATTTCAATGTAATTAAGTAAATTCAGACATGACATCTGAATTTTGGTTTAAAAAAATAGCTAAATTTGTAAGTGTCGCTTTTGGTTTTTGAGTACGGTTACAAAAAAATTTAAATATTTATTTACCAAATAGTAGCCACAAATCTATAACTTTAGTATAAAAACTTTAAAGATGACGGTTTGCTTATAAATAATTTTAAAAGTTTTGTAAAGCCTAAATGTTATTTATATGCAATGCTAATAAGTAAATGACAACTGGTGTATGATGATGTGATTTTGTTTACTAGTTTACTTTCGTTGCTAAGTAACGGTACTATTTTGGTATAAACAATGATTGTAACTTGATTATGTAAAATAAATAAATGTAGTTAAATACTGTCGAAATAACTCCTAGAATTTTAAAATTGTTTGATAGTGTTAAAGATATCTGTACAAAAAAAGAGGTCAAGTAATCTGTCTTCCTTCAAAGGGTTGAAACTAAAAACAAAAACTTGTCACAAGAAAGCACACAAAAACCCCGGAATACTCTGCCTTATAAAATCAAACAATTGTTTCAACTCATTTTCTCAAATTGTAGTTTAATCGCTGAAGAATTTACCGGCCTAATGCCACGAGTGTTTCATATTCAAAGAGAATGAATCAGTTTGTTCCGACTCAATCACGTTGAATTGGAAATGAACTGAATCTGGTTACGTCGTCAAACAGAAGTAAATTTGATTTCGTTCAAGTCGGACTTTAGTTTCCAAACTTTACAAAATCAGCGAAGGTAAATTGTGCAATCACTGATTCCCAAATATACAGGTCCCCCGAGAAAATTAATTTAAGTAACAACCGAGTGTGAATAGAATCACTTGACAATTGTAAATAATTATAAAGTTATGTTCGTGTATTTCCATGTTTTACTGGCAATAAGAATACTTAAAACTTTTAATGCATTTTTATAAAATAATTTATAATGACAATTGATGTTAATAGAGTTTATCAAATAATAATTTATTAAAGAAATACAATTAGTAGTTTTAGTGTTATACAAGGGGAAAGCGTTTCACAAAACGCTCAGTGTAGTTATTATGTCCAATCTGGCCTAAAATAAGTAATAACATATGAATTCCTAAAACAGCTGACTTTATGTCATAGGTTATATGGTAGATCACCTGCTATAATATGTAGGCTATGTTACAATATTTATATTAATAGTAATTTATAATAATTGTAAATAGTAACTAAAATAAGTTTTGTTATTATTTTGTACATATTGTTTTATTTGTTAAATCCACTTTCCTATTTCACTAATCTCCTCTTGTTGTATGTTTTGGTACAGACCTGTCATTTTATCTAAATTCCGTCTACGACTGATATTTTTCCATTTAGCAGACAATAATTACAACACGGCCCTATTTATTTCCATTTCCATATGAAATATTTCTGTGCTTCCAACAGTTCCAGGTTTTACTTAAATACTAAATTTGGTTACATAATAGCACTAAACCTTTTGAATTTTCTCTGATCTAAATTCAGATAAAATTATAATAAATTGAATATTGTAAAACATAAGCTTAAAAAATATTCAATAAAATATATTACTGAACATTGATAACAATATTTTAAACAATTTTCACTTCAATACAAGTTGTTTATGTAATACATAAAATCTTCTTATAAAATATTGCAGAAATTTAGGAAGACCCAAATTACATAATGTTCTCAAACGGATCTGACAAAAGCCTGCAGGGATTCGAGGGAAGGGATCATCGTCTACGTATCACAGTTACTTATAGATTGCACCCTCTGGGGTTTAATATTAATTAGGTAGAAATACTGTAACACACCGAGACGACGACCTAACCCCAATACAATTATCTACAACCTGTGATTGACGCACATATATGTAAATATATGCATAACGTTAGAATCTGTGGTATGAGATACATGTTATTTTTCATCTATTGAAAGTCTTGATTTTCTCCAAGATAGATTTTTCCCACTGAAAGAGTAGAACAATGCTTGTACCCAGTTTAACTTATACGTTATGCTAGTCTTTATGTGATGATTTAATAAATAACGCTATGGCAAAAACGCATAAATAGAAGAAAAATTCATTCAATTTCTTAAAACATTTTGTAAATATAGTGATTACTTTTTTATAAGGTCAGAAATCGATTTGTAAGTTAGCCCTAACTAAGTAAAGTGAACATACTATTTCAAACATAAATGTAACATTCGTAGTTGTGCATGGACATTGTAAGTAACTCATGCAACCAATATTCATCCCGAGTTAAAATAATACAATAAATATAACAGTTTCAGCAATATGCAAAAGTAGGAACAGTTCAAAAATGCGTATAATGTAAAAAAAATCACCCACAAGTAACAATAATCCAACAATGTTAACTATATAAATAAAGTGAATCCGAGTAGCAATAATCCAATAATGCTAGAAATGTAAACAAAGTGTATCCGAGTATCAATAATCCAACAATGCTAGAAATGTAAACAAAGTGTACCCTAGTAACAACAATCCAACAATGCTAGAAATGTAAACAAGGTGTATCCGAGTAAAAATAATCCAACAATGCTAGAAATGTAAACAAAGTGTATCCGAGTAATACTAAACCAACAATCCTGGAAATGTAAACATAGTGTATCTGCTTAACAATAATTCAACAATGCTAGAAATGTAAACAAAGTGCATCCGAGTAATACTAAACCAACAATCCTAAAAATGTAAACATAGTGTATCCGAGGAACAATAATACAACAATGCTAGAGAAATAAAAGGTGTATCTCAGTAACAATAATACAACAATACTAGAAATGTAAACAAAAGGTATCCGAGAAACAATAATCCAACAATCCTAGAAATTTAAACAAATCGAATCCGAGTAACAATAAACCAACAATACTAGAAATAAAAACAATGTGTGTCCGAGTAACAATAATCTAACAGTACTAGAATTGTTAACAAAGTCTATCCGAGAAACAATAATCCAACAATACTAAAAATGTTAACAAAGTGTATCCTTGTAACAATTACTCGGCAAGTCATTGTATAAATTTATCTCAACACAAATTCTGAACAAATAACGTAGAAAATGTTTAACTAGAAAAACATAAACTATTTACAGTAATCTGTCTTACACTTGCTATATTTCTCCTCCAACACCATTCCTTGTAATTAATCATCTCTCTCTCTCTCTCTCTCTCATACACATACATACACACACACACACACACACACCGATTAAAAAATAACCTCCTAAAATTGCAGGTATTTTTTTAATAGTTCTTATTTAATTAAACAAATACTATAAAATTATTTTTAAATTGGCAGTGTACAACTAAGAATGACGTAGGAAGTGAACATAAAGAACTGTGAACATAAATCCAGTTAAAGTGAACAAGTTCCGACACGAGAAGGAAATAATGTGAAGCGGAACAGGAAGTTTGATCTATAAATACAGAGCTTCAACGAATAAATGTGGAGTCGCAGGAACCGGGTGGACAATCGAATGGAAGCTTCACATGCAATTATTAACTTTATTTTTATGACGACACTTTACACTCCCAATTTTAGCCTGTATTTACATTTAAACCGCGTGTTGTAGTCAATGTTAGTTTACAATGAAACGTCAGTGAAGAGTTAAACAAGATTTAGTCAAGTATAGTTACACAAGTTAATAATACTTGTAGTTAATTTCCAAGAACTACAATAGATGTTAAAACATAAACACAGTAACAATTTTATCATACACATTCACATTCCAAAAAGTGTCGGACATTTTTAATAAATAAAAGAAATGTTTTATTTAAAAAATTTAAAATTCAAATATATAACCGTTTTTCATTAAATCGAATTAACTATAGTAAGTTTCATAGAAATTAAATTAAATAATTATACTTATTAATTTATAAAAATATTTCGTCATGACATTTCTACTTGTAATGTACAGTAATAATCTAACATAACTTACGCCTTGAAACAGTTTTTCTACAACATAACCTATAACATAAGATCAGCTGTTATATAAAATCATATGTTATCACCTAATTTAATACGAAGCGTTCTGTGAGGAATGACTTCCGTGCTAAATATACAGTCGCACCAAACCAAAATTAAAAAATATTAGCTTCAAAAACTGAGTAACCATAATACAAATTGCATAATATATTCTTCAAAAAACAACATTTCCTTAAAACTAGGAAAAATGTTTTATTAGTCTGTGTGGACAAACGTACACATTCCTCATATCCTGTTTCTGCATGGGAGTGTTTAAATATTTATATGTGTCAGGAAGTATAATTGTAACCTAGTAGCTAAAGTTGGGAAAACTGTTCTATATTGAAAAAACCTTTAGAAACTACGTGAAGTAGGGAGATTTCCGACCTACCTAGACCATCATCAAAAGGTGTATCCTCGACGTTGAATGCCTTGTACGATCGAATATGTTTTGTTGTAGTAAATATTTAAGAAATGTATTGTAAACATAGGATTGTATAAATCGTAAAATTACTTCGTTTGGCAAAGTAATATTGTTACTCTGGTCGTCAAAGACGACAAAATACTATCTGACATCTAGACACATGTGTTCGTCATATGTTGGTATCCTATGATGCATTCCTCGTGGTACGATCACGTAAGCATTAACATACGAGCAAAGCATTGACACTATATTCGATATCTCAATGGAAAATGCAAGTGTAAATCTGCTTGAATAATGTTACTTATAGAATATGTCTTACTAGCGTGTTGAAATAATTGCTAAGGTTAGGATGGTTTCAACGAAACTCGAGACAAAATATTCGTTTACATTGTTTGTAATTATTTACTTTACTCTTACTTGCGTTAGGAACCCAATGGTCATTTTCAGGCATCTACAATATAACAATGCAAATATCCCATAATGCTTAGCAGTCTAAATTTTAAATGTAAAACTAATCTTAAAATCAAACTAACAGTAATTACATAGACCTTGAGGTTATATAAACCTTTGGGTTAGTACAGATATAGTATTTCCATACTAAACACAATGTAGGCTACACATGGACACATTAACATAAATTTAAGGGAAAAGTCACAAGCTTTAATAAAGACAGTACAGATATAGTATTTCCATACTAAACACAATGTAGGCTACACATGGACACATTAACATAAATTTAAGGAAAAACTCACAAACTTAAAACAACGTTGTTGTTTAACAACAATGTTAAAGTAATATCATACAAAGACCGTAGGCAACTTATTTAAATTGTTTTTGTGTTAATGATGGATAATTGTGATCAATAATTTTGTATAACTAAGATGATATATTATAATGAATTATTCATTTAGTATGTGCTCTATGTTAATCCATCTTAGTAGTCGGGTGTCAAATTTAAAGTTTCGGAATACTCATTTAATTTGGATTAGTAATTTTTGTATTCCTAGACCGTACAATCTATTTAGAGTTACATAAACAGAAGTTTAAATGGATTATAATTAATTATTTATTAAATATGAAATTGTTGTGATTGATTTTCAGATAAGATAGCTCTTGCGTGTTAATTAAATAGAATTATTTTAAATAATTAGTTGGTATTTAAAAAAGTATTTAAAAGAAAATCTGATTACAAACTTTATTTAAGAGGGACGGGTTTCCTTATTTTTATTACTTCTTGATTTTGTTCCTTAGTAGGGTTGTTGGCAATGGGGTTATTCCTTTTAATCAAGCAACCCTCCCCATAATTATTATTTTACAAAATTCTAAACATTTTCTATTTATAACAAGTTTTGTACTAACATTTGTATATAACTTACTTTCTACAAACCATTATTGAATTTTTGTTTTCTTACTCAACACTTACATTTTACTCTCTCAGTAACATAACTGATCTTGCAGACATTTTCTTACCTTCTTCTTTAAAGAATAAAAATATGACACAACTCACAAATATACAATGTTTTATTTCATACGCGTTTCAACGACTAATTTGTCGTCATCCTCAGTGAAGATACACAAATGAATACTTCATCTGGTTGTTCATATGTTACTTTATCATCCTCTCTTCGTGTTCTATTCACCAATGTATTTCTTCTTTATAGCTGACCAATCCGGCCTGGGTTTTTGTCTTTTCCAATTAGAACCTTTCCTTCTCTCCTACCAAACGTATCTTATGGGTTTCCTGTCTTAGATATATCACTTCCTTATCTTAGACAGGACAGACCACAAGGTTACCCCCTCCTCTTCTTTGTTACTAATGCAACTTTCCAAATAACGAACAAAATTTCCAGCTGATCACACACAACCGCTGCCTACAGATTACATAGCAACCCTTCTTAGGTTGTGACAGATCTAACCCTTTGAATTTTCTAACATTTATATTTTGGTAGCTCTGTTCATATGTAAATCCCCAAAATCACACAGATACAGATCCAGCCCACTTGGTTACATCTACGGCTTCCTTATGTAGGAGTTGCAAATGCTCTCTACCTGGAATAGAATATAAGGTCCTTACCTACAACTAAATATACACCATTCCAGAAAGTAACCGTTTCCTATAATCTACTTCTCTGTCCAAAATGTGTATACCTTGCTAAATAATTGCATTATTTTCCAATTTCGAATGTTTAACAAGAATCACTTGGTCCTGAGTTTCGACAAAAGCAGCTTAACCTTGGAAAAGTTTTTTTCATTAAAAATAATAAAACCTCTTAAACACACAGTTTTTATTTAATTGTTGATGTACAATGTACCTTGCACGTAGTGTTGTAATAATTTCCTCTAAGGATAATTGCTTCGCAAGCAAAATGTATAGGATTTATACAAAACGCGAGCCGCAGAAGGAGTGGGCTTTAACCCGATGAAAAGGAAATGAATTGAATTACATAAGACCTCTCAAAACCCCAACCATAGCTGCCCCCCGGAGTCTCTCTGGTGTAACCTATTTATTGAGGGCACCGCCTTATTGTGGGTCTTTAAGGGGAATAGCGGGAACTAGCCCTTCCCCAGTTTCCCGGTAATGCTTAATAGCTGTCACTAGCTGGCTGAATTAAGACTGAATTCCAAGGCTAAGATATGATACTTCTAAATTAGTGAGCTTAATGTATTTGAACTATAAATATTGCATAACAAATTGACTTTAAATTAAGCCTGGAATTCTCGGTTGCCACCTTTAACATAAACACACATAGACCCTAACAATATGACTCAACTAATAACACTCTTTTTTAAAATTGGGTATAAACCGTTAAAGTCTCTGAAGAAACTGTGTGAGGTCACACGAGGAAAATCACACAGGATAATATGAACTTTATTCATTTCCGCGTAAGCTTCTCCTTGAGTGTATTGCGTTTATGGGTACTTACGCGCATGTGTTTGTATGCAACAATCAATCCCTTCTTAAGGGATTTTATTTATTTACAATAATATACTACACCACATTTGCCTTTCGTTATTATTGCAAATATTACTTTGTGCCTAAATTGACTTTATATTGACTTACACATTGATCTATAACTAAAAAGCTACGTCAAGTCACAGATGTAAACTCGATTCCAGTAATTCGACGCGTTTATAGCAATCGAACGTATAATGTAGGTATACGAGAGCTAACCTATGCAGAATCGATTTAGTTGCAGTATTCAAATCGCATTCCGACACGGTTTGCTTAACACTGCATTTGCATTTACACTTCGCACCTGTAACTAACCTTTTGAAGTTGCCGTTCTCCTCCCGGGCGTACTATGTTACTACGGTTTTTCATTATTCTAGCTTTGTAGATGTAATTTTAAATCGCAACATTTACCAACTATATTAAAACTCATTTAGAATGAGGATTTAACCACAGATTCTGTATTTCCAATGTAAACATGAAATATAAACAAAAATTGTTTAAAGTTAATTCTACTTAGGTTAACAAAGGTAATTTTTTATTATAGTTACCTTTTAATAAATAGCTACAAATAATATAAATAAAATAACAAAACGTGCGAGTTGAAACAGCTGTTCTACTTACTTACTTTACTTTATCCAATGCCCGCCCTTGGCTGTTGAACCATTCGGCGTCGAGCCTCCCAGTAACGACCGGTTCTGGACAGCTGGTCGTTCAGTTCAGGACAGGTTGAAATGTGGTCCCCATTCATGATACCATTGAGACAGAGCGGACACGTATCGGACTCCGCTAGGCCAAAACGGTAGAGGTGGGGCTGGAGATGGTCGTGCCCTGTCAGAAGTCGAAAGTCAGCCACGGCAGTTGCTCTATCGCTTGTGGGCACCAAAGGACCGCGACTGTTTCCCCCTGCTGGCTTTCGACTTCTGGGGAAGGACCGATGCCTCTAGGTGTCAATTAATCATTCAAAACAGCTGTTCTACCTAATAACCTATAACAATAAATCAGCTGTAATATGAAATCATAAGGTATGTTTTATTTAGCCCCAATAGGACAAAATAAGTATATTGCACTCCTTGATATATTTTTAAACGTTTTTGTTCCATACAAAGGTTCACGAAATTGTTCTCTCTATATTGTTTATTATTGATAACGGGTTACTAGCCATTACGCCTACTATTGGTCTTTTCATACCGTCTAGTTGCATCAGCTGATTCCACCTTATATTTCATTACATAATGAGCAACACAATTTTTCAAATAAAATTGGACAATAATACCTAAGGAAATATCTGCCAATTTCATGTTTAATAAGCGGAAAATCAAGGACACTAGTGAATTTTCGGAATTTTATACCAGATTTAGACGCGTGATAGCTTTCAAAATACTAATAAATATTTATTACGTAAGATAATTAACAATAAATAATTTAAGGAGTGAAACTCATTTCGACAATATCATCATCAGTGAGTTATAATTACTAATAACCGCTACAGTGTTATAACTATGACTCATGATGATGATGAGGATGACATGGAATTAAATAAGTTATCAATTGTGAGTTTGGATGTAGTATTATTCATTTATATCATAACCTCCAAAATTAAACAAAGCTAATGAAAAAGACACTACATAATGTATTTTCTAATGTGTAAATTACTTCTCTATTCCACTGAGTTATTACGGGTTTTCCACTTCCACTGTTTTATAAATTGTTAAATACATTATATACTTTTATTTTAAGCTTTTAGGTTTTCTTCCCACGTAAGGTTGCTAAAGCGTTTAACCTAACAATAAAGTTTTAGGAAATTGCATTTTAAAGTTTTTCAATAAAGGATAACAAAGCGCCGTTTAAAACGATGCGGTAATGTTCTTGGATTTAAAATAAAGAGGTGTTAGTCGAGAAAGAGGTCAAAATGTAGATTCGAGATACTCCCTCGGGATTAACTGATAAACTCTGCATCTCCAGGGATTACAAACGTGCACAGTAACACTATTTCAAAAATCCGTCTTCAGGTCTAGTATTAGAATCTTGTCTTCATGTAAGTGAAAATATAGGTTCAGAGTGTGTGTATAAGTGTTTGTGTGTGTGTGTGTGTGTGTGTGTCTGTGTGTGTGCTCGCGCATGTGTGTGTGTGTGGGGTGTGTGTGTGGGGGGTGCGTGTCGTGTGTGGGTGTATGCCCGGGGGGTTATACGAGAGGAAGTAGAGAGGGGAAAGAGCAAGACCCGAACTATTGGTGAGATATAACCGTTCATATAAGAAACACCCGAAACTTGGCTTACTTGGCCCAAAACCAGTGTAAGGAGAGTAGGTGAGTGAGACAAGGAAAAATCATTTAAAAAAATAAAAGTCGTTAAATTACGCCAGGGAAAAGGAAAACAAGTTTGTAACTTGAATTGTAATAACAAAACCACTTTATTAAATAGGTGGGATACTATTAATTATTTTAAAATGTTTTATTGCATTTATAACTAAGGAAGCAATTATATTATAACTTTATTAAACGCTATAAGATCCCATCTCTTATAATACTTCCTGTAAAATCATATGTATATAATTAAACTTATGTTAATTACCTAATGCTATTATGACGATATGTGTACGTATGTATAAATATATATATTTGAGAACACTAGACACGCTAGTTCGCTCTCAATATTATTGCTATTCACATACCAAATAAAGCTTAACATTTGCCAGTAAAAAAATTAAATGTCATAAATAAGTATTATATAATAAACTTAAAAATCTTTTTACACGCTTACATACACTATAACGCTTACACTATAAATATACGCCGCAATATAAAAATTATGAATATATGTTCTATTACTTTTATATATACTCTATATTACCATTTTATATATATATATATATATATATATATATATATATATATATATATATTCAATATGGTGATATGTTTTCTTGTAATATAGTTAATAAATTTAAAACATTTCAAAAACAAGAATACTTTTAATGAATATATTATTAAAATCTTTTCGCCGATAAAACAGTACCAGCATCTTCAGGATAATAATTATCTGAAGATAATTATTATAAGATAATTATTTTCCTGAAGATGCTGGTACTGTTTTATTGGCGAAAAGCTTTGAATAATATATGCATTAAAAGTATTCTTGTTTTTGAAAGGTTTTTAATTTATTAAATATATATTTATTTAATTGTGTAATTGTAATTTTCATTCCTGATGATGTTGGTACTGTTTGCCAACGAAAAGCTTTGGATTTAAAATAATAAATATTCTTGTATTTGAATAACCTGTGTTGTTTTAAAATATATATATATATATATATATATATATATATGTGTGTGTGTGTGTGTGTGTGTGTGTGTGTGTGTGTGTGTGTGTGTATGCTGATACGTATTCCTTCACGGATGGAAAAATATAATGAATAGTTACTATCTGGAGGACATACGTTCATTTTGCAGTCCATAAATTCGCAGTTCCGACGTTTCGCTAGAATCTCATCCAGTATTGACGAGGTGAGCCCAACAACAGAAGAATGAGAGTCTAGCGAAACGTCGGAACTGCGAATTTATGGACTGCAGACTGAACGGATGTACTCCAGATAGTGACTATTCATATATATATATATATATATATATATATATATATATATATATATATATATATATATATATATATATAATTTATATATATTGTATTATAGGTATAATAAACATGTTTATTTATGCCTTATTTTCTTATGATTCAGTATTTCTTATCGTAATACAACCCGTTTAATATCTTTGTGATATTTCTAGCATTAAAAGCAAGCGAAAAACATCGGTACAGAGTAAGGTCATATTCGTGCTAGTTGTGTTTCTAATAATACACACACAGACAGACGATACACGCACGCGCATACACACACACACATTCACTACACACACTGCAACGTCCCCCCCCCCCGTTGTGTTTTGTTGGCACAATTACGTATTTATTATATATTTATATATCTGCTGCTCACACCGTTTTGTGTACCGTGTTTAAATCCCTAAATTTTGTCTTGTGTTCCCGCGTAATGGACCACGTCCAAATGCAAGTCTATTCCCGCTGACTTCTACCTTAACGTTTGTATGACCTCCCCTAAGATGGTTGGCAAGTTTGTTGAGTCTGTATATAGTCACACATGCCAGTAAAATAGTCAGCTGGAAAGAAACAACATTTATATGAACACACAAAATTTTCAAAGAATTTTACCACTTCATGAGATCTGCAGGCACAGCAAGGGGACGTGCAAAATATGATCATGTTTAAGATACCTTTTTTAAAAGGCTCCTGTGTTCTTTAAACATGATATGCCAGTAGACATCATATCTGGGCTTCAATACAAAAAACCAACTAATTTTTAGAATAGCTCAATAAAAATGTTCTCAGGAGAGAACTGGTTTGAAGTAACATTAGGTTCTGAATTTTATATATTTATTAATTAATGAAATTTAATTAAAACTGTACTTTGATTTTATAATCATTATTTATCAGTTGAAAAATCTAAAAATTTTTTTGGTTGTTTAACACAGGATAAATTCAAATACTGCAAGTTTTTATAATGCATTTAATTACTGATTTTAAACTAAAATAATTATCTTTTCAAATAAAATACATTTAACTCTCTCTTTATCCTAACAAATAATTAATTAAAAGTTCATTGTTTTTCACATATTTAAATCCTACATTTCATATATAATTCATTATTTACATTAACACATTTTTAAACAAAATTATTTGCTAATTTAACATAATAAAAATTGTATCTTCTCGTTTCAAGATTCAATTGGTAAATTCACATTGTATTATAAATAATTTTAAAATATATACGATTCAATAAATCTAGTCTTCTTGAAATAGATTGGCTTATGACCAAAACCACTTTGTAAATTTAATATTTATTATTCATTATTTAAACATTTTTGTTATACTAATTAATTTTACTACTTTTAAAATTTATATAATTTTTCAACATAGAGTGAAGTCATTGATTAAGTTTAATTGGTAATTTGAATTTAATAATTTTAACTGACTAAATTTGACGTTAATTTGTATCTAATAGAGAAAATGACTTGCCAAGGATTTCCCTGCCGGTCCTAGAGTCCTCTAGTCTGGATTCCCTGGTCCCTGGACATCGGAAGTTGCCATCCCTGGTCATTCAATGGAAGTCTTTCTCCATTTCCGCGTCCTGGAGGCTGAGTCTGGAGCCCTTGTCCATGGATGGTCTTAGACGGCGGAAGCGTGATGGTTTGGTCCCATCTAGCCTTATGGTGTTCTAGACGCGATCCGACATTACGGCCGTTTGCACCTCGTGTTAAAAATTTTTACAGACTGCCTTGCAGGTCCCTAAGTTCCGGTATTTATTGCGGCTATGTAACCCTTCCCCCCTGCTCTAAGCTCTTCGCTATCTCCATGCTTCTTTTCTTTTACGGGTGAGTTGGACAACGTATTCGATTCAACCTGCATAATTTTGTTATCTGTTTTAGAACACTGAAAAGTGTCTATTATTTTAAAATGGCTGTAACTTTTTTGTTAAGTTTTTTAAATTTAGTTTTCATTATTGTTTATTTTGGACTTTTCTGGTCATTTCAAAATGTCGATGATAGTTCTACGTGGCCTAGTTCTCAAGTTAGCATTTTTCGGCACTTAGAACTTTCACTGCAGTCCCGTTTATCAAATTTAGTTATTTATTACAGTTTTATTTTATTTTAATTTAATAATTTATTTAATTTATAATAATTTTATATATATATATATATATATATATAATATATATTTATACACATACACATACAAATATATACACACTTAGTTACTCTCTCTTACTCTCTCCCTCTCTTTCTCTATTACACACACACACACACACACACACACACACACATATATATATATATATATATATATATATATATATATATATATATATATATATATATATACGTACACACACACACACACACACATATTCACTGTGGTATGTTAATCCTATTACAAATTTCTAATAATAAAATATTCAACTGACCTTACTTTGCCTTGTATCAGAATAGAGCTGTCAGCTGAAAACGTGGAGCCCTGGTTAGATAGTCAGGCACATCAATAGGTAGTAATTCTTTTAAAGGAAACGCTTTCAGCCCGAGAACAAACAAGGGAAACTTATAATAAGAGAGAGATATAAGGGGTTTGATTTATAATCAAGGGAAACCTTTTAGAAAGTTAAATAATAGGTTTACATGCGATTAGCGATTATTGTGACGGCCGGTCGAACTTTTCTCATAGAGAATTTAAACAGTAAGTAATACACAATGGTTTGTGTCTGTATATAGAGGCCTTGTGGTTTGACAGTGTATATAAATAAACAAGCCTAAATGAATTACAGATATAAAGTAAAATTCAAGGGAATTTACATGATACATTAATGTAGTACGGACACAAAATAAGAACTGATTAGGATACATTTAACAAGTACATTTATTTATAGTGTCTTAACACTTGTTATCCGTTTGACACAACTAACTTAGCCCCTGTCCAGGTAAGTCTATTTTAGGTAAGCGCCCTTTACCAGTCATGCCTACGTTCTTCCCACTGCATACAACTTGAAATTTAAGCCGGAATTTCATTCTCCATATTTAAAAACTGTATACGCCATTGTGTATGATTAGAATGAACGAAAAATAAACAAGTAATATAAAACAAGTAGTAGGCCTAAAAACGTTATTCCTACTTAGGACAGCAAAGAATTATTTTGTTTTAGTTACTTTTTTATAAATAATTACAACTAATATAAATAAAGTGACATAACCTATGCGTTTAAACAGCTGCTCTACCACATTACCTATAACATAGAATCAGCAGTTTTTTCATGAAATCATATGTTATCAATTACTTTAAGTAATTTGGGACGAAATAACTATCGCACTTTTTTAGAAAGTTTTCCTCCCATATAAAACTAACATATTTTATTGTTAAATTTTAACAATGTGATTTTGAGTGGATGAATAAAAAGTGTTTTATTAATGATTGAAAATTGGCCATATATATATATATATATATATATTTATATAACAAATAGACGGAATTGTAAAATACCAAACCACGAATATTAACGTACCAAAAACACGACATATTTGATTACGTCTTACAAATAGATTCGCCCAGTTACAGAACAATACCAGACGTTAAATGTTCCTAAGACTAAACTTCTGACCTAAAGCAAAGCCTTAGATTTCCATTACTTCCAACAGTCGGTTAATTTTGGCGATAGAAAGAACATCAACGGGCGGTAAGGGAATGTGGTTAAGTGGCCACCTGACCTCTTTCTCTGTAATCTAGTTCTGAAGGAAGACAAACTTACATTTTAAGATTTAATCATTGCACTTAAAGCAAGGTAGTTGTATTCCTTGGGCGTCCACTTGGTTTATTGCTATTATGGTATCAAGGGTCCGCAAACAGTTTTAGAAAACTACTGTCTTGCCCATTATTTAACATTTTATGTTTGTGAGTAATACGTATTAATAATAAAATAAGTCTGTTGTATTATATATTTTAAAAATTTACCGTAATTTCTATATAAAAACCTATTTATTTTTAGCAATGAAACATAATTTTGCATTAGTTACAAATACGCTTTAAACATGGAAATATAGTTTACACAAAAAATTGTTTTCTAATATCAGTTAGTTAACTAAATCCACAATATCAAGAGCGCAATTGTAGAATACATTACAGTAAAAATATTGGTAAAAGCCACAATACCACCAAAATAATAAAATGTAACTAATATTACAAGTTACAAGAGATTAAACTCTTATGTACATTTCGATGACCATCTCCTCATCATCAGAGGATCCTTTTAGAAAATGACAATCTATAAAACAAAACCTTTCAAACTAGATAGACGAGTTGATGAAGACATAGCCATCGAAATGCACATAAGCGTTTATTTTTAGGTAGCTTGTATTATTAGTTGCTTTTGATCATATTGGCGGTGGTCAATGATTTTCCCAATATTTTTACTGTAATTAAATCAAACTAAAACTAGTTTTGTTTTTAAATTTTAATTGTTTACAATATAGATATAATGCACTCTAAGGCCACTCCTTGTATTTATCTCATACATTAGAATTATTTTTTGAGGATTGCCATAAACCTTTGACAGACACTGTATATGGGCCTTTAGGCGAGAAAAGATAGCCAGGTGAGACAAAAAAGCTTATCATACACTGTGATGGAATGTATAATTTGGTGTGTTTAAACCTTTGTATATCACACTAGCCAATACACTTCGCCATCATGCTATTCATTAAAGTATGTTTTGAAGCACATATCGCAGAAGGTTTCTCATATGCACGGAAAGACGTCTCCCACTTATTTAGCGGTAATACTATTTAAGTTTTATACTAGATCCATTTTTAATGATGGCATAATCACAGATATCCACGTTGCGTTTGTAGAATATTTATATAAACCGACGTTTAGTTTAGTAACCGCAATAATGTATCAGTGTACAGCTAGAAGATACATTAATTTAGTGTTTAAAATTAATCAAGGGTAATAAAGCATCGTTTATATGCAAGAGTTAAATTTCCTGACGATTATTCTAGTTTGTCGTTCATGACCCGTTTATAAGATTAAGTGCTACTAGTCGGCAGGAAGTAAACAAGTACAATCGTGACGTTCCCTCGGGATTAGGTAATAAATGTGCCTCGAGAGTTCCCTGTGAGGCCGGCTCCTTTGGCGCTGCATGTAAGCCCAAAGTTCCGTTGGTAGTGAGAAACTTAAATTATTACACTTTATATCCTATGTAGGAGTGTGTACGAGTGTATCTGGGAGAAGGAGAATAGAGCCAGCGAAACTGGGTTAAAGTGAGTCCAATACAGATATGACCATTTTTATATTAAAAAAAACCCTCAACACATTCGTTACTCAACTAAAAAAACATATAATGAAAGCGGTAATGGATGTGTGGTCTCGGAGAATCGAGGGAGCTCCATTCATCAAAAGGGAGGAAAAAAGACGTCACACATTGTGAACGCTGCGAGCTCAAGCAAAGAGAATGTTTTGAAACAAGTGGAGATAAAATCTATGTTTGCCGTGCAGTGCTTGTCTGAGAAATGTTGCTTTAGAAATGATTTTGTTAAATAAAGAGAAGACATATTTGCAACACCTTTTGTTTAGGAACAATTTCTATATTTCCCCAGTTTACTCTTCTTAAAGTGAAACATATTTGAGAAATTCGAAGGATTTTCTCTACGTTTACTGCAGTTTTAATAATAGAATATTAACCTTTCAAAACAAAATATATCATTAGTTAAGCTAATACTTAGATTGCTCTTTCTTGGAGAAGTGTAGTCAGTTCTTCTTGCTCTTCCTGGATCTATAATTTTTTGAGTTCGATTGATCCTAATTTGAATGATTTCTCATTTTATATGAGAATCAATGTACCATGTTAATATGTTTTGTCCATTATCAACAGACTAAACAAGCTAGGTATTTATTTCATTTATATCATATATTTTATTAAAAATCTTAAACATGATTATAATTAGGTTTGTTTAGTTAAAACAAATTATATCAATAAATAAACTACTGTATTTTAATATTTTGTTTACTCGCAGAAGTGTAACAATTTCTACGTGATCTTCCTGGATCAATAACTCTTTTCAGTCAGATTGGCCTTACTTTGGATTCCTTTTTTTATGACTCAATGCACCATGATAATGTTTTTTTTTAGAAACTTGTTATTTATCTCTCTTATACCGTCCATTTCATTATAAATGTTAAGCATGGTTATATTTATTTTTTTTATCTTTACAGGTAGACAATTAAAATTGCAAAACAAAATAAACCGAAACTGAAATTAAACTATTTTAACCTTTTCAGGAGCGGGGTTTCTCAATACTAGCGTCACCTATAGGAGCGAGGTTTTTTTTAAATATTTTCCTGATTTTGAGATATTTTAACTTTTAATGTTCCAAATAATAAATAAAAAATAAATAAAATGCAAAACCCCTATTTATTCTTCAAAAAATTTTTTTTGTTAATTTCCAACCTAACCTTGCCTAGGAAGAGATGTTTTGTTAATTTTTATACAAACATTGGCAAATATAGGTAAATAACAGGTTAAATACATACAAAAACACTTCCTGTCTGACAAACATGAAATGTCAGCTGATTTCCAGATGGTTGATCAAAAAACATTACAGAAAAGTTACTTCGATTATTTACCAATAGATGGCCTAGCAGATGGCACCAAAGAAGTTGGTGTTTATCTTTACAGGTAGACAATTAAAATTCCAAAACAAAATAAACCGAAACTGTAATTAAACTATTTTAAAATTGTTTTTCCATGCAGAAGTGTACCGATTTCTACGCCATCTACCAGGATCTATAATATTTTTGGGTCTGATTGGTTCTAATTTGAATGTCTTCTTCTTTTATATGAGACTATGTACCGTGGTAATGTTTTTAATTCCGACAGAGTGAAGAATCTAGGCGTGTAACCTATTTCCTTTCTATCGTATATTTGAATACAAATGTAAAGTATCACTAGATTTCATTTTAAAAATCTTTACAAGAAGGCAAAAAAGCTTCTACACAGATCTACAATTAAATTTATACCCATACCTATTTGGATAGTAAAGGTAAGTAATCGAGAGTTGAGCGGGCTGAACAGCAACAGGCTCGGTATGGATCGTACGGAATCAAAATTGTTGGCTTTACTCGTCTCTCTGTATTTACTTTGCACTTACGTCCTCCACTCGCTGACTGCTTACAACCTCCCACCATCTCTCTTTGCGAATACCTTTGTGTCAGAAGGTTTATACAATTTTAATATACGCCTAGTGTTGGTGATGTATTTGTGTACTAAACTTGCTTGACCGTTTCCCAACCGTGAAGCTAAAGGTGTAACGTTTAATTACTTTAATGCTTTAGACATTCCTACCAATAGTATTAGTAAGTTATTGCAATAAGTAAACGTACTTTCTTGATCCACCATTCCAAGCTTTAACATTTTATACGAAAGTATGGCAGCTAAAGAAATCACTGTGAAATGTTCTGCAGAGAGAATTGTTTAAAAAGGAATTATCAAATATTTGTTCAAGAAGATTCTCAGAGAAACAAACCACTGTACAGGGGTAACTGAAATAAATTGTAGCTTGCTGAGAGAAGTAGAAAGTAGAGAAAGAAAAGCTTGGATAAAATTCATGGGGGTAAAAGAAAGTAAAATAAAAACATGAGAATAATGATTCGATCACTTACTTAAAACATAAGTTCAGTATTATAAGAATCAGGGAATACTGAACGAAAAAGCATTAGTTTACTACGGAATATGCATTCGGTAAAGTTTCTAGTGTTCAAACGGTTTATGTAAAGAAGTGGTTCTCTTGGTGTGTCTTAAGTTGATTATCATCCAAATTTTCTTCAAGTGTCCAGGGCTTGAACCCTCTTCGAGTGCCTAAACGTATGAGTCTTTTAGGAGTGCCCTGCAGTTCGAATCTTCTTTGTGTGCCACCAAATACGAATCGTGATTGAATTCGTACAATTCTGAATCTATAGACAGGTGCCTCCAAGCTAATGGCGACCAGGATCAAAAACATCCTTTGCTATGGGTAGTAATGGGAGTAATGACACTCTCTCTAGGGCAGGGGTTCCCAAACTTTTTTGTACCACGCCCCCCTCTGGTTGTTTGGAGACCCCACACGCCCCCCTACACCTATCAGCTTTCCATTTTGCAATACTCTATTTCCACGGTGCCGTACATACCAACTCCTACTTGTACAAGTACATGAACTCGGTACGGTGAGTAGGTAGATTTTTTTGTTCACTGTTGAATGCGGTAACGCAGAATGGAAAAATTCAATAATTGTACGTATGATGAAAATTAAAACAAGTATTACATGAAAAACGAATATAATTAATGATACAAAATTTAACATTGTAACACAGATACATTTTCAATTTAAGGAAGGTGAAACAATAGGCCTACCTACTTACAAAAACAAAACATAAAATGTAATTTAGTGAGATGGGTGCGCTTGCATGTTCTGAATAAGTTGACAGATCCTGGGTTGAGTTTCAGACAAAGCACAGCGTAGGTCACTTTCGACATCAAGTTTATTGCGGTACTTGGTTTTGATCGCCACAAGAGTTGAAAACGCTTTTTCGCACATGTATGTTGTTGAAAAAGGCAAGTACATCCGAACAGCTTTCTTTGAAACACTGGGGTAAACTTTTAAGTACTTTAATCAAAATGAGGGCCTGTCCATTTGTTCAAAATCGTATCTTGCAGCAGAGTCATTTTTTATTTCTATTCCCTCCTCTTGCAACTCTTCTGGCAGCAACTGTATGTCCATGTGGAACGGGTCGGTTGATAGTTTGTAAAACTCCTCTGACAAGTTAGGAAAGTACCTGCTGAACTCCTCCTTGAGGTTCTTCAAATGGTCAATTATCAAGTTTTTCAATATCGGTCCTTCAAAAACGTCCTCAACACATGTTTCTTCTGAGACTGATACTACTTTGCTGACACTTGAATAATTGCTTGGGTTCATTGACACTTTACGTATCCAAAGTTGTAGTTTCTCAACGTACATCTTGATGGCATCCTGATGTGTTACTATATTTGAGTCTGCACCTTGCAGTCTCAAGTTTAGGTTGTTTAACGTGTCAAAAAAGTCTGATAAATAGGCCAAAATCACTTGGTTACTGGGTTTTTTGAACTCTGCACTAACCTCGTTTTGTTTCTGCTGTGCCAAAAACGTAATCACTTCATCACGGAGCTCAAATAGTCTTCCCAACATATTGCCTTTTGATAGACATCGTACTTCTGTATGAAATAGCATCGTTTTGTGGTCACTTCCTAAATCTTCACAAAGAACTTTAAACAGTCGAGTATTTAATGCACTGTTCTTAACGTAGTTGACTACTTTAATACATAACTTTAAAACAGCATTGAGTTCGTTTGGAAGCGTTTTTGCTGCCAAGGCTTGGCGGTGAATAAAACTATTAATCCCAACTACATCAGCGTTCTTCTCTTTGACCAACTGCACAAACCTGAATGAGAAACCAGCATTCAAGGAGCACCATCTGTCTATACACCAATATGTTTTTGCCAAGAAAGTTCGTGGTTCTTAAAAAATTCTGATACTGCTTCCATCACATCTACAGCTTTAGTAGTGGTCAACAGCTCAGTAGAAAACATCAGTTCATCCTTCATTCTTTCATTTTCAATGTAACGAACATATACAATCAAATAAGAACATTGTGCTATGTCTGTACTCTCGTCAAGCTGGGTTTTTAATGTCCTCGGCCATATCATCAATTTGGCGTTTTGCGGTGTTGTCTGAAAGTGGTATTTGTGATAGCTTTTGCCTACTTTCAGTTTCACGGACAACATTGGCTGCTTTTAAAAGGCACGGTTTAACAAGCGTTTCACCAATAGTGTGACTTTTCTTTTCTACTGTGACAACACTAGCCATCACGCCAAGGCCAAACGGAGGTACCGGTACACACACCACACAACTTTATTGAAACTTTACAAAAACAATTATGGAAACTTAGAAAGACTTTTATTTCAAAGATCTGAGGAAATTATTTTTGTAATTTTTTTATTTATTTCATTTGGATGTCACGCCACCCTGGACTTTCTCCACGCCCCCCCAGGGGGGCGCGCCCCCCAGTTTGGGAACCCCTGGTCTAGGGATAAGAGAGAGGATGTAGTAGTGTGAGAAAAGGCTTACCCAGAGAGATTATGTTGGCTGCTGTTATTGTAGTATATAGATGTATAAATGTATTATAGTAGTATAGTAGATGGGTAGCCATCCACCAAACATTAGTTTTTTGCTATAAGTAGTGATGAGAGTTATAGAACTCTGTCTGCGAATAGGAGAGGTTTTAGTAGTGTGAGAGAAATCTTACTCGGCTGGAGTGGGTTGGCTGCTGTTGTACTACCCATCCACCAAACATCGATCCTTCGCTATAGGTAGTGATGAGTGTTATAGAACTCTCTCTGCGAATAGGAGAGGATGTAGTAGTGTAAGAGAAATTTTACTCAGCCGGAGTGGGTTGTCTGCTGTTGTACAACCCATCCACCAAACATTGATCCTTTGCTATAGGTAGTGATGAGTGTTATAGAACTCTCTCTGCCAATAGGAGAGGATGTAGTAGTGTGGGAGAAATCTTACTCAGCTGGAGTGGGTTGGCTGCTGTTGTACTACCCATCCACCAAACATCGATCCTTCGCTATAGGTAGTTATGAGTGTTATAGAACTCTCTCTGCGAATAGGAGAGGATGTAGTAGTGCGAGAGAAATCTTACTCGGCTGGATTGGGTTGGCTACTGTTAGTAAAACATTAGTCTTTTGTTATACAGTCAATTAATTTTCGTATTCTGGTTATGGCTAATTTTCTTCGTAACTTACTTACATGCTGTTGTGCTATGTGATATACATCATGAAGGCAACAACCTTATAACACTGAAATGGATTAAGCCGGAAAGGTGACACGGCCCACCAAACACATCTAGTGGTATACAACTCTTACGTATACAAGCTTATTTTATTTGATAATATTTCCTTTCATAAAACCGCAGATTGAATGTTATAGTTCATGTTGTAGAATATGTTATAGTTTATGTTACTTTATTAATTGTACACTTTTAAGTACAGTGTTATGTGAGATCTTTTAATAATTGTTAAACATATCGTTATATATTTCAATAAATAAAACTGCAATTGAATATAAAGGTAGTAAGGAATATATTTGTATTCTAGTTTTTAAATGAAAACTATTTTACCCTTACCTGATACCTTTTGAGCACCGACTTCATTAAGTTTCATAAATGCAATATCTATTTATTGAAGTATAATCCTCTTTTAATTTCACCCCATAAATTTTAGTACAAAGCATTCGAGTATTTGAGATAGAATATCATATGGCACCCAAACAAGCCCTTACTTTTATAAAATGCATAACGTCAAACTAAAGAATACAGTGTTTAATTTCAACATGAAATGGATTTACTCTATGAAACTCACAAACTATTAATGTACGTCAGAACAAAATAGTTATTGTTTTAAAAATATGTATATATTTATATATATATATATATATATATATATATATATATATATATATATATATATATATATATATATAGACCCAAAAAGATCTAAATAGCACCTAAAGTAACCTACATTTCACACTAGAATATTTCTCTAGGAATGTTATCGAGGAACACATCAAGCAGGGAACATATGGCGTCTTAAGCTCTACTCGCGTTAATATTATCGATCCAACTGAACTAATCTATACGAGGCTTTGGCCGTCGGACCGAACTACTGTAAGAGAGATTTGTCGCTACAACAAACAGAGCAGAGAACACTCTATGCCACCTACTCATATGTATAGCAACGCATACAGAAGTATCAACCTATTTCTGTTAGTATTTATCGGATAATTGTAACACTGGTATAAGAAAGATCTGCGTGTTCTTAATAGTACTGATCTCCTTTGTAAGAGAGTTAAAGTCTCTCCCAGAGATCCATGTTCTATTTGAATCAAGTTGGATTAAAATTATTTAAATCTGGTTACGTCGTCAAGCAGAAGTAAATTATGTTTCGTCAAAGTAAAATCCAATTTTACAACCTTTTTAAAGCAACGAATGTAATAGCCGCTAATATAATTTTGTTAGGGGAGAAATACTTGGAATACAAATACAATCCTTATTGTATAAACGACTACACAAATGATTTAGGTTTGTAATTTTATTTAGATTTGTAAAAGGAGATTAAATATTTCGTTCATGAATTTTATTACATGCATGTTTATCTTTAAGATTCTGCACAAAGGACATGCATTACTCTATAACCTATATTTTAATCTAGTTATGTATCTAAATGAAATAAGGCAGCTGATATCTTAGAAGTACTCTACAATTCAACGAATCGTTCAGGTGACAATCATTATATTGTGGCCAAACAATTTATTTCCTTTCCAGCCTTTAACTAGACTGCCACAAAGTTGCCTCGATCGACGTTTACTATTCGGCAAAGGATAATAAAGGAAACATTTATTATAAAGGAAACAAGTGACGGAGTCGTACTTAGCATGAGTGCATACGCATGGTTTGCTTCTAAATTAAATCCTCGAGGGTTGTGCATTCCTCAGATAACAATATTGTACTATATTACTCCAATAACCTTACCGAATTATTTTCATTTTATTTTATTTTCATTTCGTTTATAAATAATATTGATATAAATGTTCTTCTTTTTGGTTCTACATAAGCACTGATACTCCTCTATAACCTATATTTGTATCTAGTAAGGTTATCTATATGGAAATCTAACGCATTATATCTTAAAAATGTTTTACCTGTTAATGAATCATAGAGGCGGCAAACATTATGAACTATTTCCAGGTAGATGGGACCGAGAGCCTTTCCGAAAACTAGGATTATACGAAATTACCATCCTGTGCTTTAGAAAACATAGCATGTTTATAAATGACCTCTAATACTATTAAAAAATGGTCTAAAAAGGTTTATAGAACTTTTAATGACAATCTCTAGTGAGCTCGACCTATTTCCTTCGCATACCGTACGGCTATAAACATTTCTTGGAACCCCGACACATTTCCTTTTTGCATACCGTACGGCTATAAACATTTCTTCGAATCTTGACTCATCATTTCCTTTCAAATAGATAAAATAACTTAAAATAGAAATAGGATCGAATTTAACGGAAGCTAGAAATACCGGAACACTGTATTACTAATAGAAGTAAAGAAGAGTATATCAAGAAATAGGTTATTTTAGTAGTACTATTTCTTTTCTTTATGCTAGGGCATTATAACTTAATTGTGAATGTTTAATGTTTAGACACGAATGAAGATTTATCTTTCCTATTGATTCATTATCGAACAAGGTTTATATATTATCGTGACTGTCTTTAAGAAAGTCTCGAGATGCGTTTGCTCGCACGTTACTCTTGCGTTATTAGGTCTGACAGCATCGCATAATTGTGCGTCTCATACATACAAAACTATGTAACAGGTTATACAACCTGACGGTCTGCATCTGGTGATGACGTAGATAGTGAACATAAAGAACTGTGAACATAGATCCAGTTAAAGTGAACAAGTTCCGACACGAGAAGGAAATAATGTGAAGCGGAACAGGAAGTTTGATCTATAAATACAGAGCTTCAACGAACAAATGTGGAGTCGCAGGAACTGGATGGACAATCGAATGGAAGCTTCACATGCAATTAATAATTTGCTATTACTCTGTAAGAGTAAGAACAAGCGTAAACATAACGTCTTCTATAAACAACTGTTGTATATATTTGTCTCGTAATTTATATTTTCTTAACAGGTTTCGAGATACGCAAATATAAGTAAAAACATAAAACCGGAACATTCAAGAATAAGGTGAATGAATTTGTAACTAATTAGAATTTAGATTCAATAATTTAATCTACTGCAATGATTGTGGCATAGATGGCGCTAGTGAACGGAATAGGCAAAATCATTGTTACCATTACAATGTATGGCGGCGAACCTTATGAGAGCTGCCTGGTGCAGAATCGATCTAGCTTAATGCTATGTCTGCGGCTGCATTTCCTATGTACGTCTATGCGTTCTCCATCCGGATCTCCATGATCCTGCAGCCATATCTTACAAACTTTGTAAATATCTGTTGTAATTGTGAAGTTTTTTTATATTGATTTAGTGACATTATATTTTTAAACACATTTTAGTTGAACAATATATTTACGATATTTATGCCATAGAATATATATTTTTTAGCAATATCCACAGGAAGGAATATGAAAATGGTAGTAACTGCCGAAAATTACAAGGATTAGTAAATTTAAGTAACGCCTAACAGAACCAAACTATATTTAAACAGTTCTGTAAATATGAATTTAAAACGTGTACTTTCTGAAAACCAAATTACCTCTCGGTTCCAATACAGAAAAACTACAGACATTTTTATTTCATCTTAAATATAATAAATATTTTGTATTATAGTCAAATAGTCCATATATTATTTGTCAGCTATAAAATAGACACAATAAGTAATAACAGCAAAGAGACTTTTAAAATCAATTGATTCCTACTTAGGTCAACAAAGGCAAATTGTATTCTAGTTATTTCTTATTAAAAAATTACAATTAATATAATTATGGTAAAATAACCAATGCTCTAATACAGCTGTTCTACCACTTAATCTACAGCATAAAGTCAGCTGTTTTATTGAATCATATGTTATCACTTATTTAATGCCAATAGGGATGTAATAACTATATGGCATACCTTGCTTCTTTTATGAAAAGATTTTCTCCAATAAAAAACTAAAACTAATTGATTAATAAATTTAATTAATAAAATAACATTTGAAACAACAGTATTACTGTCAAGGGCCATCCCCTACGAGTTTATAAATATGTATTCGAACTTAAGTGGATGAATCGAACATTATTTATTAACTATTAAAAATTGTGAGCATGATATCTAAAGGAGAGTGTGAACTAATAGGAGGAATAGAAAAACTATCACCATATCTAAAATATTCGATCTAATATAAGATTTATAGCCAGTAACATAGAATGTTATAAGGATTGCATTTAATGAGATGGAATGAATTTTATTTGTTAAATTTTCTCCGGAAGCTCATAAAGCTTTCCTTCTAAGAACAAGACTGTAGTCTGAGAAATCGTTAAAGTTTAGTTTCAGACGTAAAGTATCATCTTAGGCCTTTAGTCTAGGCCTTGAACGATGGGAGTATTTCACTTAAGGTTTATTAAACAATTGGGGATCTGTGAAATACTAATTATTGTTCCTAACGAAGCCCCGTCGACGTCCCAATGGGTCTGTCAGGAGTATTCTTATAGACTGTAATAATATAATATCTTATATTTGCGTCTACAATCAGTTCTATTACATAAAGTAAAACTCGTTTAGTAGATTGGATAAGGGCCACATTTGTAAATAGTTACCAATTCATAATATGACATTTAGTTGCCAGACAAACCAAGTTAAATATTGCAATTTATTTTCCATACCATTGTTGCCATTGTTGCTAATGATGCAATTTAAGATCTCACATTATTCTCGTAAACTAGCGCATTTATCTTACGACTAAAGGGAGAAGAAAAATGCAGGTAAAGTTTTTCAATAAAGGTCGAGAAACACAGTTTATAAGGACGCGGTAATGTTTCTGGAGATTAAATGGGATTATCGCCAGCGTCCCAGTTACAAAATGATGTGGCTTTAGTCGGGAAACGGGTCAAGATGTAAATTGGCGCTATTACTCTGGGATTACCTGATTAAATTCCGCGTATCAAGGCCAGGTTACATCGACGCTGACGTAGTACAAACATTTGCAGCATTCATTTAGGACGGGAGGCTGTATGTTTTGTCTACCACTGGGTGTGTGTCTTTGTGTGTTGTGTAAGTGTGTGTGTGTGTGTGTGAGAGAGAGAGAGAGAGAGAGAGAGAGAGGGAGAGAGAGCGAGAGAAAATATATACACCTATTTGTCCATACATACATACGTAAACATACACAAACACGCACACACACACACACACACACACACACACACACACACACACATATATCTATCTATATATATATATATATATATATATATATATACAGTATATATATAGAGAGAGAAAGAGTGAGAGATAAAAAGAGAGACAGAGGGGGAGAGATAGACCGACAGGCCTAGGAAATTATACAGAAATAGATAGATGTTGAGAGAGAGAGAGAGAGAGAGAGAGAGTCAGAGAGAAAAAGAGAGCTGTCAATAATAAGGTGAAGCTAACTCAAACACAAGTGACAGATTTTTAGAGGTAAATTGATTTTATTTTGTTTTACCATAATTATTTATTTATTTATACTTAGGTTCAGTTTACCATTTATTTTTATTAAACACACGCAAAATATACTTCCGAGAAACTTCTAACTAGGAAACATAAAATGATACATTGTTAGGTGACAAACTCTAGTAATTTGCTCTTTTAAAAAATGTTAACATAAACAGCTACAAAATAATTACAAACGAAAGAATCTCTCCTACATAATAGTTACGTAGCTGACCTCAAGCCTTATTTAATTCATAATAGATAGGAATATCTAGTTACTTATATTTTTGGTCGCTTATGAGGCTATTGTAAACAGGTTGATCCGTAAACGAAAATTTTAAAATGGGTGAATGATAATAAATAATTATACTCAATAAATAAATTTTGAAAAACTGTTTTGCGGGTTGCGGGATATGTTGAGTACTTACTTCAAACAAAAATATATATTTATTTATATCTGTGGCTCACTGAACGTGCGCAGTTATCCCTGGACGTCTTTGGTTGTCATGATGGTATTCTTGGTCTCGCCTTCTCGCTCACTACGTCTAAAGTTGGTCGGTAGCTCCACGACTCGCATTACTTTCTTTACACTTAACGACTCGCTGTCTCACTTTCCACGTTGAGTAATTACTTAATTCCCTAAACCATCTTTTAATAACTTCACTCTGTTACTATAAATTTCCCATTCCCTAATAGCTTTATCCACTTCTTATTCCCTCGTCCTACCACCGTCGTTTCCTTCATCCTAGACCCCGTATTAACACAACCTACCACCGTCGTTTCCTTCATCCTAGGCCCCGTACTAACACAACCTACCACCGTCGTTTCCTTCATCCTAGACCCCGTACTAACACAACCTACCACAATCGTTTCATTTAACCTAGACCCCGTACTAACACAACCTAATACCATCGTTTCCTTCATCCTAGACCCCGTAATAACACAACCTACCACCGTCGTTTCCTTCATCCTATACCCCGTACTAACACAACCTACCACCGTCGTTTCCTTCATCCTAGACCCCGTACTAACACAACCTACCACCGTCGTTTCCTTCATCCTAGACCCCGTACTAACACAACCTACCACCGTCGTTTCCTTCTTCCTAGACCCCGTACTAACACAACCTACCACCGTCGTTTCCTTCATCCTAGACCCCGTACTAACACAAACTACCACCGTCGTTTCCTTCATCCTAGACCCCGTACTAACACAACCTACCACCGTCGATTCCTTCTTCCTAGACCCCGTACTAACACAACCTACCACCGTCGTTTCCTTCATCCTAGACCCCGTACTAACACAACCTACCACCGTCGTTTCCTTCATCCTAGACCCCGTACTAACACAAGCTACCACCGTCGTTTCCTTCATCCTAGACCCCGTACTAACACAACCTACCACCGTAGTTTCCTTCATCCTAGACCCCGTACTAACACAACCTACCACCGTCGTTTCCTTCATCCTAGACCCCGTACTAACACAACCTACCACCGTCGTTTCCTTCCTCCTAGACCCCGTACTAACACAACCTACCACCGTCGTTTCCTTCCTCCTAGACCCCGTACTAACACAACCTACCACCGTCGTTTCCTTCCTCCTAGACCCCGTACTAACACAACCTACCACCGTCGTTTCCTTCCTCCTAGACCCCGTACTAACACAACCTACCACCGTCGTTTCCTTCATCCTAGACCCCGTACTAACACAACCTACCACCGTCGTTTCCTTCATCCTAGACCCCGTACTAACACAACCTACCACCGTCGTTTCCTTCCTCCTAGACCCCGTACTAACACAACCTACCACCGTCGTTTCCTTCCTCCTAGACCCCGTACTAACACAACCTACCACCGTCGTTTCCTTCCTCCTAGACCCCGTACTAACACAACCTACCACCGTCGTTTCCTTCCTCCTAGACCCCGTACTAACACAACCTACCACCGTCGTTTCCTTCATCCTAGACCCCGTACTAACACAACCTACCACCGTCGTTTCCTTCATTCTAGACCCCGTACTAACACAACCTACCACAATCGTTTCATTTAACCTAGACCCCGTACTAACACAACCTAATACCATCGTTTCCTTCATCCTAGACCCCGTAATAACACAACCTACCACCGTCGTTTCCTTCATCCTATACCCCGTACTAACACAACCTACCACCGTCGTTTCCTTCATCCTAGACCCCGTACTAACACAACCTACCACCGTCGTTTCCTTCATCCTAGACCCCGTACTAACACAACCTACCACCGTCGTTTCCTTCATCCTAGACCCCGTACTAACACAACCTACCACCGTCGTTTCCTTCATTCTAGACCCCGTACTAACACAACCTACCACCGTCGTTTCCTTCATCCTAGACCCCGTACTAACACAACCTACCACCGTCGTTTCCTTCATTCTAGATCCTGTACTAACACAACATACCACAATCGTTTCATTTACCCTAGACCCCGTACTAACACAACCTAATACCATCGTTTCCTTCATCCTAGACCGCGTAATAACACAACCTACCACCGTCGTTTCCTTCATCCTAGACCCCGTACTAGCACAACCTACCACCGTCGTTTCCTTCATCCTAGACCCCGTACTAACACAACCTACCACCGTCGTTTCCTTCACCCGAGACCCCGTACTAACACAACCTACCACCGTCATTTCCTTCATCCTAGACCTCGTACTAACACAATCTACCACCGTCATTTCCTTCATCCTAGACCCCGTATTAACACTACCTACCACCGTCGTTTCCTTCATCCTAGACCCCGTACTAACACAACCTACCACCGTCGTTTCCTTCATCCTAGACCCCGTACTAACACAACCTACCACCGTCGTTTCCTTCATCCTAGACCCCGTACTAACACAACCTACCACCGTCGTTTCCTTCATCCTAGACCCCGTACTAACACAACCTACCACCGTCGTTTCCTTCATCCTAGACCCCGTACTAACACAACCTACCACCGTCGTTTCCTTCCTCCTAGACCCCGTACTAACACAACCTACCACCGTCGTTTCCTTCATCCTAGACCCCGTACTAACACAACCTACCACCGTCGTTTCCTTCATCCTAGACCCCGTACTAACACAACCTACCACCGTCGTTTCCTTCATCCTAGACCCCGTACTAACACAACCTACCACCGTCGTTTCCTTCCTCCTAGACCCCGTACTAACACAACCTACCACCGTCGTTTCCTTCCTCCTAGACCCCGTACTAACACAACCTACCACCGTCGTTTCCTTCATCCTAGACCCCGTACTAACACAACCTACCACCGTCGTTTCCTTCATTCTAGACCCCGTACTAACACAACCTACCACAATCGTTTCATTTAACCTAGACCCCGTACTAACACAACCTAATACCATCGTTTCCTTCATCCTAGACCCCGTAATAACACAACCTACCACCGTCGTTTCCTTCATCCTATACCCCGTACTAACACAACCTACCACCGTCGTTTCCTTCATCCTAGACCCCGTACTAACACAACCTACCACCGTCGTTTCCTTCATCCTAGACCCCGTACGTACACAACCTACCACCGTCGTTTCCTTCATCCTAGACCCCGTAGTAACACAACCTACCACCGTCGTTTCCTTCATCCTAGACCCCGTACTAACACAACCTACCACCGTCGTTTCCTTCATCCTAGACCCCGTACTAACACAACCTACCACCGTCGTTTCCTTCATCCTAGACCCCGTACTAACACAACCTACCACCGTCGTTTCCTTCATCCTAGACCCCGTACTAACACAACCTACCACCGTCGTTTCCTTCATCCTAGACCCCGTACTAACACAACCTACCACCGTCTTTTCCTTCATTCTAGATCCTGTACTAACACAACATACCACAATCGTTTCATTTACCCTAGACCCCGTACTAACACAACCTAATACCATCGTTTCCTTCATCCTAGACCCCGTAATAACACAACCTACCACCGTCGTTTCCTTCATCCTAGACCCCGTACTAGCACAACCTACCACCGTCGTTTCCTTCGTCCTAGACCCCGTACTAACACAACCTACCACCGTCGTTTCCTTCACCCGAGACCCCGTACTAACACAACCTACCACCGTCATTTCCTTCATCCTAGACCCCGTACTAACACAATCTACCACCGTCATTTCCTTCATCCTAGGCCCCGTACTAACACAACCTACCACCGTCGTTTCCTTCACCCTAGATTCCGTACTAACACAACCTACCACTGTCGTTTCCTTCATCCTAGACACATACTAACACAAACTACCACCGTCGTTTCCTTCGCCCTAGACCCCGTACTAACACAACCTACCACTGTCGTTTTTCCGTATCAATTCCTACTACTCTCATTTTTGGGCTCTTCTCGCACTAACGTCCTAATCCACTATCTGGCAATTTTCAACTAATCACAAAACAGCTTTTCAAGTACAACCAATACCGCCTCAGCGAGTAACCTCTAGTTCAAAAATCTAAACCGTTAGTTGACTGTTAACCTATATTTTCCAAATATAAAGGCATTGCCCTTTTTTCTATCGGTATTTCAGCTACCCTCTAGCGCCATGTTTCTTTTAACGTCACACAAAAACCATTTTTACTGATTCTATAGCTTTGAAAAGTCAAAAGCCATAGTTTAATATTCAAAATCATATTTTAATATATCAAAAGCCAAAAATATTTTAATATTTTATGTTTACAATAACTTTGTACTGTGCTGGCCTTTGTTAGCATTTAAATACTTGAGTTCTATACTCCAACTAAGAAATAATTTTAAATGACTATATATGTAAGAATCTTACTTCGTATAGGCCTTTATGCGAGTTGTCTTCAGTTACGTGGTCTCACTTTCGACCACCTTCTGAGACTCTCAGAAGATGCTCGAAAATGAGGACATGTAATTAAATTAAAGTCGACTCGCATTACGTTAAAGTGTAAGTGATATATAAGTTTTTAAGAGTAAGTTGAAGTTAAAGTGTAAAACATATATATTTATATATATATATATATATATATATATATATATATATATATATATATATATATATATATATAACTGTGTAATAAGAGTTTATCTGTGTTTCCTAATCCACCTGACAAGCAAAACACTGCGTCGCTGTAATCCCTCTTCCATTTCCACCCAATCAGGTACATTCGTTGTTCAAACGTACTGTGATGTTATCGTTTCCCTGGCTTTGTTAAGAAACTTCCGTTCATATTCTAATTAAGCTATTTAAAACCGCCTGATATAAGTTCATTCAAATAAATTTATTTGTACTCAATGCATATCTTTCTTTTACTAACAACACAAAAATCAATAAAAAAAACTCTAACTCAGTAATTGGGACATCGGAGAGAGTAAAGGGTGAATATCTGAAGTCGAAGGAATAGCGAAGTTTGCAATATTCAGACTCAGACAGGTTCGTGCGCTGAAAACCTTCAATAATGAGACGCTTCGCTGCTTTGAAAATGATTTTCGGTGTTAAATCTCATTAATTCCAGTTTGAGGGGAGATATTTAATTTTGACGTTTACATAGCCACCAAACCCTTAGGAATGAAAAACTTGCCAAATAAGTTTCAATTTAAGAATATTCATGTAGTCTGTTTGGAACTTGACATAAGAAAGGAAAAATTAAAAACGACTCTTAATTTTAATATAATTATTTCTCTAAGCCAGACGTTGCGTTTTTACTTTGGTTGCTGACAAAATCAATAGTAAACCTTTATCATAAATAAATAAAACCTTTATAAAACAAATGACTTTTTCTGTTATTTACAACCTTATGTACATTTCGATTGCATGGCAATCATCCTCAGAGGTAATTTACAATAAAATACTATAGGTATTTTACTTAATAAAATACCTATAGTATTTTATTGTATATTATCTCTGAGGATGATTGCCATGCAATCGAAATGTATATAAGGTTGTAAATAACAGGAAAAAGTTATTTGTGGTATAGAGGTTTTATTTATTTATGATAAACATTACGCCATAGTTGTTTTATATAGTTATAATAGTAAACCTGATATCATTCCAGTAAACGTGATTCAACGAAAGAATGGCAGAAGGCATTTAAACAAGGTTGATTTATAAACAGGGGAAACGTAAATTAATTAACAGATCTGTTAATTAGAGTGAATGAGAGAACATCAGTCGGTAAGAAAAAGTAGTCAAGCGCCCACCTCACCTCTTTCCGTGTAATCTAGTTCTGGAGAAAGACAAACATACATTTTAAGATTTAACCATTGCACTTGCGCGCCAACTCTATACTTTAAAATAAGCCAAACACAGAAAGAAAAATTTTAGTAAAAGGATTGTCTCTAGAAGTTTTCCATTTAGGTTTGTTGCTTTTAAATTTGGTAAAGTTGTGATAAAATTTGAATTTAAAAAACTTGTATTAGTGTTAAAATGATTGATGAGGTTTCACCGAACGTAATGGACTACAACATTCAAGGGCAAAATTTTTAATTTGACGTATTACCGTAATCTTAAATTGGTTAAAAGTATTTAGGTAAGTGTTTTCATTAGAATCGACCCTCCCTCGCAGGTTTGTTCTCGTTTTATAACGTCAGCTTATGTCATTTATGACGACCCCTCTTGTGTAAACTTTTTCTGCCATACAAGGCAAAATTTAGTTAGTAATAAATTCAATTAATGAACTCATATTTGAAAAAGCTGTACTAACAGGAAGTGTCCTCCACCACAAGTACAAAAATATGTATTTGAAATTGAGTGGATGAATAAAATGTATTTGCTTTCGAATATATATATATATATATATATATATATATATATATATATATATATATAAGTTACGTTTTATATTAAGCAAGAAAGGTTTTTAAAAATGATTTTTATTTTTACAAACCTTTGAATTTAATAAACAATTAATTTAGAAAACTTTTACATAAATTTTACTTAATAAAACAATACAATTGATATGCACTCAATCGGAGTGGAAAACGTCTGTGCGATACAGAGGCGACTTACACACTGCCGGGGCTCTGTTCTCACACCTATATAATACTAAAGCTGCGTAAGCAGGAATCTTCCTAGCACGCATTTAATTATGAAATGTTCACATAAAATGTTTATATAACTCCTCTATCCCTAAAGAGAACTTCGGGGGTTGGCGAAGTTTCGGCGTTGGTTGAAGTCTTCTTCTTCTTCCTGATGAGGGCGAAGTATATAAGGCTGCTGAATACGCCTCCGTAAAGGGCAATAGTCCAGATACTGATGTGGTGGGTTATTTCCATAGTTGGGTCAATTCTTGAGATGGTTTCTGTGTTTATTTTGTCCAACTCTAGGCGTTTAACGTTTACTGAGAATTCTGGCATTTTACTCATTGAAAATTGTAGTTTGGACGTGTCCATGAAAATAGGATGGCCTCCCGAAGTTGTTGATGTATGGCTCAGTTTCATGTTGTTGAAAAAGATTGAATCATTATTAGTTTTTATCAAATATATGCCTTGAAGGGTGACGGTGGTAGTTGCCTTGCGATTGGTAATTTCCAGAGTCTGCTTGTTGGGGAAGGTCGCTAGGTAAAGGTTGATTTCTGGGATCCAGTTAATTAAGTTGTCTGTAACTTCCAATGCAGTATATTCACAGTTGCTGGCATCGTTGTTCCTGATAATGGACACTTCACAGTCTAATTTATGGTGTGTTAGAATGTCGAATGAGCAAAAGTATATGGAATCGGTTTTACAGTTACATTCATTGTCTAAACCTAATATTACAGAGTTAGACACTAATATGTACCTTACTTTTGGTATAATTGTTACATAATCTGTTTCATATTTTGTGGGTATAGAGTGTAATTTATACAATTTAAATTGAGTTTTTTCTACAATGGGTAAATTTATAAAATAAACAATCCTTTCAGAATTTAGTTTACAATTAACTTTAACTAGGTTCTCTAATTCCCACATATTTTCCATTTTAGGTTCTAAAGGTAACCTCTCATTATAATATTTATAAATTTTGTTTAATTCTTCATATAATTCTTGGGTTGAAATAACACTAGGGTGTACAACACCTAGTTTACAAAATGTAAGAGAATTTTCTAAATCTGTGATTACCTGTAACATCATGTCATATAAAATGTTCAATTGGTTTAGAATACTTCTAAATTTTTCTAGTTCAACAAAGTCATTTACATTACGATTCACAATACTTAACTTATTTTTTAATTCTACAAAATTTTCATCAATTACAATAAAAGTTTTATTTAATTCCTTCATAATATTATTACTAAAGGAGTATTGAGATTCAATTTGATAATTAATTTTAATTTGCTCATTTTCAATATCTTTAATTATTTTGTCATATTTTTTACCATCATATGCATCTAAATTGCCTGTTAAAGATTTGATAACGGACCCTAGTCCATCTATAAGACCTCTTTTTGTTCTTTTGTTACCATTCTCTCTTAAGAGTATAATTTCTAATTTTTCTTCTATTACATTTTTACTGTGATTAACATATTTAAAGTAATTAACAATATCTCTTATTCTATTACTGTTATCGGTTACATATTCATTGTTTAATAAGCTACCGTTACAATTGTAGCAACTAGTTTCAAAATTTTGCAATACGTCATAATAATAAGCATCAATGTTATTTAGATGAGCTACTAAGTTTCTTACATTAAAATAGTGGACAAAGGTATGGTAGGAAGATTCTAATTTGGCCGGCCCAAGGTCTATTGGGATTATTCCAAGGTTGTTGTTGACTTCTCTGATCTCTGCTGAGTCGGTGGCTGTGCCAATGACGAACAGGAGGGACCTGGAAAATTATTTTGAGCATTAATTACATTTTTTATCTTCTTAGGCCTTTTAATTTTCGACAAATGTATCTTGTCTTTTGTATTATGATGTCTAGGCTTTATTTTACCAGTTTTTCTTTCCTTGTTTATTGAAGCTATCTCTTCCTTGCTATATCTGTTTTTCGTTTTGCTTTGCTTCTGAACTGACTTTATATAAACTTCAGATGGTATTTCTGGAAGTGGTTCTTTGTTTACATTCCTTTTTTCTAAAACTTTTTCTTTAATTCTTTGATTGCTATCCCTAATGTTTTCGTAAAGTATTTTTGTTTTTTCTTTATGGTTTAAAACGTAGTCATTTACAATTTGTTTTTCTAAATCTATATCTAATAAAGAGTTTGAATTTATGTGTCCAAATAAGACTTCGCACGGCGTTAATTTTGTGACTGAATGAATGCTATTGTTATAGGCTATTATAGCATATTTGACTTTCTTAATTATACTGTCTTTTTTAAATTCGATTTGATTATTTAACAGCCTTTTGTGTCCTATTAAGGTGGAATGAAATCTTTCACATAATCCGTTTGATTGGGGGTTTTGTGTACTGATAAAATGGATTTTGATTTTATGCAGGTCTAATATCTCCTTCACAATTCTGTTATTAAACTCCGTTCCATTGTCTGAGATAATAACTGTTGGTAAGCAGAACTGCGCAAAGTAATCTAATAACTTGTCTGCAATCTCTGTAGCTTGAGAGCTTCCCAAGCGATAAGCTTGAGCATACTTTGTGAAACTGTCGACAATGCTGATAAACGCATTCTTTTCTAAAGAGATAGTGTCGATGTGAATTATCTGGAAAGGCCTTGCAGCTGTAGGCGTCAAGTTCATCTCTAGTTGTAAGGGAATTCTGTCATATTTGGTTCTTTGACATATGTCACACTGATTTATGAAATTTTGGATTAGTGATTTTAAATTAGGTCAATAATATCTTCGCTTAATTTGTTCGTATGTTTCCTGTATCCCTCGGTGATTGGTTTTGCTAACATGATAATTACTTATTGTTTCTAGGGTATCTTCTTCCGAAGTTAGGTCTAAGAGTTTTTTATTACACTTAACTAAATTTAGTTCAGTTTGTTTGAAATTTTTGGCTATGCATGATGCAAATCTCTCATAAAAATCGTCTTCAAAATATAGATTATATTTTATTTTTGGTACCAAATATGATTTTACAAAATTAACTATGTCCTCTTTAAAATTATTTTCTGATATTTCGACTATTAAACGGGTTCTTGAAGTTCCAAATAGTTTTATAATTTTTACTTTCTTCGGCATATATTTTACTAATGATAAAAATACTTGATTTTTCCCAAAGTTTACAGGCTCGTCGGAAATTGGTATTTCAATTTGGGTGTTCCCTTCGAAGTTGGAATGCACGGTTTGACTGTCACTTTCTTGATCGTACTCTAAGTTGGCATTATCTGTTGCGTCGAGTTGTACGACCATAGACTCATTATCTTCATTCAATTCCGGGAAGTAACGACTCAGTAAGTTCGCTGGAGATAATTCAAGGTCTGGTTCTACAGTGTGTTGGGTGTTTGTTGACCTTTTATCAGTAACGTTCAATAGTATTCTAGACAAAGCATCGGCATTTTGGTTTAATTTCCCTTTTTTGTATCTTATGTCATAATCATATTCTTCTAATTTTAATCTCCATCTTAAAAGCTTGGAATTTGGTTCTTTAACTGAAAATAACCATTGTAAAGGTTTATGGTCTGTATAAATTTTAAATTTTCTTCCAAATAAATAAGGCCTGAAGTGTTTAGTGGCCCATACGATTGCTAGTAATTCCTTTTCAATCGCGGAGTAATTAGTTTCGCTGTCGTTTAAAGTTCTGCTGGCATACGCTATAGGAAGGTCCTTTCCATTTTTGTCCTGGCTTAAAATTGCTCCTAGTGCAAAATTACTAGCGTCTGTTGTTAGAGTAAACTCCTTTTCAAAATCTGGGTATTGTAGAAGGGGCTCATTAGTCAGTATATTTTTACATGTTTCAAAACATTCCATGAAGTCTGGATTTTCTATGTTTATTTTTGCATTTTTCTTTAAACAGTTAGTAAACGGTTTTGTTATCTTGGCGAAGTTTTTAATAAATTTTCGATAATAGCCTATTAGTCCTAAAAATCCTTTAATTTGTTTGGTGGTTTTGGGTATTGGATAGTTTTTGATTGCCAAAATCTTTGCTGGGTTAGGTTTTACGCCTTCCGGTGTAACAACATGCCCTAGATACGCTACTTCTTTTCTTAAAAATTCTGTTTTATCCAGCTGTACTTTAAAGTTGGCTTTGCGTAATCTGTCGAATACTTCTTTAAGTCTTTGTATATGTTCTTGGAGGCTAGTGGAGTAAATTATAATGTCGTCTAAATAAACTAAACATGTTTCATTTTGGATGCCTCTCAGAATATTATTCATAATTCTTTGAAATGTAGGGGGGCTATTCTTTAGTCCAAAGGGCATTCTTAAAAATTCGTAGTGTCCCGTTTCTGTTGAAAACGCTGTTTTTTCTATGCTATTTTTATCCATTTCTACTTGGTGAAATCCTGAAGCTAAATCTAAAGTTGTAAAATACTGAGATCGTCCTAATTTATCTAATATGTCGGTAATGTTTGGCAAGGGAAATTTATCGTCAATTGTTTTCTTGTTTAATCCTCTAAAATCTATTACTAATCGAAATTTTCTTTTGCCAGAAGCGTCTTGTTTTTTGGGTACAATCCAGACAGGAGAGTTCCATGGAGAATTTGAAGGTCTAATAATTCCTTGTTCAAGCATGTCCTCAGTTTGTTTATTAATTTCGTTCTTGTAAATCTCTGGATATCTATAATTTCTGGAGTATACGGGAATTTCATCAGTAGTCCTAATAACATGTTTTATTTGGTTGGTAAAAGTTAAATCGTTTCCCTCAATATGGAATAAATCTGCATAATCTTTTATTAAACTTGTTATAGCGGATTTTTCTTCCGAGTTCATATGTTCCATTCTAAATTTTGATAAATCTAAATTTTTTCTTCTCGAATTTTTTTGTTTATAATCTAATAAATTGAAATTAGTGTTCGTTTGCATTGTATCAGGTTTGAAAATATTATATTCCTCTAAAGATTTTACTTCTAATGGTTTACTTATTGTTAATTTTACATTTTCTTCCGTATTGTTTATAATAGGGCAATAGGCTTCACCCTTATGCACTGAAACTATACACTGCGGAATTTCTAATCCGTTCACTTGTTTGTGTGGTAAAATACCTTTTCCATTATGAATATTTTGTATTTTTAATTTAACTGTTTGGCTAGTGCGGGCTTGTATAACATAACTAAATTGTTCCTGCTTTATTGACGTGCTGTCTGTTTTATTACAACTTCCTTTTTCAGTGTTAAAATATTGAATAGGGATTTCCTCATCACAAAGTATTAATTTATTATTTATAAAGTCTAAGCTTATTCCTAAATCCTTTATATTGTCTAGCCCGAGTAATAGGTCGAAATTCTGATGAAAGTCAAATAAATAAAATTTAATTGCTTTTTTAGACAACAGAGGTATGGTGCAGCAAAAATTTTCTTTTGAAGTGCCGTGTGCGGTGATTACTTCAAACGGCTCTTTTTTTATGCTTGTTTTAAAATTTTTCCAGCCTAAAGATTTTCGCATAAATGATCTAGTACTGCCTGTGTCAATTAATATTCTAGATTTGGTGTCTGTGTCGTATATAAATGGTAGCTCGTTATTTTCGCTTTGTAGATTCATTATTGAAAATCGATTCCGAGGCTCGTATGTCCTAAAAAATCGTCCTGATCGATTTTAGCGGTCTCTTCTTCGTAGTTGTAGGTTAAATTTTGGGATTCTTCGAAGTACTTTTCTTTCCCGAGATCTTCTTCAAAAGCGAATGATTCTTGTCCATTAGTCTGGTACATAGTGTAATCGTCTTTTTCGGCTCCTTGTCCGGTCATTTGATACAAATTCGTTTGTCTAGAAGGCCTATCTGTCTGTCTAGTGGAAATACTCATAGGGGTAGGTTGATAACCCGTATTTCGCTGAGGATACTGAGGTTTAGTAGTGTTGTTGTTTGGTTGTCCCCTTTGAGGCTGACCGTGATTAGCAAAGGTTGGTGGTCTATAGGAAGGATTTGGGTGTTGATAAGGTTGTTTAAGTATTTGGTGGTATTTAAATTCAGTATGTATTGGTCTTCTTACGTTATGAGTTTGGCTTTTCTGAAAGACTGGTTGTTTGCTTGGCTGAGTAAACATTTTATTATTTTTAAATTGAAAGTCGTTTGTGAGCATATTAAGTGCCTCACTAAGAGTGTTAGGGTTCTTGGTACGCATTAGTGACCCGATGGGTTCATGCAAACCCCTAAGGAGAACTCTTAAAGCTAGTTTCTGAACGTATTCTATTAAAATGTCTTTAGCCATCTGCCTTTGAGGCTCTTTATTCATAAAAAATGAAATTTGTAAATTTAGTAACTTTTGAATTTTCTCATAGAATTGAAATGGTGATTCGTTACTTTCTTGTTTTAATTCTGACATCTCTAAGTTTAATGTGAAACAATCTCTTTTGTCTGAATAACTAATTAATAATACTTTTCTAGTTTCGTGCCAATTGTAAGAGTTAGAGTTTACAACCATTTCCAGTGCTTGGCCTTTTAATTTAGAAAGAATAGAGGAGAACAGATACTCATTTTGAAAATCCTCTGGATTTTTGCTTACATAAAACTTATTCACTATCTTATCACATATTGAGATAAATCTGTGGAGCATAGTGGGCTCTCCACTATACTCGGGTATCATGTCAAGATACTCCTTTTTAATATTGGCGTTGCCATTATTTAGTATTATTTTCAAAATAATAAAAATTAAAAATCAATTATATAAAATTAAAAAGTATTTACTCTACTTTTTCTTAATTCTATATCTTAAGATCTACTTACAAGTTGATCCAAAATACTTTGCTCATTTGAACAACTTTCACTTTTCACTTACACGATATTCGCGCGTGTTCTTAATAGATATGCGCTCTATTAAGTGGTTGTAGATATTCACTCTACTTAAAGTTTCCTCAATTAACGGTTAAAACCGACGGACGTTATATTCGCTAACTTCCTTGAGGTGTCCTACCGACTGCGCCAGTTACGTTTTATATTAAGCAAGAAAGGTTTTTAAAAATGATTTTTATTTTTACAAACCTTTGAATTTAATAAACAATTAATTTAGAAAACTGTTACATAAATTTTACTTAATAAAACAATACAATTGATATGCACTCAATCGGAGAGGAAAACGTCTGTGCGATACAGAGGCGACTTACACACTGCCGGGGCTCTGTTCTCACACCTATATAATACTAAAGCTGCGTAAGCAGGAATCTTCCTAGCACGCATTTAATTATGAAATGTTCACACAAAATGTTTATATAACTTATATATATATATATATATATATATATATATATATATATATATATATATATATATATATATATATATAAGCTGCGTGTGAACTAATAGAAGGAATTGAAAAAGAAGACAGATATCCAATTAATATTATAATCATGTTTCTATCAATCTTATTCTGTAGCTTCTCTCATTAAAAACGTTTGTCTAATAATTATCTACATTGTCCTTCATGCTTTAATTAATGCAAGAACAATTAGCTGAAACTTGGCCCATACATCTACGGGTAGGGGCAGCATTAAGCAAGCATACATTAGCACATGTCTAACACATAGAAACGTGTTTACTGCCTTAACACTTGTTCGCATGTAGTGACAGGCTAATTATTGTCGATATGTTAATAATGTTAGCATGATAACGTTGATGTGCTGTTAGCATGACACATCTAATTAACGTCCAGAGAGGGTTGGTCTATCAGATGTTTGCTGTATATATTCCTTAACCTTGTCAAGACATAACGTCACATAATATATGTACATGGGGTTGTCGAATATTATAAATCCCTTTGTGTCATGACATGTTTAAAAAGCTAAACTGATTATTCTGAAAATAAGGTGTAAAGAAATATAACAAAAAACAATATCTATTGCCAATCTTCATGCTTAGGTTATAAATATAAAACTTTTTATTTACATAAACTCGTAAATACAGTGCAACGTTTTTAAATTTACTTTCAAATCAGCTATTTGTTATCTGAAAATAAAGCAAAACTCCATTTTTAGTTCCCGTTATCACTGCACGGGAGCAGCACTCCACTCGTCCGTTAAAAAACTATTTTTACCTTCATACAACCATAGCTTATTTCCTCACTGGGTAGATACGACGCCAGCCACGACACACAAAGACGGCCTCTGTCCTCACTGACCGTCTAGCTCTAACCATAGCATGCAAATAAAATGTATATACTAGTAGTAATCACAATTATATTCCAGATGCACACCACCATGGTCGTGGCTTGGCCAACACGGAGGCACTGATTATGACTTGCATGCCTTCTCAGTTTTACGTAGGCTGCAGAAGAGATGCATGTCATTTCTTCCATAGTCTCACTAAAAAGGTATTTGTAAGGTAACACCCCTCCTTATCCTTAAGCATAAGGAAACCCTAGGCCACAAGGTTCCTGTGTGAATTGTTGAGAAGTTTTCCCTTACAGGGTATCTTGTCAGGTTTTTTTCATCCCGCTCTAAGCGCCACACCTTCTGCAATGTTTTTTTCAATATCTTCTGATTCTCCATGGAAAGAGCTTGGTACATAGGCAATCACTTTCTTTTCCATCTCGCACAGTAGGGATACTAACCGATTACGTATATGAGATGGAGGCAGCTCACTAGAGGATGCTTGTCATGAGGACTGAACGGGCTCCGACGAAAAGGATTAAGAGGTTAGAGAGAAAATGTATCAATCTAATGAATTTTGCCAATCTTTAGAACCTATTATGTAGCATTAGGCCATTGAGGAGATGCCCATCTGGCTATAATCGCCTTAATCATAAAATTTAATATTTTCATTTCAATAAGTTAAACTGAGTCACGTGTAAAGACAATAGTTCATAACCGAATAATCAAAGACATTCAGACACTGTTTTCCAAAGTCTCAGTAGTGGTCTAAGATTCTTGTAAAGTGGCCTTGTTTAAGAGAAAATATCAGTATCAGACAACATTGCAAAACAATAAACCATATGGAGCAGGAGACTCTCGGGAACACTGAGAGAATAATAAGACTTACAGCTGAGGCCCTAAAAACTGAATATAAAAATTATCTGTCTTTTTAAAATTATTTAGGCCTATATGTTTTTACCTTCATATCAAAAATATTTATAAAATTAAAGGCTTAAATCTTATCATCAGTTTAATTTGTTGCATTGTCAAGCGCCTAATTCACAGTCAACAGTTGAGAAATTTAAAATTTAACTGTTTCAGGTGTTGACTTTAAATAATGAAGCTGTTAATATAGGGAACAAATTCTAAGACGAGAAGAAAATAATTTTGGTTGAAAAAGAAGTTTCTTTTATAAATAAATACCTACAACGGCTAAATGTAAAGTCTCGGGACCACTATCGACAATCTAACGAAATTATAATATTAGTACGATAATGTTGCACAGCGTTCTAAACTTATATTGCCAGTTGGAATAGCTTTAGAATATATAAACAATCATTTGTGACAGATTTTCCATAAGCAGAGTTTCATGAAAGCTTTATATAAGCAATTTCTGTTAAATTAGTTCTGTCAATTCCATTTACGTTATATATTTTGTGAAGCGTTGTGAATATGTATCGACAGATGGCGTTAGCTCTGACACAATGACGTAACTAATGTGTTTTCATTGAACAGCTGTTTATTCTTGAGGAATAGTGTTCCAACAATATTCCATTAAGAAAGGTTTGACAGAACATGGATGCTTTACGACTTTAATACACCGCCATGATGTTTTTTAAAACCAACTGTTCACAAGGTCCCACTGTCTGAAACACTATTTAATACATTTATATTATGATAATACTACTCTAGCTAGATGATTCGTGAAGTGTTGTGACGGCTTTTACGGTTGAGGTAACACCACTGATTGAGCCCTGACTGACATACGACGAAATTTATTGAACAATTTAGTTGGGAAATGATTAGAATTTCCCTTGAATAACTGTGAGTCCCACTTAAACTTTAATTCAGATATTGTCACAGACGTCACTAGGTTACATCTGGATAGAGAATTCAAATTAGAAATAGCGAATCGATCTAACTAACGCCTGATGGCAGTGGAACGTTTAATGAAGCTCCCTCTTGTGTAGAATCGATCTTGTTCAAGTGCTCGAGTTATAAACAGGCACGTTTTGCTTAATAGCCTCACATGTGTAGGTTCGGCTTTGGGCGCCCTCCTTTAGGGTGTTCCATGATAGTATTGGCTTTCATTTACCAGATTTTAGAGGATTATGTAATTTTTAAATGTAAATTTATTGTCAATAAAATTTAAGCCTCAACGTAACGATCCTATAACAACTCTTGATAATGTTTTAGCTTCCATCTAAAAACAAGTAATGTAAACACAAATTTGTAAAGTCAATTCCTTCTTAGGTCAACAAAGAAAAATTTATTTTAGTTACTTTATAATAAATAAAGTTCTATAACATATAATGAGGTGTTTTATGAAGTCATATGTTATCAATTACTTTAAGCAAATGGGAGAAAAATAACTATATTGCATACCTTGCACCTTTTGTGAAAAGTGTTTATCCCATATAAAACTAAAATTATTTCTCTAGGTTCAATTATTGAGATAATATTTTTTTAAACTGTATTAACATTAAGTGTCATCCACTACAGGTTTGAATACACTTACTTGAAATATTGAAAAGAACCCCAATACCACAAAAATAATCAAAAATAACAAATAAAACAAGTTACTTAAGATTAAACCCTTACGTACATTTCGATGACCATGTCATCATCATCAGAGGGTCTTGTTACAAAACACAATCTAGCACACAAGAAGTTACAAACTAGAATGATACCAATCGTTCTCCGCGGTCGCTATATATAGGCGTGAGGTAAGTTCCGCCCCTCTCCGCCCTCGACCGACAAATAACGATCGGCCATCAGGAACCCAATAGGTTATGTCAAAAAATACATTATAATAATACATATGTAATAAAAACTACAGCAATAACAATTAATAAACTAAAAGTAATTAGATTAAAACATCGTAATTTGAAAAAAGCTATTTAAGTAAACCATATAATGGTGAGTAAGGAATAGGTCCTTTATCTGCATTCATTAATTTACAATTTGATTTGACTATAAAAACACTTTCATAACTATTAAGTAACTTTTTTGAGTTTATACATTTAGCTAAAATAACATTTTTATCTAAATAATGCTGATTACTAAGGATTTAGATAAAAATGTTATTTTAGCTAAATGTATAAACTCAAAAAAGTTACTTAATAGTTATGAAAGTGTTTTTATAGTCAAATCAAATTGTAAATTAATGAATGCAGATAAAAGACCTATTCCTTACTCACCATTATATAGTTTACTTAAATAGCTTTCTTCAAATTACGATGTTTTAATCTAATTACTTTTAGTTTATTAATTGTTATTGCTGTAGTTTTTATTACATATGTATTATTATAATGTAATTTTTGACATAACCTATTTGGTCCCTGATGGCCGATCGTTATTTGTCGGTCGAGGGCGGAGAGGGGGCGGAGCTTACCTCACGCCTATATATAGCGACCGCGGAGAACGATTGCTATCATTCTAGTTTGTAACTTCTTGTGTGCTAGATTGTGTTTTGTAACAAGACCCTCTGATGATGATGACATGGTCATCGAAATGTACATAAGGGTTTAATCTTAAGTAACTTGTTTTATTTGTTATTTTTGATTATTTTTGTGGTATTGGGGTTCTTTTCAATATTTTTATTGTAATATATTGTACCACTGTGTACACCATTGTGTACACTTACTTGAAGTTGAATGGATGAATAAAAGGTATTTTATTAACGATTGAAAATTTGAATAAGATAGCTCATACATACGGACAGTGTCAACTAAAAGAAGGAATTGAAAAATACAACACTACTATTTTATGATGTTTAGTTATAAATTAAAAACATATCAGCTGTTATGACAATCAGTTTGCAGCAATAAAATAGGTTAACCAAGATTACATCGTTGATGAATGACGTCATAATGAAATACATTTGACAAACTAACAGTTGACAGATTTAGTGGATCAAATATTTCGTTTATTTTAAAACTTAATTTTATATCAAATGTCATATAAACTCATGTGTATTTAAATCATATAACAGACCCTTGCAGAGTTTGTCCCTGAATGTTTTATTACTACTAATTTTAAGCGCAATACGTTTTTAATAATATAAAATATTTGTCAGCTAATGCAGTATTGTTTTACTATATAATGAAAATATATTTTTTGAATGTCAACCTTTTCTTTGATGTAAATTTAAAGTTTGAAGATGTCCATCACATCTTTCTTCCTCGGTATTTCCTGAAAAACTCTCGGATATTTACAACAAATCCTTTAACTCTTCCCCATGTTTTGTGGCTTATCTACAGGGACAGAGGAAACTACACAAGAAAAAGCTCGTAGACTCGACATACGAGATTACCAGTGCTATTCGCCAAACGTGAAATGTTAGGTTCGTGGAAAATGTTCAGGATTCTCGCTGAACCCTACCTGAGAACTGTGGTTTAATCCCGTGTACTCCTGGCATCACGTGGTGAATTATCATAGAATAGATAAAGAACATAAGTAAACAAAGTAGATTACAAATTAATTAAGCTACAATTACAGTAAATAAAGTTCATTGGTAAATAAAGTAGAATACAAATAAAGTAAACAAGTACAGTATACAAAGTATATAAGTAAATAAAGAAGACTACAAATAAAGTATATAAAGTACATAAGTAAATAAAGTATACTACAAATAAAGTATTCTACAATTACAGTAAATAAAGTTCATAGGTAAATAAAGTATAGTACAAATAAAGTATATAAAGTACATAAGTAAATAAAGTATACTACAAATAAAGTATTCTACAATTACAATAAATAAAGTTCATTGGTAAATAAAGTGGAATACAAATAAAGTAAACAAGTACAGTATACAAAGTATATAAGTAAATAAAGAAGACTACAAATAAAGTATATAAAGTACATAAGTAAATAAAGTATACTACAAATAAAGTATTCTACAATTACAGTAAATAAAGTTCATAGGTAAATAAAGTATAGTACAAATAAAGTATACTACAATTACAGTAAATTAAGTATATAAGTAAATAAAGAAGACTACACATAAAGTATACTACAAATACAGTATACAAAGTGCATAAGTAAATAAAGTAGACTACAAATAATGTATACAAGTACAGTATATAAAGTACATAAGTAAATAAAGAAGACTACAAATAAAGTATATACAGTACATAAGTAAATAAACTATACTACAAATAAAGTATTCTACAATTACAGTAAATAAAGTTCATAGGTAAATAAAGTAGAGTACAAATAAAGTATACTACAATTACAGTAAATAAATTATATAAGCAAATAATGTAGAGTACAAATAAAGTATACTACAATTACAGTAAATAAAATACATAAGTAAATAAAGAAGACTACACATAAAGTATACTACAAATACAGTATATAAAGTACATAAGTAAGTAAAGTAGAGTACAAATAAAGTATACTACAATTACAGTAAATAAAGTACATACATAAATAAAGACTATCGATAAATGTAGACTATCAATAACAGTTTACAAATAAAATAAAGGAACCTATTTCTATATTGTCTACTACAACATCCATAACTACATTTTAATACAGAATCTGATTTAAGTTAATAACAATACAGTTGCTGTTTATGTATGATTGATTTAATAAACTACAGATTTGATTGATTTAAAAGATTGACAAAACCAAGGTTGATGCTTGGAAATAATATTAAGCTGATTACATTATCAGGGGAATATTATGCCCAGGGGTCTTATTATTTAGACTAGAATCGTAAAGTTGTTGTTTATATTTAATGCATTCACAATTTTTTCACGTTGAGATTGTAGCCGTCTTACACAGTACTGTATCTATCAGATGAGTTTATCGCGGGAGTGTAGCTTGAGAATAAAGTCAAAGGTAAACTATTTAAGGTTTTTATGCAAGGTCAACAAAGGTAATCCTTCTGGAGATGAGACTGGCTAGTCGTGCTTGACCCAGTTGTACAACGCAAAGACTTTAGTCGGGAAGCAGGTCAAGATGAGCTCATCCGACGTTCCCTGAGGATTATCTGATATATCGTCGTGTCTCAAGGAAACACATCTTACTCGACGACGACTCAATGCTAGCAATGCTTTCTCAACAAGTTTCCTTTATGATTTTTAAGTGAAATAGGTTTGTGATTATAATTTGTATTATGTACATAAAATGTGTGTCTGTGTATGTGTGTGTGTGTGTGTGTGTGTGTGTGTGTGTGTGTGTGTGTGTGTGTGTGTGTGTGTGTGTGTGTGTGTGTGTGTGTGTGTATGTGTGTGTGTGTGTGTGTGTGTGTGTGTGTGTGTGTGTGTGTGTGTGTGTGTGTGTGTGTGTGTGTGTGTGTGTGTGTGTGTGTGTGTGTGTGTGACAGAGAGAGTATGCGCTCATAAGTTATAACAAAATTAGACGCAGGTAATTATTAAATGCTCTACCCAGAATAAAGTAAAGTGAAACACCGTAAAAGAGATATGCTGTAAAATAGAAATAAATAAAATTAGGAACTCTAAAAGGAATTTTAAACGTAAGATCTATTTCATCAAATTTAGAAATAGTTTTCCTATAAAACAGAAATTTAATATCAGTGTGTCACAAATTAATCGTAAAGCTAAATAAAGTAATCCGCAATACGATATCTCAATAATCACGGGAGGTGGTGTCCTTGAAGTGTCTCAGGTAACTGGTCATATCAATGCGGCGACCAAGGTTCCCTAGAACTATATACGCGTGTTACTTACAAAAATATATGTGTATAAAGGTGTAGAACTATTTGATATTTACTAATAGGGCTACTATCGTATCGGTCTCAAGTGATAGGGAGAGGGTGGAGAGAGAAAGAGAGAGAGGAGAGAGGGAGAAATATAGTGAGGAATAGAAACTGAGAAAGTACATGAATTGAGAGGAAGAAAGAATCAACATCAATCAAGTAATGTGTTAAGCAAAACCAGTGTTTACTTAACTAAACACCTTACAATGGAACCCGTAATGGACGCGTGTCGTCGGAGAATCAACGAAACTCCACCCGTAGAAAGGAAGCAGAAAAAGGACCTCAAACAATGTGAAGGCTCCACGCTGAAGCGAAGATAATGTTTTGTAGCGAATGGAATGGAAAAACTATGTTTGCCGTGCAGTGGTTCGCAGGAAAACTATGTTTACCGTGCAGTGCTTCGCAGGAAAACTATGTCTGCCGTGCAGTGCTTCGCAGGAAAACTATGCTAGCCGTGCAATGCTTCGCAGGAAAACTATGTCTGCCTTGCAGTGCTTCGCAGAAAAACTATGTCTGCTGTGAAGTGCTTCGCAGGAAAACTATGTTTGCCGTGCAGTGCTTCGCATGAAAACTATGTCTGCCGTGAAGTGCTTCGCAGGAAAACTATGTTTGCCGTGCAGTGCTTCGCAGGAAAACTATGTTTGCCGTGCAGTGCTTCGCAGGGAGTAGTGACAGTTACATAAAGTGACTTATGTTTCCAGACGTGTAAGGGAGTAGTGACAGCTACATAAAGTGACTTATGTTTCCAGACGTGTAAGGGAGTAGCGACAGCTACATAAAGTGACTTATGTTTCCAGACGTGTAAGGGAGTAATGACAGTTACATTAAGTGACTTATGTTTCCAGACGTGTAAGGGAGTAGTGACAGCTACATAACGTGACTTATGTTTCCAGACGTGTAAGGGAGTAGTGACAGTTACATAAAGTGACTTATGTTTCCAGACGTGTAAGGGAGTAGTGACAGTTACATAAAGTGACTTATGTTTCCAGACGTGTAAGGGAGTAGTGACAGCTACATAACGTGACTTATGTTTCCAGACGTGTAAGGGAGTAGTGACAGTTACATAAAGTGACTTATGTTTCCAGACGTGTAAGGGAGTAGGGACAGTTACATAAAGTGACTTATGTTTCCAAGCGTGTAAGGGAGTAGTGACAGTTACATAAAGTGACTTGTGTTTCCAGACGTGAAAGGAAATAGTGACATTTACATAAAGTGACTTATATATTTTCAGAAATGTAAGGGAGTAGTGACAGTTCTTAAAGTGACTTATGTTTCCAGAATTGTAAGATAGTAGTGACAGTTATATAACGTGACATATGGTTCCAGAGGAGTATTTTTTATACGCCGGGCAATAAAAGTAGGTTTTTTTTTGTAAAATTTAGTTTTTTATGTTGCTTGACGTGGTTGGCAAAACTTTAGTCGTCAAAAGCGAGAAAGTAAAAATACCTTCACTCGAAAGGATCAAGCTATTATCATATAAATGGAAAAATTGTTAATTCAAAGTGTAAAACTATCTTTTTCTGTAAAAATAAAACGCAAACTTTTATTAGATAATAGAGATAAATAAAAAGCAAGAAGAGTAGAGTAGCCTAATTATATTGAAGAAACAATTATAGGACCTGGCTGCAAATATTTATAGAATACTTATTTACAATTTACTGAAACAGTTAGAAACATCAGAAGTAACCATACATCAAAACGTAACTTTTTTATGGCCTAAAAAGAAATTTGATGGTGCTAACTTTGTTAGCGAAATATACACAAATTTTGTGTAAATATTTGTAAAATGGATTTATAATGGTCTTTTAAAGATAATAAATGTAATTTAAACCTAAAAAATTATTATAACATTAGATATTATATTAAATTTCGAGAAGAAAATCTTCTTAGGTTTCACAAATAAATATAGTAACAACTGGGGTTTAATAAATACGCTGTTACAATTAAGTTTGTTTAACTATAAACACTATTTAATATGTTACACTTGTTCCATTGTCAACTCAGACCTTAATTATCAGCTCATATGAAGATGGACTCCAATAATATAAAGTTTCGTATTCTATTTCTGAAGCTTTTTCTCTCAACTGCTGTGGTTTTTTTCTACTGCTCAGACGTTTTGTCTCTACTGTTATGATTTTTATGTCTCTACTGCTTTGTTTTTTTTCTACTACTCAGACGTTTTGTTCTACTTCTGAGGCTTTTTGTCTCTACTCCTGAGGCTCTTTGACTCAACTGCTGAGGATTTTTGTCTCTACTGCTATGGTTTTTTGTCTTTACTGCTGTGGTATTTATTAGGTTTACATTCGTCTTGTTTTTTTTTATTTTTCACAGATTAACTGTTCATTGTAATAAATAAAACCTAACAAATGTTGTGTTATTGAAGTATTTACTTTCAACTAGCTTCAATTCAGAAACAAACTAAATTCACCTCAAAGATGCATAAATTCACCCAAAATATGGATAAGAATAAAGAAAATCTTTAAAGACGAGGATGACAGATCTAGAAGGATTACTCGAAACTGCGCATTAGAAGGGTCCATTGCCATCATGTTATACCATGTACTACAGTGGTTAAAGGAAGATTTGGGATCCATTATGACAAGGAAATTAGAATTGAACAAGGAACACATAATACTTGGGCGAGAGACAAGTAATGATTCCATAACACTTCTGGCGCTAAGAGAGTATACTGTTGCTTACCTTATATTAAAATCTCCCCGAACCCTTGTTTGTACGTGAGGGTGTAACAGTCAGAAATCCTCGAAGGTAATAACGCAGGTTATGCGACTGCTTCCCCTGCAAAGGTTTGATCCAGAAGCCATTTGAGTGAGGAAACGCACGTTTACAGGTCCCCTACAAGCACCGCATTGTGCATAAGAGAACGACAGGTTTTGATAACGTTTCATTTGAAAGCATAGCCGTATAAAATGTGAGACTTATAAATCGACATTTTAGGTTAGGTTTCTAAACATTCACCATCTGATTAAATTTGGGTTTTTTTCCACCCAATTATACATAACATTTGAAAAAGATCTGCTCATAAAAGGCAAAAATATTGAACAGCTAACTAGTCAATATAGACAGGGATGAGAGCTGAATGATTAAAGGTGCCAAACCGAAAAATTGGTTATTTTGGAAACATGGTCAAATTCGCTACAATTAAAAAAAGCGCTGACATCCCTTATAGTATTCCCAGCTTACACACCACCCCCTCAACCTATGGTAAGGAGGCTAGGGACTTTTCAAAAAGGTCAATTGGAGAAAATAATACGGTCTAATTAATTAAAGTATAAAATGAAATTAATCAGAATTATATTGGCAAGAAGACAGATATGAGGTTGGTATTGTGGCAAAGTGCCGTGCTTAAGGTTAAATGGAATTGCAAGACATTCCAAGAGTAAGAGAATGCATGTAAATGAGCCCCAAATGGTCCTCTGTTATTGTTTTGAACAAACTTGACAACTCAATGAAGATCCCATAATAAACTCATTTTGGGGTGGAGAAAACATCACCGAAATACAGATACATTTTTCCTGATACAAAAACAAAGCACACTGTTTCGACAAAATAAACTTGTTCGCGTGAAATTGGCTTTGCAGAAATGTAGTTTATTTTTCTTGGTGTCGGGAATTGTATTTCGTAGGTCGAAACCGATGACATCACATTTTACTTGCAGAGTAAATTTATAAATTAAACATGTTCACAGTAAAATGTTTCTATTTATATAGTGCACTCAATAAGTATCTGAGTGTGTGTATTTTCAATAAAAATCAATAATAAAAGGTAGATAATTCTAAACAATATTTGCGCGTGGTTTATAACTTTTTTAAAATGATAACTTATAAAAAATATTTAATTTTTATAAAAATTACGTCATAGAAAGGTATGATACGGTTCGCAATGTAGCCATTTTGCCAAGCTCAGAGAGAGTATCAAATATGGTACCCCCTAACCGTGATGTAGGACACATTGGTTCAGACTCTATCGTACGTCATACACAATTCTTTTTGTTAGCGTCTATTTAGTTATTATTAGTGTATTTTCTTTCTACATATTTCTTTTTATAATATTTTCACCTAACATCATACCAAGTAATATAAAATTCCTACTTAGGTCAACAAAGAGAACTTTTATTTCAATTACTTTATAATAAATAATTACAATTAATAAAAATAAAGTAACATAACCTATGCGTTAAAATAGCTGTTCTACAACATCACCTATAACATAAAATCTGCTGTCTTCAGATATCATGGTATCAATTATTCTAAGCCCAATGGAATGAAATAACGATATTACAAACCTTGCCATTCTTCTGAAATGCTATGCTCCCGTATTAAACTAAAATTAAATCATTAATAAATTTAATTAATTTGGAAATTGTCATTCGCTACGAGTTTAAAAAAATGCATTTGAACTAGAGTGTATAAATAAAACGTATTCTAATAACGATAAAAAGTTTGAACAATGGGTCTATACATATATATATATATATGATGAATTGTTACTCTCTGGAGTACATACGTTCATTCTGCAGTCCATAACTTCGCAGTTCCGACGTTTTGCTAGAATCTCATCCAGCTGTTGTTGGGTTCACCTCGTCAATGCTGGATGAGATTCTAGCGAAACGTCGGAACTGCGAAGTTATGGACTGCAGAATGAACGGATGTACTCCAGATAGTAACAATTCATCATATTTTTCCATCCGTGAAGGAATACGTATCAGCATATATATATATATATATATATATATATATATATATATATATATATACATAAATATATATGATGAATTGTTACTATCTGGAGTACATCCGTTCATTCTGCAGTCCATAACTTCGCAGTTCCGACGTTTCGCTAGAATCTCATCCAGCTGTTGTTGGGTTCACCTCGTCAATGCTGGATGAGATTCTAGCGAAACGTCGGAACTGCGAAGTTATGGACTGCAGAATGAACGGATGTACTCCAGATAGTAACAATTCATCATATTTTTCCATCCGTGAAGGAATACGTATCAGCATATATATATATATATATATATATATATATATACATAAATATATATGATGAATTGTTACTATCTGGAGTACATCCGTTCATTCTGCAGTCCATAACTTCGCAGTTCCGACGTTTCGCTAGAATCTCATCCAGCTGTTGTTGGGTTCACCTCGTCAATGCTGGATGAGATTCTAGCGAAACGTCGGAACTGCGAAGTTATGGACTGCAGAATGAACGGATGTACTCCAGATAGTAACAATTCATCATATTTTTCCATCCGTAAAGGAATACGTATCAGCATATATATATATATATATATATATATATATATATAATAAATTTAAAATATTTCAAAAACAAGAATACTTTTAATGAATATATTTATTCAAAGCTTTTCGCCGATAAAATACTACCAGAATCTTCAGGAAAATAATTACCTAATCTTCAGATTAGATAATTATTTTCCTGAAGATGCTGGTACTATTTTATCGGCGAAAAGCTTTGAATAAATATATTCATTAAAAGTATTCTTGTTTTTGAAATATTTTTAATTTATTAACTATATTACAAGAAAACATATCATCATATTTAATATATATATATATATATATATATATATATATATATATATATATAAAAGGAGAGTGTGAACTAACAGAAGGAATTGAGAATAAAATCCACTCGCCACAATATTTAATGGGAATATGAGAGTAATTAAAAGTTACGAGCTCACCCGTCGCGCGTTGCTGCGAAATCAGAAGAGCAAGGAGACTCGTTATGAAAGAATTAAATTTAACTTTCGTCGCTTTTATTTATAAACAGATTTCTTTATTTTGGGAAAACTTTCAAAATTGTCGTTTTAATTCTATCTATTTATCGAGTGTTTTTGGATAGTTACATAGGATTTTTATCCTCTTTTAAGATTCACGAAGGAATGATTTTTAACAATGTGCCTATAGTTACAGAAAAACAGCTGTGGTATATATGATATCATTCGGCATTATAGTTACTAAATATATTTCAATCATATAATAACCTAATTCGTATTTTTCTCGAAATAAGACTATTGAGCATAATTTTATATCTATCATGGTCAAATAATTCGTTAATACATACAAGATAAAATCAATTTTCAATGTATATAATTAACTAAGTGATATTTATTTTATAATTTAGTAATTAGATTTACTTATAAATTAAAGAATTTTAAAACTTAATCAAATTTCAAATTTATAATGTACAGTAAATAAAGTATAACTTATGCGTTAAGATAGCTCTCATGCAAACTAACCTAAACACGTATGAAAATGGTTGTATACAATATTATTTTCACTTAAGTATCATCTGTACCTCTCAGGGTGTTTACCGCCATTCATTGATTATTTGTTGCAGTTCTTAGATTTTTATTTAAGCGTCAGAATGATCGGTCAGGAAACTAGTCTCATTTTTAATTTTTTTTTAAATACTCGTAATAACTAAGGTGCCTGCAATCGGGAGAAACACTCGCGGGAGTGTACTTAACAACCACCCAAAGTTTTATGTAGATCGGATTAACGGTGTAGTAATGAACTAAGCTAGTCAGAAAGACATACAATATTTTTATGTTTAAAAATTCATCAAATAATGAAAAATATTTGTGTTGTACTTAGCATTGTAACATGTAATTAAGTTTACGGAACTACTGGAGAAATCGGTTATGAAGTTGGTAAGCTTGAGTTTCCTTTAATACTTGCTACGTACTCGCTTCCACGGATAGAGTATTTTTATTTGTAGAATTTTTCAGAAGTATGTCCTCCACACTCCATAAAGCCAGATAATATATCACTTTGAAAACAACGAAATAGCGTAATAGAAGGTAGAGCAATAATTGGTGGTTCTGGAGACATCTAGTGTGGATTAGAAGAGATCAAGCTATAAAAGTTAGAAACACGTCGTAAACAACAACTAGAGAGATACGATTTCAAAGAAGATAGCAGAAGGAGTGGTTAAACCTTGAACGATTTGCTCTTATTGGCCGTAAGCTTAATATGTTTCGTATTCTATTTTACAAAAAGGGAAACTCAGTAAAAAGAACAGTGCTCAAAGTTATTAGGTGAAATAGCTGTGTTTGCTAAAAATAAGAAAAATATACTAACGTAAAAATACCCAAAATTGAGAAAGATGAAAGGTACAACTGGTGATACAAGATATCTGTATTGTAGGTAAAAGGGGAAATCTGTATGTTAAGACAACTTGTTAAAGAAGAGAAATATGTAACTAATGAAATGTCTCTAAGTTGGAGAAGGCGATTTTATAGGTTTACACGACACAAGTGATGAGCATTGAAACCTACTGAAGAGTTGTGGTCGGGGCAGAAAATTATAACGAGTTACTTTGCTTTGAAACAGAAAGAAAACAAAACAAAAGTAAATATTGAACCTAGTGGTTGGGGCAGAAATTGATCACAAGCGCTTTGCTTTTGAGACAGTTGAAAAACAAACTAAAGTAAACATTGATACCTAGTGGAGATATATGGTAGGGGCAGGAAAACTATCATGAGTTATTATGTTTTAAAACCGAAGAAAAATATAATAAATAAATAATAAAAGTTTTGCAACACAGGATGAACATTGGCACTTCTCTTGTAGAACCCTTTTTCCTTTAACAACTTCTCTGTCTTCATAATCCATTAAAAAACGCTCTTAACTCTTCAGTAATCCTGGAAACGTGTTTAATCCATGTTCAAGTTGCGAAATGCAGAAGCTTAAACGAGGTATGGTCTTAACGACTGAGGTGCGTGACTGGCGACTGCAACACATAATTAACCGGACGTGTGGGTTTGTTTCACCTCGGTTATAACAGATTTACCGATTATTGAATTACGCCTGCAAACACAAGAACACTATGCAAACAAAACCGGTGAACACAAAGATATGGAAAGCTATTTGTTTGGATAAGTTGTTTTTAGTCGGTCAATGAAGTTATCATTGACAGGTTGTGAATGTGGGTAGAATTCAAGCTAATTGAGACCCAAAGTCTTGATTATTTGACAAAGCCATGGAGACTATACGGGAAGCAGATTTCTTTCGGGATCACAGTCTGTTATCTCCACCTACCGGGAAAATGTTCAAGGAAGGAAATTCGGAACAAAGCGAAACTAATTTTTTAATGTAGACCTGCACGATGAGTGTTCGGTCTGCTATCAGTGACATGTTTAGCGAAGTCCAGTTATGGGAGAATGTGCATTGTTATTTGAGATATGTAGTGACCAGTCACTAGAGATTACTTCCTTTTCGATAAATGTTTAGTTTTTAGATAGGCGTGTACCTTGTTCCTCCTCAGGGCAAGGACCATCAGCTTTGTAGGTGCCCTTGAGTGGACGTAAACGTATATCAAGGCATTGTGAATGTATGTTTATGCAAAAAAATAAACCCATCAGTGGGTTTGTAAAGTATTGTACACTGGCCAGAAGTTCTCATTTTTTACTCTGAAATTAACTGGTTGATTATTTACCTTAAAATAGGAATTAAGTTAATTAGAGTTTAGCTAGTGAGCGCTAATACTCACAAAGGTAAATGTTAAATAGTTCAATCAAAATATCACTACACGCTACTTTATTAATACATACAGACTATTTTCGCCGACTTCTTCAGTCGATTGGCATTCTACTGGTCCAGTCTGTATTTAATAACAAACTAGTGTGTAGTGAGATATTGAGTGAAATATCTTAATATACAGCCCTACCGTTGTGAATTAAAATAGGAAGTTGAAAATGTTTGTTGACTGCAAGACGTTGTCTATATACGAAGTTTTCAGGTGATAATTTTGTCTCCAGTTTGCGTATTTTTAGGAATGCTTCGAAGCACTCAAGTTTCTGAATCTGAACCTATACGGCCAGAAAAACTCATGAAGAGTTATCATGTAGTTATAGCCTTTACTGAAAAGGTAGTCGTTTGCAAGGAGCTTTCAGAACTTATAGACACACTTTGCATCATGCTCAACATTGAACCTCTGCAATGATAGCAAAGTCGTCCATTACTTCTGGTGAATAGATTAAGGACCTTACAGTAAAACATTTACTTCCACCAATATTGGCAATGATGAAATCATTGAATGCTTTCCCCAATAGAAAACACATTCATAGAGATCTCTACTATCTGGTTCTACTTCAGCCTGCCTTTAACACAAATAGCATTTATTTACAGTGTTGCCAAATATTGTCACGAGGCTTTGTCGTTACGAAGTAATAACACATTGGAATGATGATGGTACGGAATACAAAAGTAAAAACAACTAATATAAACAACAATTTTTTAAAGTCAATTCATACTCAGGTCAACAGGAAAACTTTCAATTTTAGTTACTTTATTAAATAATTACAAATAATAAAAAAAGTAATATAACAAAAGAGTTAAAACAGCTGGGTTACAACATAGCTTATAATATAATATCAGCCAAATGGGAAGAAATAACTGTATTCCACACCTTGCCTCTATTGTAAAAAGTGTTTCACCCATATAATAATAAAATTAAGTCATTAAATTTAACTAATTAATTGCCATTACAAAAACTGTATTAACATCAATTGTCAACTACTACAAGTATAAAAATATATATTTAAACTTGAGTGAATGAAATGTAATTTATGAACGATTGAAAAGTTGAACGAGATAGGGCTATATAAATATACATAGGGAGAGTGTTAAACAAAAATAGGAATTGAATAATGTAAAGTATAATGTGTACTGAAGAAAATAAACAGAAAGAAATAGCACAGTGAAAAAACAATAGTCATAAAATAAGAAGAAACAAATATTTTTTAAGTTGAAAAATTCGAAAATTGTTTAAACCTACGCGATTCTAAAATTGAATTTACTCTGAGGGTTTTGATACTGTACACTTTATGTACAAGGTACACGAGACGAGCTCCTTAATGTTTGTCATATATTGGTTGACCCTCGTTTGAAGTTTGCCTTATTTACACGCTTTTGCCACAAAGCTCATGAGGCCCGGCCGGAGCAAAACGTGTATACGCACGACCCTACCCTTTAGTTTATTTAACGGCCAAGGCTGCTTTTGGTGAGAGAAAGTGTTCTTGCTACTTTGAACGTCACAAAGGTAATTGCGCTTGGGAAATAATTGCGTTTTATTGCTTTGAAGGCGACCTTTGAACCTTTACGGGATCACCAAAATGTCCTCCATACTCTAAAAAACTGAGCTACCTCATATTATTTTAAATGTAATAAAATTAAATTATTTTTTTTTTAAAGTAACTGACAATAGTTTTATATATTTAATATTCAATACTATATAAACCAGTTCAAACAGTTCCGTTGTTGATCTCAACAATCTTGTTAGGCTAATCTTGTTGAATAATTAATCATTACACACATACATATACACACACACACACACACACACACAAACCTCTAGCTTAAATTATATGTATTCTAGCCTACATTTTGTTTTGAATGCCTCTATAGATGATTACTTCACAATAAAAATGTACATCAGGGGATAAATACAAAGTCAAGGCTGCTTTTGGTGAGAGAAAGGGTTCTTGCGACTTTGAACGTCACAAAGGTAATTGCGCTTGGGAAATAATTGCGTTTTATTGCTGTAAAGGCGACCTTTGAACTTGTACGGGGAGCAGCTAAATGTCCGCCACTCTCTAAAAACGAGCTATCTCGTATTATTTTAAATGTAATATTATTAAATTATTTTTTTTCAAGTAACTGACAATAGTTTTATATATAATATTCAATACTAGATAAACCTGTTCAAACAGTTCCGTTGTTATCAACGACCTAGTTTGGCTAATGGGCAAAAGCAGTATTCATGTCGAACGTAATTCTGAAAGTCATTACCTACATACGTATTTGTCTAAGCCTGTAGTGTCTATATACAATGAGTCTCGTTCTTTTTTTATATTCTTTACATTAGATTATTGTGCGATTCACAGTTACTATTTTTTTTTAATAATTAATCATTACACACCCACACACACAAACACACTCAGACACACACAATACACACACACACACACACACACACACACACACATACACACACCTTACACACACACTCACGCATACACACACACACACACACACACACACACACACAATCATATACACACAAACACTCACAACACATAAACACACACGCGCACAAACCTCTAGCTACAACTATATGTATCCTAACCTACATTTTCTTTTGAATGCCTCTGAAGATGATTACTTTGCAAAACAAAGTATCTGAGCATAAATATAAAGTTGTTTGTCTTCTAAGACGTTTTATTTATTTATAACTGAACATTTAACATAACCTAACCTAGCCTAACCATCATATACCTAAATTGGCTTAAAAAAACGTATCAGTTAAAATCATCCGTTTTGGGGTAAATTATAGCACATTTCTAAACAATAAAGTTTAACAGTGATTTTATCAACTAAACCACTGAATAAATAAAATATAATTTCGATAGATGATATATTTATCTAAGTTATACTAATATTTGGTCAGTAATATAACACCTGGACAGTACAGATTAACGAAATAAAAATATTTTAAAATAAACACTAAATCGTAAAAACGTTTAAACTCACAGACAAAGCCAAATTAACCAACAAAGGTGATCTAAATGCACTAGCTACTGCATTCCTTTATTTCGAGGCTTTCATTGGTATTGCATAATTCACGGCATCTCCTAAAGCGAGTCCAAGAATAAAGCAAGACTGGATCTCGCTAAGTGGCAAAGGAATACATTATCCCAACAGTTAATCCCAAGCCAATAAAACTTCAAGAGCCAAGATTACTTCTGTGCAATAGTTGGTGCACTAGCAGTAGATGCAGAGTGAATATTGTGTGCAGTAGATATGGTACTGCTAAATAAAGCAACGCTGAGGAACGTTTTAGGCAGTTCCTTCTTTTATTTATTTTTAAAATCTCTTTACAAATGCTATACAAAACGTAGGTAGGTTTGTGAACCCTCCGGGGCTTTTTCAAGTTCATTTACGCCGTACATAAACAAAGACGGGGAGACATTGTCTTAGGAGTGCCGCAGGGAATACACAAGCCAGACTTGCTCCCTTCGTCAAACTTGCATCAGCCGCTTCTCCTTATACAGGAATAAGTGGGGACTAAATTTTGTGTCGTTCGCAAAGGCATTGTGTATCTTACACGTCGCTACAACTCACACAAAAAGCTCCATGTTTTTAAAACGAAATGTAGACAATAAGTGCTGACGAAACCATATAGAATTGCCCTACAAACAGAGACGTTGAGTGTCCTCAAAACCAGAAAAAAGCAAACACCAGCGTCGTTTAGCGGCAGTAGGAAATAACTGTCAAAGAAGGTAACGCAATAGAAACAGAGAGAATTGCGGAAGAGGAACCGTCCGAGAGAAAATTGGATTGGAGGCTATCGAATAACGATAAACCAAAGAGGTTGCAATGAAGAAGATGCATTTAGTAAACATAGTTGGACGTTCTGAAACCGAGTAAATATTGGTGATACGCTACAAATTTACTAAAAATAGAAAGTAAAAAATAAGAAAGTATAAATCACGAAGATATATGTAGATGGAAATTGTTTATTTTTGTTTCAATATGTTTTATCTTAAATTCTCAAACATACCTCTCTCTGATTACTTTGCTAAGACCCGGCCAACCTTGAATAATAACTCCTCTATAGGTCCTGTAAACCCTACATAATTACTTCGCTAAGGCTGTGCTAAACCTCCACAATTACTTCGCTAAGGCACTGTGAAACCTCCACAATTACATTACTAAGACCTTCTCAACCCTCCAAAATTACTCTACTAAGGTCCTGTAAACCCTACATAATTACTTCGCTAAGGCAGTGCTAAACGTCCACAATTACTTCGCTAAGGCACTGTGAAACCTTCACAATTGCTGCACTAAGTCCTTGTCAACCCTCCACAAAAACTTGGCTAAGGCACTGTGAAACCTCCACAATTACTGCACTAAGACCTTGTCAACCCTCCACAATTACTCTACTAAGGTCCTGTCAACCTTACTTAATTTCTGCGTTAAGACTGTGCTAAACCTACACAATTACTTCGCTAAGGCACTGTGAAACCTCCACAATTACTTCACTAAGGCACTGAGAAACCTCCATAATTGCTGCACTAAGTCCTTGTCAACCCTCCACAAAAACTTGGCTAAGGCACTGTGAAACCTCCACAATTACTGCACTAAGACCTTGTCAACCCTCCACAATTACTCTACTAAGGTCCTGTCAACCTTACATAATTTCTGCGTTAAGACTGTGCTAAACCTACACAATTACTTCGCTAAGGCACTGTGAAACCTCCACAATTACTTCACTAAGGCACTGAGAAACCTCCATAATTGCTGCACTAAGTCCTTGTCAACCCTCCACAAAAACTTGGCTAAGGCACTGTGAAACCTCCACAATTACTGCACTAAGACCTTGTCAACCCTCCACAATTACTCTACTAAGGTCCTGTCAACCTTACATAATTTCTGCGTTAAGACTGTGCTAAACCTACACAATTACTTCGCTAAGGCACTGTGAAACCTCCACAATTACTTCACTAAGGCACTGAGAAACCTCCATAATTACTGCACTAAGACCTTGTCAACCGTCCACAATTACTTCACTAAGGCACTGTGAAACCTCCACAACTACTGCGCTAAGACCTTGTCAATCCTCAAAAATTACACTACTAAGGTCCAGTCAACCCTACATAATTACTTCGCATAAGGCCGTGCTAAACCTCCACAATTCCTTCGCTAATGCACTGTGAAACATAAACAATTACTGCACTAAGACCTTGTCAACCCTCCACAATTACTCTACTTAGATCCTGTCAGCTATACATAATTTCTGCGATAAGGCCGTTGCTAAACCTCCACAATTACTCTACTAAGGTCCTGTCAACCCTACATAATTGCTTCGCTAAGGCCGTGCTAAACCTCCACAATTACTTTGCAACTCCATTGCGAAACCTCCACATTTACTGCAATAAGACCTTGTCAACAATCCACAATTACTTCATTAAGGCACTGTGAAACCTCCACAATTACTTCGCTAAGGCACTGTGAAACCTTCACAATAACTGCGCTATGACCTTGGCAACCCTCCACAATTAGTTCGCTAAGGCACTGTGAAACATCCACAATTACTGCGCTAAGGACCTGTCAACCCTTCACAATAACTGCGCTATGACCTTGGCAACCCTCCACAATTAGTTCGCTAAGGCACTGTGAAATCTCAACAGTTACTGTGCTAAGGCCTTGTCAACCTTCCATTATTACTGCGTTAAGGCCGTGCAAACCCTTCAGAAATACTTCGCTAACGCACTGTGAAACCTTCACAATAACTGCGCTATGACCTTGGCAACCCTCCACAATTAGTTCGCTAAGGCACTGTGAAACATCCACAATTACTGCGCTAAGGACCTGTCAACCCTTCACAATAACTGCGCTATGACCTTGGCAACCCTCCACAATTACTTCATTAAGGCACTGTGAAACATCCACAATTACTGCGCTAAGGACCTGTCAACCCTTCACAATAACTGCGCTATGACCTTGGCAACCCTCCACAATTAGTTCGCTAAGGCACTGTGAAATCTCAACAGTTACTGTGCTAAGGCCTTGTCAACCTTCCATTATTACTGCGTTAAGGCCGTGCAAACCCTTCAGAAATACTTCGCTAACGCACTGTAAAACCTCCACAATTACTGCACTAAGACCTTGTCCACCCTCCACAATTACTTCGCTAAGGCACTGTGAAACCTCCACAATTACTGCACTAAGACCTTGTCCACCCTCCACAATTACTTCGCTAAGGCACTGTGAAACCTCCACAATTACTGCACTAAGACCTTGTCCACCCTCCACAATTACTTCGCTAACGCACTGTAAAACCTCCACAATTACTGCACTAAGACCTTGTCCACCCTCCATTATTACTGCGTTAAGGCGGTGCAAACCCTTCACAATTACTTCGCTAAGGCACTGTAAAACCTACACAATTACTGCACTAAGACCTTGTCCACCCTCCACAATTACTTCGCTAAGGCACTGTGAAACCTACACAATTCCTGCGCTAAGGCCTGGTCAACCCTCCATTATTACTGCGTTAAGGCGGTGCAAACCTTTCACAATTACTTCGCTAAGGCACTGTAAAACCTACACAATTACTGCACTAAGGCCTTGTCAACCCTCCAAAAAAACTAGGCAAAGGCACTGTGAAACATCCACAATTACTGCTCTAAGGTCTTGTCAACCCTCCACAATTACTCTACTAAGGTCCTGTCAACCCTACATAATTACTTCACTACTGCTCAACCTCCACAATTACTTGGCTAAGGCACTGTGTATCCTCAATAATTACTACACTAAGACCTTGTCAACCCTCCACAATTACTCGGCTATGGCACTGTGAAACCACCCCAATTACTGCACTAAGACTTTGTCAACCCTCCACAATTAGTTCGCTAAGACACTGTGAAATCTCAACAATTACTGCGCTAAGGCCTTGTCAACCCTCCATAATTACTTCGTTAAGGCCGTGCAAACCCTTCAGAAATAATTCGCTAAGGCACTGTAAAACCTCCACAATTACTGCACTAAGACCTTGTCCACCCTCACAATTACTTGGCTATGGCACTGTGAAACCTCAACAATTACTGCGCTAAGGCCTTGTTTACCCTCCATTATTAATGCGTTAAGGCCGTGCAAACCCTTCAGATTTAATTCGCTAAGGCACTGTAAAACCTCCACAATTACTGCACTAAGACCTTGTCCACCCTCCACAATTACTTGGCTATGGCACTGTGAAACCTCAACAGTTACTGCACTAAGACCTTGTCCACCCTCCATTATTACTGCGTTAAGGCCGTGCAAACCCTTCAGAATTACTTCGCTAAGGCACTGTAAAACCTCCACAATTACTGCACTAAGACCTTGTCAACCCTCCACAATTAGTTCACTAAGACACTGTGAAATCTCAACAATTACTGCGCTAAGGTCTTGTCAACCCTCCATAATTACTTCGTTAAGGCCGTGCAAACCCTTCAGAATTAATTCGCTAAGGCACTGTAAAACCTCCACAATTACTGCACTAAGACCTTGTCAACCCTCCACAATTAGTTCGCTAAGACACTGTGAAATCTCAACAATTACTGCGCTAAGGTCTTGTCAACCATCCATAATTACATCGTTAAGGCCGTGCAAACCCTTCAGAATTACTTCGCTAAGGCACTGTAAAACCTCCACAATTACTGCACTAAGACCTTGTCAACCCTCCACAATTAGTTCGCTAAGACACTGTGAAATCTCAACAATTACTGCGCTAAGGTCTTGTCAACCATCCATAATTACATCGTTAAGGCCGTGCAAATCAATCAGAATTAATTCGCTAAGGCACTGTAAAACCTCCACAATTACTGCACTAAGACCTTGTCCACCCTCCACAATTACTTGGCTATGGCACTGTGAAACCTCAACAGTTACTGCACTAAGACCTTGTCCACCCTCCATTATTACTGCGTTAAGGCCGTGCAAACCCTTCAGAATTACTTCGCTAAGGCACTGTAAAACCTCCACAATTACTGCACTAAGACCTTGTCAACCCTCCACAATTAGTTCGCTAAGACACTGTGAAACCTCAACAATTACTGCGCTAAGGTCTTGTCAACCATCCATAATTACTTCGTTAAGGCCGTGCAAACCCTTCAGAATTAATTCGCTAAGGCACTGTAAAACCTCCACAATTACTGCACTAAGACCTTGTCCACCCTCCACAATTACTTGGCTATGGCACTGTGAAACCTCAACAATTACTGCAGTAGGGTCTTGTCAACCATCCATAATTACTTCGTTAAGGCCGTGCAAACCCTTCAGAATTAATTCGCTAAGGCACTGTAAAACCTCCACAATTACTGCACTAAGACCTTGTCCACCCTCCACAATTACTTGGCTATGGCACTGTGAAACCTCAACAATTACTGCGCTAAGGCCTTGTTTACCTTCCATTATTAATGCTTTAAGGCCGTGCAAACCCTTCACAATTACTTCGCTAAGGCACTGTGAAACCTCAACAATTACTGCGCTAAGGCCTTGTTTACCTTCCATTATTACTGCGTTAAGGCGGTGCAAACCTTTCACAATTACTTCGCTAAGGCACTGTAAAACCTACACAATTACTGCACTAAGGCCTTGTCAACCCTCCAAAAAAACTAGGCAAAGGCACTGTGAAACATCCACAATTACTGCTCTAAGGTCTTGTCAACCCTCCACAATTACTCTACTAAGGTCCTGTCAACCCTACATAATTACTTCACTACTGCTCAACCTCCACAATTACTTGGCTAAGGCACTGTGTATCCTCAATAATTACTACACTAAGACCTTGTCAACCCTCCACAATTACTCGGCTATGGCACTGTGAAACCACCCCAATTACTGCACTAAGACTTTGTCAACCCTCCACAATTAGTTCGCTAAGACACTGTGAAATCTCAACAATTACTGCGCTAAGGCCTTGTCAACCCTCCATAATTACTTCGTTAAGGCCGTGCAAACCCTTCAGAAATAATTCGCTAAGGCACTGTAAAACCTCCACAATTACTGCACTAAGACCTTGTCCACCCTCACAATTACTTGGCTATGGCACTGTGAAACCTCAACAATTACTGCGCTAAGGCCTTGTTTACCCTCCATTATTAATGCGTTAAGGCCGTGCAAACCCTTCAGATTTAATTCGCTAAGGCACTGTAAAACCTCCACAATTACTGCACTAAGACCTTGTCCACCCTCCACAATTACTTGGCTATGGCACTGTGAAACCTCAACAGTTACTGCACTAAGACCTTGTCCACCCTCCATTATTACTGCGTTAAGGCCGTGCAAACCCTTCAGAATTACTTCGCTAAGGCACTGTAAAACCTCCACAATTACTGCACTAAGACCTTGTCAACCCTCCACAATTAGTTCACTAAGACACTGTGAAATCTCAACAATTACTGCGCTAAGGTCTTGTCAACCCTCCATAATTACTTCGTTAAGGCCGTGCAAACCCTTCAGAATTAATTCGCTAAGGCACTGTAAAACCTCCACAATTACTGCACTAAGACCTTGTCAACCCTCCACAATTAGTTCGCTAAGACACTGTGAAATCTCAACAATTACTGCGCTAAGGTCTTGTCAACCATCCATAATTACATCGTTAAGGCCGTGCAAACCCTTCAGAATTACTTCGCTAAGGCACTGTAAAACCTCCACAATTACTGCACTAAGACCTTGTCAACCCTCCACAATTAGTTCGCTAAGACACTGTGAAATCTCAACAATTACTGCGCTAAGGTCTTGTCAACCATCCATAATTACATCGTTAAGGCCGTGCAAATCAATCAGAATTAATTCGCTAAGGCACTGTAAAACCTCCACAATTACTGCACTAAGACCTTGTCCACCCTCCACAATTACTTGGCTATGGCACTGTGAAACCTCAACAGTTACTGCACTAAGACCTTGTCCACCCTCCATTATTACTGCGTTAAGGCCGTGCAAACCCTTCAGAATTACTTCGCTAAGGCACTGTAAAACCTCCACAATTACTGCACTAAGACCTTGTCAACCCTCCACAATTAGTTCGCTAAGACACTGTGAAACCTCAACAATTACTGCGCTAAGGTCTTGTCAACCATCCATAATTACTTCGTTAAGGCCGTGCAAACCCTTCAGAATTAATTCGCTAAGGCACTGTAAAACCTCCACAATTACTGCACTAAGACCTTGTCCACCCTCCACAATTACTTGGCTATGGCACTGTGAAACCTCAACAATTACTGCAGCAGGGTCTTGTCAACCATCCATAATTACTTCGTTAAGGCCGTGCAAACCCTTCAGAATTAATTCGCTAAGGCACTGTAAAACCTCCACAATTACTGCACTAAGACCTTGTCCACCCTCCACAATTACTTGGCTATGGCACTGTGAAACCTCAACAATTACTGCGCTAAGGCCTTGTTTACCTTCCATTATTAATGCTTTAAGGCCGTGCAAACCCTTCACAATTACTTCGCTAAGGCACTGTGAAACCTCAACAATTACTGCGCTAAGGCCTTGTTTACCTTCCATTATTAATGCGTTAAGGCCGTGCAAACCCTTCACAATTACTGCGCTAAGGACCTGTCAACCCTTCACAATTACTGCACTAAGACCTTGTCAACCCTCCACAATTAGTTCGCTAAGACACTGTGAAATCTCAACAATTACTGCGCTAAGGTCTTGTCAACCAACCATAATTACATCGTTAAGGCCGTGCAAACCCTTCAGAATTACTTCGCTAAGGCACTGTAAAACCTCCACAATTACTGCACTAAGACCTTGTCAACCCTCCACAATTAGTTCGCTAAGACACTGTGAAATCTCAACAATTACTGCGCTAAGGTCTTGTCAACCATCCATAATTACATCGTTAAGGCCGTGCAAACCCTTCAGAATTACTTCGCTAAGGCACTGTAAAACCTCCACAATTACTGCACTAAGACCTTGTCAACCCTCCACAATTAGTTCGCTAAGACACTGTGAAACCTCAACAATTACTGCGCTAAGGTCTTGTCAACCATCCATAATTACTTCGTTAAGGCCGTGCAAACCCTTCAGAATTAATTCGCTAAGGCACTGTAAAACCTCCACAATTACTGCACTAAGACCTTGTCCACCCTCCACAATTACTTGGCTATGGCACTGTGAAACCTCAACAGTTACTGCACTAAGACCTTGTCCACCCTCCATTATTACTGCGTTAAGGCCGTGCAAACCCTTCAGAATTACTTCGCTAAGGCACTGTAAAACCTCCACAATTACTGCACTAAGACCTTGTCAACCCTCCACAATTAGTTCGCTAAGACACTGTGAAACCTCAACAATTACTGCGCTAAGGCCTTGTCAACCATCCATAATTACTTCGTTAAGGCCGTGCAAACCCTTCAGAATTAATTCGCTAAGGCACTGTAAAACCTCCACAATTACTGCACTAAGACCTTGTCCACCCTCCACAATTACTTGGCTATGGCACTGTGAAACCTCAACAATTACTGCGCTAAGGCCTTGTTTACCTTCCATTATTAATGCGTTAAGGCCGTGCAAACCCTTCACAATTACTTCGCTAAGGCACTGTGAAACCTCAACAATTACTGCGCTAAGGCCTTGTTTACCTTCCATTATTAATGCGTTAAGGCCGTGCAAACCCTTCACAATTACTTCGCTAAGGCACTGTGAAACCTCAACAATTACTGCGCTAAGGCCTTGTTTACCTTCCATTATTAATGCGTTAAGGCCGTGCAAACCCTTCACAATTACTTGGCTATGGCACTGTGAAACCTCAACAATTACTGCGCTAAGGCCTTGTTTACCTTCCATTATTAATGCGTTAAGGCCGTGCAAACCCTTCACAATTACTTCGCTAAGGCACTGTAAAACCTATACAATTACTGCACTAAGGCCTTGTCAAACCTCCAAAAAAACTAGGCAAAGGCACTGTGAAACCTCAACAATTACTGCGCTAAGGCCTTGTTTACCTTCCATTATTAATGCGTTAAGGCCGTGCAAACCCTTCACAATTACTTCGCTAAGGCACTGTGATACCTCAACAATTACTGCGCTAAGGCCTTGTTTACCTTCCATTATTAATGCGTTAAGGCCGTGCAAACCCTTCACAATTACTTGGCTATGGCACTGTGAAACCTCAACAATTACTGCGCTAAGGCCTTGTCAACCCTCCATTATTACTGCGTTAATGCGGTGCAAACCCTTCACAATTACTTCGCTAAGGCACTGTAAAACCTACACAATTACTGCGCTAAGGCCTTGTCAACCCTCCACAATTACTCTACTAAGGTCCTGTCAACCCTACATAATTACTTCGCTAGTGCTCAACCTCCACAATTACTTGGCTAAGGCACTGTGTATCCTCAATAATTACTACACTAAGACCTTGTCAACCCTCCACAATTACTCGGCTATGGCACTGTGAAACCTCCCCAATTACTGCACTAAGACTTTGGCAACCCTCCACAATTAGTTCGCTAAGACACTGTGAAATCTCAACAATTACTGCGCTAAGGTCTTGTCAACCATCCATAATTACTTCGTTAAGGCCGTGCAAACCCTTCAGAATTAATTCGCTAAGGCACTGTAAAACCTCCACAATTACTGCACTAAGACCTTGTCCACCCTCCACAATTACTTGGCTATGGCACTGTGAAACCTCAACAATTACTGTGCTAAGGCCTTGTTTACCTTCCATTATTAATACGTTAAGGCCGTGCAAACCCTTCACAATTACTTCGCTAAGGCACTGTGAAACCTCAACAATTACTGCGCTAAGGCCTTGTTTACCTTCCATTATTACTGCGTTAAGGCCGTGCAAACCCTTCACAATTACTTCGCTAAGGCACTGTGAAACCTCAACAATTACTGCGATAAGGCCTTGTTTACCTTCCATTATTAATGCGTTAAGGCCGTGCAAACCCTTCACAATTACTTCGCTAAGGCACTGTGAAACCTCAACAATTACTGCGCTAAGGCCTTGTTTACCATCCATCATTAATGCGTTAAGGCCGTGCAAACCCTTCACAATTACTTCGCTAAGGCACTGTGAAACCTCAACAATTACTGCGCTAAGGCCTTGTTTACCTTCCATTATTAATGCGTTAAGGCCGTGCAAACCCTTCACAATTACTTCGCTAAGGCACTGTGAAACCTCAACAATTACTGCGCTAAGGCCTTGTTTACCTTCCTATATTACTGCGTTAAGGCCGTGCAAACCCTTCACAATTACTTCGCTAAGGCACTGTGAAACCTCAACAATTACTGCGCTAAGGCCTGGTTTACCTTCCATTATTAATGCGTTAAGGCCGTGCAAACCTTTCACAATTACTTCGCTAATGCACTGGAAAAATCAACAATTACTGCGCTAAGGCCTTGTTTACCTTCCATTATTAATGCGTTAAGGCCGTGCAAACCCTTCACAATTACTTCGCTAAGGCACTGTGAAACCTCAACAATTACTGCGCTAAGGCCTTGTTTACCTTCCATTATTAATGCGTTAAGGCCGTGCAAACCCTTCACAATTACTTCGCTAAGGCACTGTGAAACCTCAACAATTACTGCGCTAAGGCCTTGTTTACCTTCCATTATTAATGCGTTAAGGCCGTGCAAACCCTTCACAATTACTTCGCTAAGGCACTGTGAAACCTCAACAATTACTGCTCTAAGGCCTTGTCAATCCTCCACAATTACTTGGCTAAGGCACTGTGAAACCTCAACAATTACTGCGCTAAGGCCTTGTTTACCTTCCATTATTAATGCGTTAAGGCCGTGCAAACCCTTCACAATTACTTCGCTAAGGCACTGTGAAACCTCAACAATTACTGCTCTAAGGCCTTGTTTACCTTCCATTATTAATGCGTTAAGGCCGTGCAAACCCTTCACAATTACTTCGCTAAGGCACTGTGAAACCTCAACAATTACTGCGCTAAGGCCTTGTTTACCTTCCATTATTAATGCGTTAAGGCCGTGCAAACCCTTCACAATTACTTCGCTAAGGCACTGTGAAACCTCAACAATTACTGCGCTAAGGCCTTGTTTACCTTCCATTATTAATGCGTTAAGGCCGTGCAAACCCTTCACAATTACTTCGCTAAGGCACTGTGAAACCTCAACAATTACTGCTCTAAGGCCTTGTCAATCCTCCACAATTACTTGGCTAAGGCACTGTGAAACCTCAACAATTACTGCGCTAAGGCCTTGTTTACCTTCCATTATTAATGCGTTAAGGCCGTGCAAACCCTTCACAATTACTTCGCTAAGGCACTGTGAAACCTCAACAATTACTGCTCTAAGGCCTTGTCAATCTTCCATTATTACTGCGTTAAGGCCGTGCAAACCCTTAACAATTACTTCGCTAAGGCCTTGTCAACCTTCCACAATTACTTGGCTAAGTCACTGCGAAACCTCCACATTTTACGTGCTAAGGCCTTGCCAACCATCCATAATTTCTTCCTTAAGGCCGTGCAAACCCTTCAGCATTACTTCGCTAAGGCACTGGAAAAAACTCCACAATTATTGAACTAAGCCCTTGTCCACCCTCCACAATTACTTCCCTAAGGCAGTGTGAAATCGCAACAATTACTGCGTTAAGGCCGTGCAAACCCTTTAGAATTACTTCGCTAAGGCACTGTAAAACCTCCACAATTACTGCACTAAGACCTTATCAACCCTCCACAATTACTTGGCTAAGGCACTGTGAAACCTCAACAATTACTGCGCTAAGGCCTTGTTTACCTTCCATTATTAATGCGTTAAGGCCGTGCAAACCCTTCACAATTACTTCGCTAAGGCACTGTGAAACCTCAACAATTACTGCTCTAAGGCCTTGTCAATCCTCCACAATTACTTGGCTAAGGCACTGTGAAACCTCAACAATTACTGCGCTAAGGCCTTGTTTACCTTCCATTATTAATGCGTTAAGGCCGTGCAAACCCTTCACAATTACTTCGCTAAGGCACTGTGAAATTTCAACAATTACTGCTCTAAGGCCTTGTCAATCTTCCATTATTACTGCGTTAAGGTCGTGCAAACCCTTAACAATTACTTCGCTAAGGCCTTGTCAACCTTCCACAATTACTTGGCTAAGTCACTGTGAAACCTCCACATTTTACGTGCTAAGGCCTTGCCAACCATCCATAATTTCTTCCTTAAGGCCGTGCAAACCCTTCAGCATTACTTCGCTAAGGCACTGGAAAAACCTCCACAATTATTGAACTAAGCCCTTGTTCAACCTCCACAATTACTTCCCTAAGGCAGTGTGAAATCTCAACAATTACTGCGTTAAGGCCGTGCAAACCCTTTAGAATTACTTCGCTAAGGCACTGTAAAACCTCCACAATTACTGCACTAAGACCTTATCAACCCTCCACAATTACTTGGCTAAGGCACTGTGAAACCTCAACAATTACTGCGCTAAGGCCTTGTTTACCTTCCATTATTAATGCGTTAAGGCCGTGCAAACCCTTCACAATTACTTCGCTAAGGCACTGTGAAACCTCAACAATTACTGCGCTAAGGCCTTGTTTACCTTCCATTATTAATGCGTTAAGGCCGTGCAAACCCTTCACAATTACTTCGCTAAGGCACTGTGAAACCTCAACAATTACTGCTCTAAGGCCTTGTCAATCCTCCACAATTACTTGGCTAAGGCACTGTGAAACCTCAACAATTACTGCGCTAAGGCCTTGTTTACCTTCCATTATTAATGCGTTAAGGCCGTGCAAACCCTTCACAATTACTTCGCTAAGGCACTGTGAAACCTCAACAATTACTGCTCTAAGGCCTTGTCAATCTTCCATTATTACTGCGTTAAGGTCGTGCAAACCCTTAACAATTACTTCGCTAAGGCCTTGTCAACCTTCCACAATTACTTGGCTAAGTCACTGTGAACCCTCCACATTTTACGTGCTAAGCCCTTGACAACCATCCATAATTTCTTCCTTAAGGCCGTGCAAACCCTTCAGCATTACTTCGCTAAGGCACTGGAAAAACCTCCACAATTATTGAACTAAGCCCTTGTCCACCCTCCACAATTACTTCCCTAAGGCAGTGTGAAATCTCAACAATTACTGCACTAAGACCTTATCAACCCTCCACAATTACTTCCCTAAGGCAGTGTGAAATCTCAACAATTACTGCGCTAAGGCCTTGTCAACGTTATATTATTACTGCGTTAAGGCCGTGCAAACCCTTCAGAATTAATTCGCTAAGGCACTGTAAAACCTCCACAATTACTGCACTAAGACCTTGTCCACCCTCCACAATTACTTGGCTATGGCACTGTGAAACCTCAACAATTACTGTGCTAAGGCCTTGTTTACCTTCCATTATTAATGCGTTAAGGCCGTGCAAACCCTTCACAATTACTTCGCTAAGGCACTGTGAAACCTCAACAATTACTGCGCTAAGGCCTTGTTTACCTTCCATTATTACTGCGTTAAGGCCGTGCAAACCCTTCACAATTACTTCGCTAAGGCACTGTGAAACCTCAACAATTACTGCGATAAGGCCTTGTTTACCTTCCATTATTAATGCGTTAAGGCCGTGCAAACCCTTCACAATTACTTCGCTAAGGCACTGTGAAACCTCAACAATTACTGCGCTAAGGCCTTGTTTACCATCCATCATTAATGCGTTAAGGCCGTGCAAACCCTTCACAATTACTTCGCTAAGGCACTGTGAAACCTCAACAATTACTGCGCTAAGGCCATGTTTACCTTCCATTATTAATGCGTTAAGGCCGTGCAAACCCTTCACAATTACTTCGCTAAGGCACTGTGAAACCTCAACAATTACTGCGCTTAAGGCCTTGTTTACCTTCCATTATTAATGCGTTAAGGCCGTGCAAACCCTTCACAATTACTTCGCTAAGGCACTGTGAAACCTCAACAATTACTGCGCTAAGGCCTGGTTTACCTTCCATTATTAATGCGTTAAGGCCCTGCAAACCCTTCACAATTACTTCGCTAAGGCACTGTGAAACCTCAACAATTACTGCGCTAAGGCCTGGTTTACCTTCCATTATTAATGCGTTAAGGCCGTGCAAACCCTTCACAATTACTTCGCTAAGGCACTGTGAAACCTCAACAATTACTGCTCTAAGGCCTTGTCAATCCTCCACAATTACTTGGCTAAGGCACTGTGAAACCTCAACAAAAACTGCGCTAAGGCCTTGTTTACCTTCCATTATTAATGCGTTAAGGCCGTGCAAACCCTTCACAATTACTTCGCTAAGGCACTGTGAAACCTCAACAATTACTGCGCTAAGGCCTTGTTTACCTTCCATTATTAATGCGTTAGGGCCGTGCAAACCCTTCACAATTACTTCGCTAAGGCACTGTGAAACCTCAACAATTACTGCGCTAAGGCCTTGTTTACCTTCCATTATTAATGCGTTAAGGCCGTGCAAACCCTTCACAATTACTTCGCTAAGGCACTGTGAAACCTCAACAATTACTGCGCTAAGGCCTTGTTTACCTTCCATTATTAATGCGTTAAGGCCGTGCAAACCCTTCACAATTACTTCGCTAAGGCACTGTGAAACCTCAACAATTACTGCGCTAAGGCCTTGTTTACCTTCCATTATTAATGCGTTAAGGCCGTGCAAACCCTTCACAATTACTTCGCTAAGGCACTGTGAAACCTCAACAATTACTGCGGTAAGGCCTTGTTTACCTTCCATTATTAATGCGTTAAGGCCGTGCAAACCCTTCACAATTACTTCGCTAAGGCACTGTGAAACCTCAACAATTACTGCTCTAAGGCCTTGTCAATCCTCCACAATTACTTGGCTAAGGCACTGTGAAACCTCAACAATTACTGCGCTAAGGCCTTGTTTACCTTCCATTATTAATGCGTTAAGGCCGTGCAAACCCTTCACAATTACTTCGCTAAGGCACTGTGAAACCTCAACAATTACTGCTCTAAGGCCTTGTCAATCTTCCATTATTACTGCGTTAAGGCCGTGCAAACCCTTAACAATTACTTCGCTAAGGCCTTGTCAACCTTCCACAATTACTTGGCTAAGTCACTGTGAAACCTCCACATTTTACGTGCTAAGGCCTTGCCAACCATCCATAATTTCTTCCTTAAGGCCGTGCAAACCCTTTAGAATTACTTCGCTAAGGCACTGTAAAACCTCCACAATTACTGCACTAAGACCTTATCAACCCTCCACAATTACTTGGCTAAGGCACTGTGAAACATCCACAATTACTACACTAAGGCCTTGTCAACCCTCCACAATTACTCTACTAAGTTCCTGTCAACCCTACATAATTACTTCGCTAAGGCCGTGCTAAACCTCCACAATTACTTGGCTAAGGCACTGTAAATCCTCAACAATTACTTCGCTAAGACCTTGTCAATCCTCCACAATTACTTGGCTAAGGCACTGTGAAACATCCACAATTACTGCACTAAGGCCTTGTCAACCCTCCACAATTACTCTACTAAGTTCCTGTCAACCCTACATAATTACTTCGCTAAGGCCGTGCTAAACCTCCACAATTACTTGGCTAAGGCACTGTGAATCCTCAACAATTACTTCGCTAAGACCTTGTCAATCCTCCACAATTACTTGGCTAAGGCACTGTGAAACATCCACAATTACTGCACTAAGGCCTTGTCAACCCTCCACAATTACTCTACTAAGTTCCTGTCAACCCTACATAATTACTTCGCTAAGGCCGTGCTAAACCTCCACAATTACTTCGCTAAGGCCGTGCTAAACCTCCACAATTACTTGGCTAAGGCACTGTGAATCCTCAACAATTACTTCGCTAAGACCTTGTCAATCCTCAACAATTACTTCGCTAAGACCTTGTCAACCCTCCACAATTACTTCGCTAAGACCTTGTCAATCCTCCACAATTACTGCACTAAGGCCTTGTCAACCCTCCACAATTACTCTACTAAGTTCCTGTCAACCCTACATAATTACTTCGCTAAGGCCGTGCTAAACCTCCACAATTACTTGGCTAAGGCACTGTGAATCCTCAACAATTACTGCACTAAGACCTTGTCAATCCTCCACAATTACTTGGCTAAGGCACTGTGAATCCTCAACAATTACTGCACTAAGACCTATTTAATCCTCCACCATTACTTGGCTAACTCACTGTGAAATCTCCACTTTTACTGCACTAAGACTTTGTCAACTCTCCACAATTACTTGGCTAAGGCACTGTGAATCCTCAACAATTACTGCACTAAGACCTTGTCAATCCTCCACAATTACTTGGCTAAGGCACTGTGAATCCTCAACAATTACTGCACTAAGACCTTGTCAATCCTCCACAATTACTTGGCTAAGGCACTGTGAATCCTCAACAATTACTGCACTAAGACCTTGTCAATCCTCCACAATTACTTGGCTAAGGCACTGTGAATCCTAAACAATTACTTCACTAAGACCTTGTCAATCCTCCACAATTACTTGGCTAAGGCACTGTGAATCCTCAACAATTACTGCACTAAGACCTTGTCAATCCTCCACAATTACTTGGCTAAGGCACTGTGAATCCTCAACAATTACTTCACTAAGACCTTGTCAATCCTCCACAATTACTTGGCTAAGGCACTGTGAATCCTCAACAATTACTGCACTAAGACCTTGTCAATCCTCCACAATTACTTGGCTAAGGCACTGTGAATCCTCAACAATTACTTCACTAAGACCTTGTCAATACTCCACAATTACTTGGCTAAGGCACTGTGAATCCTCAACAATTACTGCACTAAGACCTTGTCAATCCTCCACAATTACTTGGCTAAGGCACTGTGAATCCTCAACAATTACTGCACTAAGACCTGGTCAATCCTCCACAATTACTTGGCTAAGGCACTGTGAATCCTCAACAATTACTGCACTAAGACCTTGTCAATCCTCCACAATTACTTGGCTAAGGCACTGTGAATCCTCAACAATTACTTCACTAAGACCTTGTCAATCCTCCACAATTACTTGGCTAAGGCACTGTGAATCCTCAACAATTACTGCACTAAGACCTTGTCAATCCTCCACAATTACTTGGCTAAGGCACTGTGAATCCTCAACAATTACTGCACTAAGACCTTGTCAATCCTCCACAATTACTTGGCTAAGGCACTGTGAATCCTCAACAATTACTGCACTAAGACCTTGTCAATCCTCCACAATTATTTGGCTAAGGCACTGTGAATCCTCAACAATTACTTCACTAAGACCTTGTCAATCCTCCACCATTACTTGGCTAACTCACTGTGAAACCTCCACTTTTACTGCACTAAGGCCTTGTCAACCCTCCACAATTACTCTACTAAGTTCCTGTCAACCCTACATAATTACTTCGCTAAGGCCGTGCTAAACCTCCACAATTACTTGGCTAAGGCACTGTGAATCCTCACAATTACTGCACTAAGACCTTGTCAATCCTCCACAATTACTTGGCTAAGGCACTGTGAATCCTCAACAATTACTGCACTAAGACCTTGTCAATCCTCCACCATTACTTGGCTAACTCACTGTGAAATCTCCACTTTTACTGCACTAAGACTTTGTCAACTCTCCACAATTACTTGGCTAAGGCACTGTGAATCCTCAACAATTACTGCACTAAGTCCTTGTCAATCCTCCACAATTACTTGGCTAAGGCACTGTGAATCCTCAACAATTACTGCACTAAGACCTTGTCAATCCTCCACAATTACTTGGCTAAGGCACTGTGAATCCTCAACAATTACTGCACTAAGACCTTGTCAATCCTCCACAATTACTTGGCTAAGGCACTGTGAATCCTCAACAATTACTGCGCTAAGGCCTTGTTTACCTTCCATTATTAATGCGTTAAGGCCGTGCAAACCCTTCACAATTACTTCGCTAATGCACTGTAAAACCTCCACAATTACTGCACTAAGACATTGTCAATCCTCCACAATTACTTGGCTAAGGCACTGTGAATCCTCAACAATTACTGCACTAAGACCTTGTCAATCCTCCACAATTACTTGGCTAAGGCACTGTGAATCCTCAACAATTACTGCACTAAGACCTTGTCAATCCTCCACAATTACTTGGCTAAGGCACTGTGAATCCTCAACAATTACTGCACTAAGACCTTGTCAATCCTCCACAATTACTTGGCTAAGGCACTGTGAATCCTCAGCAATTACTTCACTAAGACCTTGTCAATCCTCCACCATTACTTGGCTAACTCACTGTGAAACCTCCACTTTTACTGCACTAAGGCCTTGTCAATCCTCCACAATTACTTGGCTAAGGCACTGTGAATCCTCAACAATTACTGCCCTAAGACCTTGTCAATCTTCCACAATTACTTGGCTAAGGCACTGTGAATCCTCAACAATTACTGCACTAAGACCTTGTCAACCCTCCACAATTACTCTACTAAATTCCTGTCAACCCTACATAATTACTTCGCTAAGGCCATGCTAAACCTCCACAATTACTTGGCTAAGGCACTGTGAATCCTCAACAATTACTGCACTAAGACCTTGTCAATCCTCCACAATTACTTGGCTAAGGCACTATGAATCCTCAGCAATTACTTCACTAAGACCTTGTCAATCCTCCACCATTACTTGGCTAACTCACTGTGAAACCTCCACTTTTACTGCACTAAGGCCTTGTCAATCCTCCACAATTACTTGGCTAAGGCACTGTGAATCCTCAACAATTACTGCCCTAAGACCTTGTCAATCCTCCACAATTACTTGGCTAAGGCACTGTGAATCCTCAACAATTACTGCGCTAAGGCCTTGTTTACCTTCCATTATTAATGCGTTAAGGCCGTGCAAACCCTTCACAATTACTTCGCTAAGGCACTGTAAAACCTCCACAATTACTGCACTAAGACCTTGTCAATCCTCCACAATTACTTGGCTAAGGCACTGTGAATCCTCAACAATTACTGCACTAAGACCTTGTCAATCCTCCACAATTACTTGGCTAAGGCACTGTGAATCCTCAACAATTACTTCACTAAGACCTTGTCAATCCTCTACAATTACTTGGCTAAGGCACTGTGAATCCTCAACAATTACTGCACTAAGACCTTGTCAATCCTCCACAATTACTTGGCTAAGGCACTGTGAATCCTCAACAATTACTGCACTAAGACCTTGTCAATCCTCCACAATTACTTGGCTAAGGCACTGTGAATCCTCAACAATTACTGCACTAAGACCTTGTCAATCCTCCACAATTACTTGGCTAAGGCACTGTGAATCCTCAGCAATTACTTCACTAAGACCTTGTCAATCCTCCACCATTACTTGGCTAACTCACTGTGAAACCTCCTCTTTTACTGCACTAAGCCCTTGTCAATCCTCCACAATTACTTGGCTAAGGCACTGTGAATCCTCAACAATTACTGCCCTAAGACCTTGTCAATCCTCCACAATTACTTGGCTAAGGCACTGTGAATCCTCAACAATTACTGCACTAAGACCTTGTCAACCCTCCACAATTACTCTACTAAATTCCTGTCAACCCTACATAATTACTTCGCTAAGGCCGTGCTAAACCTCCACAATTACTTGGCTAAGGCACTGTGAATTTTCAGCAATTACTTGGCTAAGGCACTGTGAATCCTCAGCAATTACTTCACTAAGACCTTGTCAATCCTCCACCATTACTTGGCTAACTCACTGTGAAACCTCCACTTTTACTGCACTAAGGCCTTGTCAATCCTCCATAATTACTTGGCTAAGGCACTGTGAATCCTCAACAATTACTGCACTAAGACCTTGTCAATCCTCCACAATTACTTGGCTAAGGCACTGTGAATCCTCAACAATTACTGCACTAAGACCTTGTCAACCCTCCACAATTACTCTACTAAGTTCCTGTCAACCCTACATAATTACTTCGCTAAGGCCATGCTAAACCTCCACAATTACTTGGCTAAGGCACTGTGAATCCTCAACAATTACTGCACTAAGACCTTGTCAATCCTCCACAATTACTTGGCTAAGGCACTGTGAATCCTCAGCAATTACTTCACTAAGACCTTGTCAATCCTCCACAATTACTTGGCTAAGGCACTGTGAATCCTCAACAATTACTGCACTAAGACCTTGTCAATCCTCCACAATTACTTGGCTAAGGCACTGTGAATCCTCAACAATTACTGCACTAAGACCTTGTCAATCCTCCACAATTACTTGGCTAAGGCACTGTGAATCCTCAACAATTACTGCACTAAGACCTTGTCAATCCTCCACAATTACTTGGCTAAGGCACTGTGAATCCTCAGCAATTACTTCACTAAGACCTTGTCAATCCTCCACCATTACTTGGCTAACTCACTGTGAAACCTCCACTTTTACTGCACTAAGCCCTTGTCAATCCTCCACAATTACTTGGCTAAGGCACTGTGAATCCTCAACAATTACTGCCCTAAGACCTTGTCAATCCTCCACAATTACTTGGCTAAGGCACTGTGAATCCTCAACAATTACTGCACTAAGACCTTGTCAACCCTCCACAATTACTCTACTAAATTCCTGTCAACCCTACATAATTACTTCGCTAAGGCCGTGCTAAACCTCCACAATTACTTGGCTAAGGCACTGTGAATCCTCAGCAATTACTTGGCTAAGGCACTGTGAATCCTCAGCAATTACTTCACTAAGACCTTGTCAAATCCTCCACCATTACTTGGCTAACTCACTGTGAAACCTCCACTTTTACTGCACTAAGGCCTTGTCAATCCTCCACAATTACTTGGCTAAGGCACTGTGAATCCTCAACAATTACTGCACTAAGACCTTGTCAATCCTCCACAATTACTTGGCTAAGGCACTGTGAATCCTCAACAATTACTGCACTAAGACCTTGTCAACCCTCCACAATTACTCTACTAAGTTCCTGTCAACCCTACATAATTACTTCGCTAAGGCCATGCTAAACCTCCACAATTACTTGGCTAAGGCACTGTGAATCCTCAACAATTACTGCACTAAGACCTTGTCAATCCTCCACAATTACTTGGCTAAGGCACTGTGAATCCTCAGCAATTACTTCACTAAGACCTTGTCAATCCTCCACCATTACTTGGCTAACTCACTGTGAAACCTCCACTTTTACTGCACTAAGGCCTTGTCAATCCTCCACAATTACTTGGCTAAGGCACTGTGAATCCTCAACAATTACTGCCCTAAGACCTTGTCAATCCTCCACAATTACTTGGCTAAGGCACTGTGAATCCTCAACAATTACTGCACTAAGGCCTTGTCAACCCTCCACAATTACTTGGCTAAGGCACTGTGAATCCTCAACAATTACTGCCCTAAGACCTTGTCAATCCTCCACAATTACTTGGCTAAGGCACTGTGAATCCTCAACAATTACTGCACTATGGCCTTGTCAATCCTCCACAATTACTTGGCTAAGGCACTGTGAATCCTCAACAATTACTGCACTAAGACCTTGTCAATCCTCCACAATTACTTGGCTAAGGCACTGTGAATCATCAACAATTACTGCACTAAGACCTTGTCAACCCTCCACAATTACTCTACTAAGTTCCTGTCAACCCTACATAATTACTTCGCTAAGGCCATGCTAAACCTCCACAATTACTTGGCTAAGGCACTGTGAATCCTCAACAATTACTGCACTAAGACCTTGTCAATCCTCCACAATTACTTGGCTAAGGCACTGTGAATCCTCAACAATTACTTCACTAAGACCTTGTCAATCCTCTACAATTACTTGGCTAAGGCACTGTGAATCCTCAACAATTACTGCACTAAGACCTTGTCAATCCTCCACAATTACTTGGCTAAGGCACTGTGAATCCTCAACAATTACTGCACTAAGACCTTGTCAATCCTCCACAATTACTTGGCTAAGGCACTGTGAATCCTCAACAATTACTGCACTAAGACCTTGTCAATCCTCCACAATTACTTGGCTAAGGCACTGTGAATCCTCAGCAATTACTTCACTAAGACCTTGTCAATCCTCCACCATTACTTGGCTAACTCACTGTGAAACCTCCTCTTTTACTGCACTAAGCCCTTGTCAATCCTCCACAATTACTTGGCTAAGGCACTGTGAATCCTCAACAATTACTGCCCTAAGACCTTGTCAATCCTCCACAATTACTTGGCTAAGGCACTGTGAATCCTCAACAATTACTGCACTAAGACCTTGTCAACCCTCCACAATTACTCTACTAAATTCCTGTCAACCCTACATAATTACTTCGCTAAGGCCGTGCTAAACCTCCACAATTACTTGGCTAAGGCACTGTGAATTTTCAGCAATTACTTGGCTAAGGCACTGTGAATCCTCAGCAATTACTTCACTAAGACCTTGTCAATCCTCCACCATTACTTGGCTAACTCACTGTGAAACCTCCACTTTTACTGCACTAAGGCCTTGTCAATCCTCCATAATTACTTGGCTAAGGCACTGTGAATCCTCAACAATTACTGCACTAAGACCTTGTCAATCCTCCACAATTACTTGGCTAAGGCACTGTGAATCCTCAACAATTACTGCACTAAGACCTTGTCAACCCTCCACAATTACTCTACTAAGTTCCTGTCAACCCTACATAATTACTTCGCTAAGGCCATGCTAAACCTCCACAATTACTTGGCTAAGGCACTGTGAATCCTCAACAATTACTGCACTAAGACCTTGTCAATCCTCCACAATTACTTGGCTAAGGCACTGTGAATCCTCAGCAATTACTTCACTAAGACCTTGTCAATCCTCCACAATTACTTGGCTAAGGCACTGTGAATCCTCAACAATTACTGCACTAAGACCTTGTCAATCCTCCACAATTACTTGGCTAAGGCACTGTGAATCCTCAACAATTACTGCACTAAGACCTTGTCAATCCTCCACAATTACTTGGCTAAGGCACTGTGAATCCTCAACAATTACTGCACTAAGACCTTGTCAATCCTCCACAATTACTTGGCTAAGGCACTGTGAATCCTCAGCAATTACTTCACTAAGACCTTGTCAATCCTCCACCATTACTTGGCTAACTCACTGTGAAACCTCCACTTTTACTGCACTAAGCCCTTGTCAATCCTCCACAATTACTTGGCTAAGGCACTGTGAATCCTCAACAATTACTGCCCTAAGACCTTGTCAATCCTCCACAATTACTTGGCTAAGGCACTGTGAATCCTCAACAATTACTGCACTAAGACCTTGTCAACCCTCCACAATTACTCTACTAAATTCCTGTCAACCCTACATAATTACTTCGCTAAGGCCGTGCTAAACCTCCACAATTACTTGGCTAAGGCACTGTGAATCCTCAGCAATTACTTGGCTAAGGCACTGTGAATCCTCAGCAATTACTTCACTAAGACCTTGTCAAATCCTCCACCATTACTTGGCTAACTCACTGTGAAACCTCCACTTTTACTGCACTAAGGCCTTGTCAATCCTCCACAATTACTTGGCTAAGGCACTGTGAATCCTCAACAATTACTGCACTAAGACCTTGTCAATCCTCCACAATTACTTGGCTAAGGCACTGTGAATCCTCAACAATTACTGCACTAAGACCTTGTCAACCCTCCACAATTACTCTACTAAGTTCCTGTCAACCCTACATAATTACTTCGCTAAGGCCATGCTAAACCTCCACAATTACTTGGCTAAGGCACTGTGAATCCTCAACAATTACTGCACTAAGACCTTGTCAATCCTCCACAATTACTTGGCTAAGGCACTGTGAATCCTCAGCAATTACTTCACTAAGACCTTGTCAATCCTCCACCATTACTTGGCTAACTCACTGTGAAACCTCCACTTTTACTGCACTAAGGCCTTGTCAATCCTCCACAATTACTTGGCTAAGGCACTGTGAATCCTCAACAATTACTGCCCTAAGACCTTGTCAATCCTCCACAATTACTTGGCTAAGGCACTGTGAATCCTCAACAATTACTGCACTAAGGCCTTGTCAACCCTCCACAATTACTTGGCTAAGGCACTGTGAATCCTCAACAATTACTGCCCTAAGACCTTGTCAATCCTCCACAATTACTTGGCTAAGGCACTGTGAATCCTCAACAATTACTGCACTATGGCCTTGTCAATCCTCCACAATTACTTGGCTAAGGCACTGTGAATCCTCAACAATTACTGCACTAAGACCTTGTCAATCCTCCACAATTACTTGGCTAAGGCACTGTGAATCATCAACAATTACTGCACTAAGACCTTGTCAACCCTCCACAATTACTCTACTAAGTTCCTGTCAACCCTACATAATTACTTCGCTAAGGCCATGCTAAACCTCCACAATTACTTGGCTAAGGCACTGTGAATCCTCAACAATTACTGCACTAAGACCTTGTCAATCCTCCACAATTACTTGGCTAAGGCACTGTGAATCCTCAGCAATTACTTCACTAAGACCTTGTCAATTCTCCACCATTACTTGGCTAACTCACTGTGAAACCTCCACTTTTACTGCACTAAGGCCTTGTCAATCCTCCACAATTACTTGGCTAAGGCACTGTGAATCCTCAACAATTACTGCACTAAGACGTTGTCAACCCTCCACAATTACTCTACTAAATTCCTGTCAACCCTACATAATTACTTCGCTAAGGCCGTGCTAAACCTCCACAATTACTTGGCTAAGGCACTGTGAATCCTCAGCAATTACTTGGCTAAGGCACTGTGAATCCTCAGCAATTACTTCACTAAGACCTTGTCAATCCTCCACCATTACTTGGCTAACTCACTGTGAAACCTCCACTTTTACTGCACTAAGGCCTTGTCAATCCTCCACAATTACTTGGCTAAGGCACTGTGAATCCTCAACAATTACTGCACTAAGACCTTGTCAATCCTCCACAATTACTTGGCTAAGGCACTGTGAATCCTCAACAATTACTGCACTAAGACCTTGTCAACCCTCCACAATTACTCTACTAAGTTCCTGTCAACCCTACATAATTACTTCGCTAAGGCCATGCTAAACCTCCACAATTACTTGGCTAAGGCACTGTGAATCCTCAACAATTACTGCACTAAGACCTTGTCAATCCTCCACAATTACTTGGCTAAGGCACTGTGAATCCTCAGCAATTACTTCACTAAGACCTTGTCAATCCTCCACAATTACTTGGCTAAGGCACTGTGAATCCTCAACAATTACTGCACTAAGACCTTGTCAATCCTCCACAATTACTTGGCTAAGGCACTGTGAATCCTCAACAATTACTGCACTAAGACCTTGTCAATCCTCCACAATTACTTGGCTAAGGCACTGTGAATCCTCAACAATTACTGCACTAAGACCTTGTCAATCCTCCACAATTACTTGGCTAAGGCACTGTGAATCCTCAGCAATTACTTCACTAAGACCTTGTCAATCCTCCACCATTACTTGGCTAACTCACTGTGAAACCTCCACTTTTACTGCACTAAGCCCTTGTCAATCCTCCACAATTACTTGGCTAAGGCACTGTGAATCCTCAACAATTACTGCCCTAAGACCTTGTCAATCCTCCACAATTACTTGGCTAAGGCACTGTGAATCCTCAACAATTACTGCACTAAGACCTTGTCAACCCTCCACAATTACTCTACTAAATTCCTGTCAACCCTACATAAATACTTCGCTAAGGCCGTGCTAAACCTCCACAATTACTTGGCTAAGGCACTGTGAATCCTCAGCAATTACTTGGCTAAGGCACTGTGAATCCTCAGCAATTACTTCACTAAGACCTTGTCAATCCTCCACCATTACTTGGCCAACTCACTGTGAAACCTCCACTTTTACTGCACTAAGGCCTTGTCAATCCTCCACAATTACTTGGCTAAGGCACTGTGAATCCTCAACAATTACTGCACTAAGACCTTGTCAATCCTCCACAATTACTTGGCTAAGGCACTGTGAATCCTCAACAATTACTGCACTAAGACCTTGTCAACCCTCCACAATTACTCTACTAAGTTCCTGTCAACCTTACATAATTACTTCGCTAAGGCCATGCTAAACCTCCACAATTACTTGGCTAAGGCACTGTGAATCCTCAACAATTACTGCACTAAGACCTTGTCAATCCTCCACAATTACTTGGCTAAGGCACTGTGAATCCTCAGCAATTACTTCACTAAGACCTTGTCAATCCTCCACCATTACTTGGCTAACTCACTGTGAAACCTCCACTTTTACTGCACTAAGGCCTTGTCAATCCTCCACAATTACTTGGCTAAGGCACTGTGAATCCTCAACAATTACTGCCCTAAGACCTTGTCAATCCTCCACAATTACTTGGCTAAGGCACTGTGAATCCTCAACAATTACTGCACTAAGGACTTGTCAACCCTCCACAATTACTTGGCTAAGGCACTGTGAATCCTCAACAATTACTGCCCTAAGACCTAGTCAATCCTCCACAATTACTTGGCTAAGGCACTGTGAATCCTCAACAATTACTGCACTATGGCCTTGTCAATCCTCCACAATTACTTGGCTAAGGCATTGTGAATCGTCAACAATTACTGCACTAAGACCTTGTCAATCCTCCACAATTACTTGGCTAAGGCACTGTGAATCATCAACAATTACTGCACTAAGACCTTGTCAACCCTCCACAATTACTCTACTAAGTTCCTGTCAACCCTACATAATTACTTCGCTAAGGCAATGCTAAACCTCCACAATTACTTGGCTAAGGCACTGTGAATCCTCAACAATTACTGCACTAAGACCTTGTCAATCCTCCACAATTACTTGGCTAAGGCACTGTGAATCCTCAGCAATTACTTCACTAAGACCTTGTCAATTCTCCACCATTACTTGGCTAACTCACTGTGAAACCTCCACTTTTACTGCACTAAGGCCTTGTCAATCCTCCACAATTACTTGGCTAAGGCACTGTGAATCCTCAACAATTACTGCACTAAGACCTTGTCAACCCTCCACAATTACTCTACTAAATTCCTGTCAACCCTACATAATTACTTCGCTAAGGCCGTGCTAAACCTCCACAATTACTTGGCTAAGGCACTGTGAATCCTCAGCAATTACTTGGCTAAGGGACTGTGAATCCTCAGCAATTACTTCACTAAGACCTTGTCAATCCTCCACCATTACTTGGCTAACTCACTGTGAAACCTCCACTTTTACTGCACTAAGGCCTTGTCAATCCTCCACAATTACTTGGCTAAGGCACTGTGAATCCTCAACAATTACTGCCCTAAGACCTTGTCAATCCTCCACAATTACTTGGCTAAGGCACTGTGAATCCTCAACAATTACTGCACTAAGACCTTGTCAATCCTCCACAATTACTTGGCTAAGGCACTGTGAATCCTCAACAATTACTGCACTAAGACCTTGTCAATCCTCCACAATTACTTGGCTAAGGCACTGTGAATCCTCAGCAATTACTTCACTAAGACCTTGTCAATCCTCCACCATTACTTGGCTAACTCACTGTGAAACCTCCACTTTTACTGCACTAAGGCCTTGTCAATCCTCCACAATTACTTGGCTAAGGCACTGTGAATCCTCAACAATTACTGCACTAAGACCTTGTCAATCCTCCACAATTACTTGGCTAAGGCACTGTGAATCCTCAACAATTACTGCACTAAGACCTTGTCAACCCTCCACAATTACTCTACTAAGTTCCTGTCAACCCTACATAATTACTTCGCTAAGGCCATGCTAAACCTCCACAATTACTTGGCTAAGGCACTGTGAATCCTCAACAATTACTGCACTAAGACCTTGTCAATCCTCCACAATTACTTGGCTAAGGCACTGTGAATCCTCAGCAATTACTTCACTAAGACCTTGTCAATCCTCCACCATTACTTGGCTAACTCAATGTGAAACCTCCACTTTTACTGCACTAAGGCCTTGTCAATCCTCCACAATTACTTGGCTAAGGCACTGTGAATCCTCAACAATTACTGCCCTAAGACCTTGTCAATCCTCCACAATTACTTGGCTAAGGCACTGTGAATCCTCAACAATTACTGCACTAAGGCCTTGTCAACCCTCCACAATTACTTGGCTAAGGCACTGTGAATCCTCAACAATTACTGCCCTAAGACCTTGTCAATCCTCCACAATTACTTGGCTAAGGCACTGTGAATCCTCAACAATTACTGCACTAAGACCTTGTCAATCCTCCACAATTACTTGGCTAAGGCACTGTGAATCATCAACAATTACTGCACTAAGACCTTGTCAACCCTCCACAATTACTCTACTAAGTTCCTGTCAACCCTACATAATTACTTCGCTAAGGCCATGCTAAACCTCCACAATTACTTGGCTAAGGCACTGTGAATCCTCAACAATTACTGCACTAAGGCCTTGTCAATCCTCCACAATTACTTGGCTAAGGCACTGTGAATCCTCAGCAATTACTTCACTAAGACCTTGTCAATTCTCCACCATTACTTGGCTAACTCACTGTGAAACCTCCACTTTTACTGCACTAAGGCCTTGTCAATCCTCCACAATTACTTGGCTAAGGCACTGTGAATCCTCAACAATTACTGCACTAAGACCTTGTCAACCCTCCACAATTACTCTACTAAATTCCTGTCAACACTACATAATTACTTCGCTAAGGCCGTGCTAAACCTCCACAATTACTTGGCTAAGGCACTGTGAATCCTCAGCAATTACTTGGCTAAGGCACTGTGAATCCTCAGCAATTACTTCACTAAGACCTTGTCAATCCTCCACCATTACTTGGCTAACTCACTGTGAAACCTCCACTTTTACTGCACTAAGGCCTTGTCAATCCTCCACAATTACTTGGCTAAGGCACTGTGAATCCTCAACAATTACTGCACTAAGACCTTGTCAATCCTCCACAATTACTTGGCTAAGGCACTGTGAATCCTCAGCAATTACTTCACTAAGACCTTGTCAATCCTCCACCATTACTTGGCTAACTCACTGTGAAACCTCCACTTTTACTGCACTAAGGCCTTGTCAATCCTCCACAATTACTTGGCTAAGGCACTGTGAATCCTCAACAATTACTGCCCTAAGACCTTGTCAATCCTCCACAATTACTTGGCTAAGGCACTGTGAATCCTCAACAATTACTGCACTAAGGCCTTGTCAACCCTCCACAATTACTTGGCTAAGGCACTGTGAATCCTCAACAATTACTGCCCTAAGACCTTGTCAATCCTCCACAATTACTTGGCTAAGGCACTGTGAATCCTCAACAATTACTGCACTAAGACCTTGTCAATCCTCCACAATTACTTGGCTAAGGCACTGTGAATCATCAACAATTACTGCACTAAGACCTTGTCAACCCTCCACAATTACTCTACTAAGTTCCTGTCAACCCTACATAATTACTTCGCTAAGGCCATGCTAAACCTCCACAATTACTTGGCTAAGGCACTGTGAATCCTCAACAATTACTGCACTAAGGCCTTGTCAATCCTCCACAATTACTTGGCTAAGGCACTGTGAATCCTCAGCAATTACTTCACTAAGACCTTGTCAATTCTCCACCATTACTTGGCTAACTCACTGTGAAACCTCCACTTTTACTGCACTAAGGCCTTGTCAATCCTCCACAATTACTTGGCTAAGGCACTGTGAATCCTCAACAATTACTGCACCAAGACCTTGTCAACCCTCCACAATTACTCTACTAAATTCCTGTCAACCCTACATAATTACTTCGCTAAGGCCGTGCTAAACCTCCACAATTACTTGGCTAAGGCACTGTGAATCCTCAGCAATTACTTGGCTAAGGCACTGTGAATCCTCAGCAATTACTTCACTAAGACCTTGTCAATCCTCCACCATTACTTGGCTAACTCACTGTGAAACCTCCACTTTTACTGCACTAAGGCCTTGTCAATCCTCCACAATTACTTGGCTAAGGCACTGTGAATCCTCAACAATTACTGCACTAAGACCTTGTCAATCCTCCACAATTACTTGGCTAAGGCACTGTGAATCCTCAACAATTACTGCACTAAGACCTTGTCAACCCTCCACAATTACTCTACTAAGTTCCTGTCAACCCTACATAATTACTTCGCTAAGGCCATGCTAAACCTCCACAATTACTTGGCTAAGGCACTGTGAATCCTCAACAATTACTGCACTAAGACCTTGTCAATCCTCCACAATTACTTGGCTAAGGCACTGTGAATCCTCAGCAATTACTTCACTAAGACCTTGTCAATCCTCCACAATTACTTGGCTAAGGCACTGTGAATCCTCAACAATTACTGCACTAAGACCTTGTCAATCCTCCACAATTACTTGGCTAAGGCACTGTGAATCCTCAACAATTACTGCACTAAGACCTTGTCAATCCTCCACAATTACTTGGCTAAGGCACTGTGAATCCTCAACAATTACTGCACTAAGACCTTGTCAATCCTCCACAATTACTTGGCTAAGGCACTGTGAATCCTCAGCAATTACTTCACTAAGACCTTGTCAATCCTCCACCATTACTTGGCTAACTCACTGTGAAACCTCCACTTTTACTGCACTAAGCCCTTGTCAATCCTCCACAATTACTTGGCTAAGGCACTGTGAATCCTCAACAATTACTGCCCTAAGACCTTGTCAATCCTCCACAATTACTTGGCTAAGGCACTGTGAATCCTCAACAATTACTGCACTAAGACCTTGTCAACCCTCCACAATTACTCTACTAAATTCCTGTCAACCCTACATAATTACTTCGCTAAGGCCGTGCTAAACCTCCACAATTACTTGGCTAAGGCACTGTGAATCCTCAGCAATTACTTGGCTAAGGCACTGTGAATCCTCAGCAATTACTTCACTAAGACCTTGTCAATCCTCCACCATTACTTGGCTAACTCACTGTGAAACCTCCACTTTTACTGCACTAAGGCCTTGTCAATCCTCCACAATTACTTGGCTAAGGCACTGTGAATCCTCAACAATTACTGCACTAAGACCTTGTCAATCCTCCACAATTACTTGGCTAAGGCACTGTGAATCCTCAACAATTACTGCACTAAGACCTTGTCAACCCTCCACAATTACTCTACTAAGTTCCTGTCAACCCTACATAATTACTTCGCTAAGGCCATGCTAAACCTCCACAATTACTTGGCTAAGGCACTGTGAATCCTCAACAATTACTGCACTAAGACCTTGTCAATCCTCCACAATTACTTGGCTAAGGCACTGTGAATCCTCAGCAATTACTTCACTAAGACCTTGTCAATCCTCCACCATTACTTGGCTAACTCACTGTGAAACCTCCACTTTTACTGCACTAAGGCCTTGTCAATCCTCCACAATTACTTGGCTAAGGCACTGTGAATCCTCAACAATTACTGCACTAAGACATTGTCAATCCTCCACAATTACTTGGCTAAGGCACTGTGAATCCTCAACAATTACTGCACTAAGACCTTGTCAACCCTCCACAATTACTCTACTAAGTTCCTGTCAACCCTACATAATTACTTCGCTAAGGCCGTGCTAAACCTCCACAATTACTTGGCTAAGGCACTGTGAATCCTCACAATTACTGCACTAAGACCTTGTCAATCCTCCACAATTACTTGGCTAAGGCACTGTGAAACCTCAACAATTACTGCGCTAAGGCCTTGACAACCCTTCACAATTACTGCGCTAAGGACCTGGCAACCATCCACAATTACTGCGATAAGGCACTGTGAAACCTCCACTTTTACTGCACTAAGGCCTTGTCAATCCTCCACAATTACTTGGCTAAGGCACTGTGAATCCTCAACAATTACTGCACTAAGACCTTGTCAATCCTCCACAATTACTTGGCTAAGGCACTGTGAATCCTCAACAATTACTGCACTACGACCTTGTCAACCCTTCACATTTACTTCGCTAAAGCTCTGTGAAACCTCAACAATTACTGCGCTAAGGCCTTGACAACCCATCACAATTACTGCGCTAAGGACCTGTCAACCATCCACAATTACTGCGATAAGGCACTGTGGAACCTCCACTTTTACTGCACTAAAGCCTTGTCAATCCTCCACAATTACTTGGCTAAGGCACTGTGAATCCTCAACAATTACTGCGCTAAGGCCTTGCCAACCCTTCACATTTACTTCGCTAAAGCACTGTGAAACCTCAACAATTACTGCACTAAGACCTTGTCAATCCTCCACAATTACTTGGCTAAGGCACTGTGAATCCTCAACAATTACTGCACTAAGACCTTGTCAATCCTCCACAATTACTTGGCTAAGGCACTGTGAATCCTCAACAATTACTGCACTAAGACCTTGTCAACCCTACACAATTACTTCGCTAAAGCACTGTGAAACCTCAACAATTACTGCGCTAAGGCCTTGCCAACCCTTCACAATTACTGCGCTAAGGACCTGTCAACCATCCACAATTACTGCGATAAGGCACTGTGAAACCTCTACTTTTACTGCACTAAGGCCTTGTCAATCCTCCACAATTACTTGGCTAAGGCACTGTGAATCCTCAACAATTACTGCACTAAGACCTTGTCAATCCTCCACAATTACTTGGCTAAGGCACTGTGAATCCTCAACAATTACTGCACTAAGACCTTGTCAACCCTCCACAATTACTCTACTAAGTTCCTGTCAACCCTACATAATTACTTCGCTAAGGCCGTGCTAAACCTCCACAATTACTTGGCTAAGGCACTGTGAATCCTCAGCAATTACTTCACTAAGACCTTGTCAATTCTCCACCATTACTTGGCTAACTCACTGTGAAACCTCCACTTTTACTGCACTAAGGCCTTGTCAATCCTCCACAATTACTTGGCTAAGGCACTGTGAATCCTCAACAATTACTGCACTAAGACCTTGTCAATCCTCCACAATTACTTGGCTAAGGCACTGTGAATCCTCAACAATTACTGCACTAAGACCTTGTCAACCCTCCACAATTACTCTACTAAGTTCCTGTCAACCCTACATAATTACTTCGCTAAGGCCATGCTAAACCTCCACAATTACTTGGCTAAGGCACTGTGAATCCTCAACAATTACTGCACTAAGACCTTGTCAATCCTCCACAATTACTTGGCTAAGGCACTGTGAATCCTCAGCAATTACTTCACTAAGACCTTGTCAATCCTCCACAATTACTTGGCTAAGGCACTGTGAATCCTCAACAATTACTGCACTAAGACCTTGTCAATCCTCCACAATTACTTGGCTAAGGCACTGTGAATCCTCAACAATTACTGCACTAAGACCTTGTCAATCCTCCACAATTACTTGGCTAAGGCACTGTGAATCCTCAGCAATTACTTCACTAAGACCTTGTCAATCCTCCACCATTACTTGGCTAACTCACTGTGAAACCTCCACTTTTACTGCACTAAGCCCTTGTCAATCCTCCACAATTACTTGGCTAAGGCACTGTGAATCCTCAACAATTACTGCCCTAAGACCTTGTCAATCCTCCACAATTACTTGGCTAAGGCACTGTGAATCCTCAACAATTACTGCACTAAGACCTTGTCAACCCTCCACAATTACTCTACTAAATTCCTGTCAACCCTACATAATTACTTCGCTAAGGCCGTGCTAAACCTCCACAATTACTTGGCTAAGGCACTGTGAATCCTCAGCAATTACTTGGCTAAGGCACTGTGAATCCTCAGCAATTACTTCACTAAGACCTTGTCAATCCTCCACCATTACTTGGCTAACTCACTGTGAAACCTCCACTTTTACTGCACTAAGGCCTTGTCAATCCTCCACAATTACTTGGCTAAGGCACTGTGAATCCTCAACAATTACTGCACTAAGACCTTGTCAATCCTCCACAATTACTTGGCTAAGGCACTGTGAATCCTCAACAATTACTGCACTAAGACCTTGTCAACCCTCCACAATTACTCTACTAAGTTCCTGTCAACCCTACATAATTACTTCGCTAAGGCCATGCTAAACCTCCACAATTACTTGGCTAAGGCACTGTGAATCCTCAACAATTACTGCACTAAGACCTTGTCAATCCTCCACAATTACTTGGCTAAGGCACTGTGAATCCTCAGCAATTACTTCACTAAGACCTTGTCAATCCTGCACCATTACTTGGCTAACTCACTGTGAATCCTCCACTTTTACTGCACTAAGGCCTTGTCAATCCTCCACAATTACTTGGCTAAGGCACTGTGAATCCTCAACAATTACTGCCCTAAGACCTTGTCAATCCTCCACAATTACTTGGCTAAGGCACTGTGAATCCTCAACAATTACTGCACTAAGGCCTTGTCAACCCTCCACAATTACTTGGCTAAGGCACTGTGAATCCTCAACAATTACTGCGCTAAGACCTTGTCAATCCTCCACAATTACTTGGCTAAGGCACTGTGAATCCTCAACAATTACTGCACTATGGCCTTGTCAATCCTCCACAATTACTTGGCTAAGGCACTGTGAATCCTCAACAATTACTGCACTAAGACCTTGTCAATCCTCCACAATTACTTGGCTAAGGCACTGTGAATCATCAACAATTACTGCACTAAGACCTTGTCAACCCTCCACAATTACTCTACTAAGTTCCTGTCAACCCTACATAATTACTTCGCTAAGGCCATGCTAAACCTCCACAATTACTTGGCTAAGGAACTGTGAATCCTCAACAATTACTGCACTAAGACCTTGTCAATCCTCCACAATTACTTGGCTAAGGCACTGTGAATCCTCAGCAATTACTTCACTAAGACCTTGTCAATTCTCCACCATTACTTGGCTAACTCACTGTGAAACCTCCACTTTTACTGCACTAAGGCCTTGTCAATCCTCCACAATTACTTGGCTAAGGCACTGTGAATCCTCAACAATTACTGCACTAAGACCTTGTCAACCCTCCACAATTACTCTACTAAATTCCTGTCAACCCTACATAATTACTTCGCTAAGGCCGTGCTAAACCTCCACAATTACTTGGCTAAGGCACTGTGAATCCTCAGCAATTACTTGGCTAAGGGACTGTGAATCCTCAGCAATTACTTCACTAAGACCTTGTCAATCCTCCACCATTACTTGGCTAACTCACTGTGAAACCTCCACTTTTACTGCACTAAGGCCTTGTCAATCCTCCACAATTACTTGGCTAAGGCACTGTGAATCCTCAACAATTACTGCCCTAAGACCTTGTCAATCCTCCACAATTACTTGGCTAAGGCACTGTGAATCCTCAACAATTACTGCACTAAGGCCTTGTCAACCCTCCACAATTACTTGGCTAAGGCACTGTGAATCCTCAACAATTACTGCACTATGGCCTTGTCAATCCTCCACAATTACTTGGCTAAGGCACTGTGAATCCTCAACAATTACTGCACTAAGACCTTGTCAATCCTCCACAATTACTTGGCTAAGGCACTGTGAATCCTGAACAATTACTGCACTAAGACCTTGTCAACCCTCCACAATTACTCTACTAAGTTCCTGTCAACCCTACATAATTACTTCGCTAAGGCCATGCTAAACCTCCACAATTACTTGGCTAAGGCACTGGGAATCCTCAACAATTACTGCACTAAGACCTTGTCAATCCTCCACAATTACTTGGCTAAGGCACTGTGAATCCTCAGCAATTACTTCACTAAGACCTTGTCAATCCTCCACCATTACTTGGCTAACTCACTGTGAAACCTCCACTTTTACTGCACTAAGGCCTTGTCAATCCTCCACAATTACTTGGCTAAGGCACTGTGAATCCTCAACAATTACTGCACTAAGACCTTGTCAACCCTCCACAATTACTCTACTAAATTCCTGTCAACCCTACATAATTACTTCGCTAAGGCCGTGCTAAACCTCCACAATTACTTGGCTAAGGCACTGTGAATCCTCAGCAATTACTTGGCTAAGGGACTGTGAATCCTCAGCAATTACTTCACTAAGACCTTGTCAATCCTCCACCATTACTTGGCTAACTCACTGTGAAACCTCCACTTTTACTGCACTAAGGCCTTGTCAATCCTCCACAATTACTTGGCTAAGGCACTGTGAATCCTCAACAATTACTGCACTAAGACATTGTCAATCCTCCACAATTACTTGGCTAAGGCACTGTGAATCCTCAACAATTACTGCACTAAGACCTTGTCAACCCTCCACAATTACTCTACTAAGTTCCTGTCAACCCTACATAATTACTTCGCTAAGGCCGTGCTAAACCTCCACAATTACTTGGCTAAGGCACTGTGAATCCTCACAATTACTGCACTAAGACCTTGTCAATCCTCCACAATTACTTGGCTAAGGCACTGTGAAACCTCAACAATTACTGCGCTAAGGCCTTGACAACCCTTCACAATTACTGCGCTAAGGACCTGGCAACCATCCACAATTACTGCGATAAGGCACTGTGAAACCTCCACTTTTACTGCACTAAGGCCTTGTCAATCCTCCACAATTACTTGGCTAAGGCACTGTGAATCCTCAACAATTACTGCACTAAGACCTTGTCAATCCTCCACAATTACTTGGCTAAGGCACTGTGAATCCTCAACAATTACTGCACTACGACCTTGTCAACCCTTCACATTTACTTCGCTAAAGCTCTGTGAAACCTCAACAATTACTGCGCTAAGGCCTTGACAACCCATCACAATTACTGCGCTAAGGACCTGTCAACCATCCACAATTACTGCGATAAGGCACTGTGGAACCTCCACTTTTACTGCACTAAGGCCTTGTCAATCCTCCACAATTACTTGGCTAAGGCACTGTGAATCCTCAACAATTACTGCGCTAAGGCCTTGCCAACCCTTCACATTTACTTCGCTAAAGCACTGTGAAACCTCAACAATTACTGCACTAAGACCTTGTCAATCCTCCACAATTACTTGGCTAAGGCACTGTGAATCCTCAACAATTACTGCACTAAGACCTTGTCAATCCTCCACAATTACTTGGCTAAGGCACTGTGAATCCTCAACAATTACTGCACTAAGACCTTGTCAACCCTTCACATTTACTTCGCTAAAGCACTGTGAAACCTCAACAATTACTGCGCTAAGGCCTTGACAACCCTTCACAATTACTGCGCTAAGGACCTGTCAACCATCCACAATTACTGCGATAAGGCACTGTGAAACCTCTACTTTTACTGCACTAAGGCCTTGTCAATCCTCCACAATTACTTGGCTAAGGCACTGTGAATCCTCAACAATTACTGCACTAAGACCTTGTCAATCCTCCACAATTACTTGGCTAAGGCACTGTGAATCCTCAACAATTACTGCACTAAGACCTTGTCAACCCTCCACAATTACTCTACTAAGTTCCTGTCAACCCTACATAATTACTTCGCTAAGGCCGTGCTAAACCTCCACAATTACTTGGCTAAGGCACTGTGAATCCTCACAATTACTGCACTAAGACCTTGTCAATCCTCCACAATTACTTGGCTAAAGCACTGTGAAACCTCTAAAATTACTGCGCTAAGGCTTTGACAACCCTTCACAATTACTGCGCTAAGGACCTGTCAACCCTTCACAATTACTGCACTAAGACCTTGTCAATCCTCCACAATTACTTGGCTAAGGCACTGTGAATCCTCAACAATTACTGCGCTAAGGCCTTGACAACCCTTCACAATTACTGCGCTAAGGACCTGTCAACCCTTCACAATTACTGCACTAAGACCTTGTCAATCCTCCACAATTACTTGGCTAAGGCACTGTGAAACCTCCACAATTACTGCGCTAAGGCCTTGACAACCCTTCACAATTACTGCGCTAAGGACCTGTCAACCATCCACAATTACTTGGCTAAGGCACTGTGAATCCTCAACAATTACTGCGCTAAGGCCTTGACAACCCTTCACAATTACTGCACTAAGACCTTGTCAATCCTCCACAATTACTTGGCTAAGGCACTGTGAATCCTCAACAATTACTGCGCTAAGGCCTTGACAACCCTTCACAATTACTGCGCTAAGGACCTGTCAACCCTTCACAATTACTGCACTAAGACCTTGTCAATCCTCCACAATTACTTGGCTAAGGCACTGTGAATCCTCAACAATTACTGCGCTAAGGCCTTGACAACCCTTCACAATTACTGCGCTAAGGACCTGTCAACCATCCACAATTACTGCGATAAGGCACTGTGAAACCTCAACAATTACTGCGCAAAGGCCTTGTCAACCCTTCACAATTACTGCACTAAGGCCTTGTCAATCCTCCACAATTACTTGGCTAAGGCACTGTGAATCCTCAACAATTACTGCACTAAGACCTTGTCAACCCTACATAATTACTTCGCTCAGGCCGTGCTAAACCTCCACAATTACTTGGCTAAGGCACTGTGAATCCTCACAATTACTGCACTAAGACCTTGTCAATCCTCCACAATTACTTGGCTAAGGCACTGTGAAACCTCAACAATTACTGCGCTAAGGCCTTGACAACCCTTCACAATTACTGCGCTAAGGACCTGTCAACCCTTCACAATTACTGCACTAAGACCTTGTCAATCCTCCACAATTACTTGGCTAAGGCACTGTGAATCCTCAACAATTACTGCGCTAAGGCCTTGACAACCCTTCACAATTACTGCGCTAAGGACCTGTCAACCCTTCACAAGTACTGCACTAAGACCTTGTCAATCCTCCACAATTACTTGGCTAAGGCACTGTGAATCCTCAACAATTACTGCGCTAAGGCCTTGACAACCCTTCACAGATACTGCGCTAAGGACCTGTCAACCCTTCACAATTACTGCACTAAGACCTTGTCAATCCTCCACAATTACTTGGCTAAGGCACTGTGAAACCTCCACAATTACTGCGCTAAGGCCTTGACAACCCTTCACAATTACTGCGCTAAGGACCTGTCAACCATCCACAATTACTGCGATAAGGCACTGTGAAACCTCAACAATTACTGCGCAAAGGCCTTGTCAACCCTTCACAATTACTGCACTAAGGCCTTGTCAATCCTCCACAATTACTTGGCTAAGGCACTGTGAATCCTCAACAATTACTGCACTAAGACCTTGTCAACCCTCCACAATTACTCTACTAAGTTCCTGTCAACCCTACATAATTACTTCGCTAAGGCCGTGCTAAACCTCCACAATTACTTGGCTAAGGCACTGTGAATCCTCAGCAATTACTTCACTAAGACCTTGTCAATCCTCCACCATTACTTGGCTAACTCTCTGTGAAACCTCCACTTTTACTGCACTAAGCCCTTGTCAATCCTCCACAATTACTTGGCTAAGGCACTGTGAATCCTCAACAATTACTGCCCTAAGACCTTGTCAATCCTCCACAATTACTTGGCTAAGGCACTGTGAATCCTCAACAATTACTGCACTAAGACCTTGTCAACCCTCCACAATTACTCTACTAAATTCCTGTCAACCCTACATAATTACTTCGCTAAGGCCGTGCTAAACCTCCACAATTACTTGGCTAAGGCACTGTGAATCCTCAGCAATTACTTGGCTAAGGCACTGTGAATCCTCAGCAATTACTTCACTAAGACCTTGTCAATCCTCCACCATTACTTGGCTAACTCACTGTGAAACCTCCACTTTTACTGCACTAAGGCCTTGTCAATCCTCCACAATTACTTGGCTAAGGCACTGTGAATCCTCAACCATTACTGCACTAAGACCTTGTCAATCCTCCACAATTACTTGGCTAAGGCACTGTGAATCCTCAACAATTACTGCACTAAGACCTTGTCAACCCTCCACAATTACTCTACTAAGTTCCTGTCAACCCTACATAATTACTTCGCTAAGGCCATGCTAAACCTCCACAATTACTTGGCTAAGGCACTGTGAATCCTCAACAATTACTGCACTAAGACCTTGTCAATCCTCCACAATTACTTGGCTAAGGCACTGTGAATCCTCAGCAATTACTTCACTAAGACCTTGTCAATCCTCCACCATTACTTGGCTAACTCACTGTGAAACCTCCACTTTTACTGCACTAAGGCCTTGTCAATCCTCCACAATTACTTGGCTAAGGCACTGTGAATCCTCAACAATTACTGCCCTAAGACCTTGTCAATCCTCCACAATTACTTGGCTAAGGCACTGTGAATCCTCAACAATTACTGCACTAAGGCCTTGTCAACCCTCCACAATTACTTGGCTAAGGCACTGTGAATCCTCAACAATTACTGCCCTAAGACCTTGTCAATCCTCCACAATTACTTGGCTAAGGCACTGTGAATCCTCAACAATTACTGCACTATGGCCTTGTCAATCCTCCACAATTACTTGGCTAAGGCACTGTGAATCCTCAACAATTACTGCACTAAGACCTTGTCAATCCTCCACAATTACTTGGCTAAGGCACTGTGAATCATCAACAATTACTGCACTAAGACCTTGTCAACCCTCCACAATTACTCTACTAAGTTCCTGTCAACCCTACATAATTACTTCGCTAAGGCCATGCTAAACCTCCACAATTACTTGGCTAAGGCACTGTGAATCCTCAACAATTACTGCACTAAGACCTTGTCAATCCTCCACAATTACTTGGCTAAGGCACTGTGAATCCTCAGCAATTACTTCACTAAGACCTTGTCAATTCTCCACCATTACTTGGCTAACTCACTGTGAAACCTCCACTTTTACTGCACTAAGGCCTTGTCAATCCTCCACAATTACTTGGCTAAGGCACTGTGAATCCTCAACAATTACTGCACTAAGACCTTGTCAACCCTCCACAATTACTCTACTAAATTCCTGTCAACCCTACATAATTACTTCGCTAAGGCCGTGCTAAACCTCCACAATTACTTGGCTAAGGCACTGTGAATCCTCAGCAATTACTTGGCTAAGGGACTGTGAATCCTCAGCAATTACTTCACTAAGACCTTGTCAATCCTCCACCATTACTTGGCTAACTCACTGTGAAACCTCCACTTTTACTGCACTAAGGCCTTGTCAATCCTCCACAATTACTTGGCTAAGGCACTGTGAATCCTCAACAATTACTGCCCTAAGACCTTGTCAATCCTCCACAATTACTTGGCTAAGGCACTGTGAATCCTCAACAATTACTGCACTAAGGCCTTGTCAACCCTCCACAATTACTTGGCTAAGGCACTGTGAATCCTCAACAATTACTGCACTATGGCCTTGTCAATCCTCCACAATTACTTGGCTAAGGCACTGTGAATCCTCAACAATTACTGCACTAAGACCTTGTCAATCCTCCACAATTACTTGGCTAAGGCACTGTGAATCCTCAACAATTACTGCACTAAGACCTTGTCAACCCTCCACAATTACTCTACTAAGTTCCTGTCAACCCTACATAATTACTTCGCTAAGGCCATGCTAAACCTCCACAATTACTTGGCTAAGGCACTGGGAATCCTCAACAATTACTGCACTAAGACCTTGTCAATCCTCCACAATTACTTGGCTAAGGCACTGTGAATCCTCAGCAATTACTTCACTAAGACCTTGTCAATCCTCCACCATTACTTGGCTAACTCACTGTGAAACCTCCACTTTTACTGCACTAAGGCCTTGTCAATCCTCCACAATTACTTGGCTAAGGCACTGTGAATCCTCAACAATTACTGCACTAAGACCTTGTCAACCCTCCACAATTACTCTACTAAATTCCTGTCAACCCTACATAATTACTTCGCTAAGGCCGTGCTAAACCTCCACAATTACTTGGCTAAGGCACTGTGAATCCTCAGCAATTACTTGGCTAAGGGACTGTGAATCCTCAGCAATTACTTCACTAAGACCTTGTCAATCCTCCACCATTACTTGGCTAACTCACTGTGAAACCTCCACTTTTACTGCACTAAGGCCTTGTCAATCCTCCACAATTACTTGGCTAAGGCACTGTGAATCCTCAACAATTACTGCACTAAGACATTGTCAATCCTCCACAATTACTTGGCTAAGGGACTGTGAATCCTCAGCAATTACTTCACTAAGACCTTGTCAATCCTCCACCATTACTTGGCTAACTCACTGTGAAACCTCCACTTTTACTGCACTAAGGCCTTGTCAATCCTCCACAATTACTTGGCTAAGGCACTGTGAATCCTCAACAATTACTGCACTAAGACCTTGTCAACCCTCCACAATTACTCTACTAAGTTCCTGTCAACCCTACATAATTACTTCGCTAAGGCCGTGCTAAACCTCCACAATTACTTGGCTAAGGCACTGTGAATCCTCACAATTACTGCACTAAGACCTTGTCAATCCTCCACAATTACTTGGCTAAGGCACTGTGAAACCTCAACAATTACTGCGCTAAGGCCTTGACAACCCTTCACAATTACTGCGCTAAGGACCTGGCAACCATCCACAATTACTGCGATAAGGCACTGTGAAACCTCCACTTTTACTGCACTAAGGCCTTGTCAATCCTCCACAATTACTTGGCTAAGGCACTGTGAATCCTCAACAATTACTGCACTAAGACCTTGTCAATCCTCCACAATTACTTGGCTAAGGCACTGTGAATCCTCAACAATTACTGCACTACGACCTTGTCAACCCTTCACATTTACTTCGCTAAAGCTCTGTGAAACCTCAACAATTACTGCGCTAAGGCCTTGACAACCCATCACAATTACTGCGCTAAGGACCTGTCAACCATCCACAATTACTGCGATAAGGCACTGTGGAACCTCCACTTTTACTGCACTAAGGCCTTGTCAATCCTCCACAATTACTTGGCTAAGGCACTGTGAATCCTCAACAATTACTGCGCTAAGGCCTTGCCAACCCTTCACATTTACTTCGCTAAAGCACTGTGAAACCTCAACAATTACTGCACTAAGACCTTGTCAATCCTCCACAATTACTTGGCTAAGGCACTGTGAATCCTCAACAATTACTGCACTAAGACCTTGTCAATCCTCCACAATTACTTGGCTAAGGCACTGTGAATCCTCAACAATTACTGCACTAAGACCTTGTCAACCCTTCACATTTACTTCGCTAAAGCACTGTGAAACCTCAACAATTACTGCGCTAAGGCCTTGACAACCCTTCACAATTACTGCGCTAAGGACCTGTCAACCATCCACAATTACTGCGATAAGGCACTGTGAAACCTCTACTTTTACTGCACTAAGGCCTTGTCAATCCTCCACAATTACTTGGCTAAGGCACTGTGAATCCTCAACAATTACTGCACTAAGACCTTGTCAATCCTCCACAATTACTTGGCTAAGGCACTGTGAATCCTCAACAATTACTGCACTAAGACCTTGTCAACCCTCCACAATTACTCTACTAAGTTCCTGTCAACCCTACATAATTACTTCGCTAAGGCCGTGCTAAACCTCCACAATTACTTGGCTAAGGCACTGTGAATCCTCACAATTACTGCACTAAGACCTTGTCAACCCTCCACAATTACTCTACTAAGTTCCTGTCAACCCTACATAATTACTTCGCTAAGGCCGTGCTAAACCTCCACAATTACTTGGCTAAGGCACTGTGAATCCTCACAATTACTGCACTAAGACCTTGTCAATCCTCCACAATTACTTGGCTAAGGCACTGTGAAACCTCTAAAATTACTGCGCTAAGGCTTTGACAACCCTTCACAATTACTGCGCTAAGGACCTGTCAACCCTTCACAATTACTGCACTAAGACCTTGTCAATCCTCCACAATTACTTGGCTAAGGCACTGTGAATCCTCAACAATTACTGCGCTAAGGCCTTGACAACCCTTCACAATTACTGCGCTAAGGACCTGTCAACCCTTCACAATTACTGCACTAAGACCTTGTCAATCCTCCACAATTACTTGGCTAAGGCACTGTGAAACCTCCACAATTACTGCGCTAAGGCCTTGACAACCCTTCACAATTACTGCGCTAAGGACCTGTCAACCATCCACAATTACTTGGCTAAGGCACTGTGAATCCTCAACAATTACTGCGCTAAGGCCTTGATAACCCTTCACAATTACTGCACTAAGACCTTGTCAATCCTCCACAATTACTTGGCTAAGGCACTGTGAATCCTCAACAATTACTGCGCTAAGGCCTTGACAACCCTTCACAATTACTGCGCTAAGGACCTGTCAACCCTTCACAATTACTGCACTAAGACCTTGTCAATCCTCCACAATTACTTGGCTAAGGCACTGTGAATCCTCAACAATTACTGCGCTAAGGCCTTGACAACCCTTCACAATTACTGCGCTAAGGACCTGTCAACCCTTCACAATTACTGCACTAAGACCTTGTCAATCCTCCACAATTACTTGGCTAAGGCACTGTGAAACCTCCACAATTACTGCGCTAAGGCCTTGACAACCCTTCACAATTACTGCGCTAAGGACCTGTCAACCATCCACAATTACTTGGCTAAGGCACTGTGAATCCTCAACAATTACTGCGCTAAGGCCTTGACAACCCTTCACAATTACTGCACTAAGACCTTGTCAATCCTCCACAATTACTTGGCTAAGGCACTGTGAATCCTCAACAATTACTGCGATAAGGCCTTGACAACCCTTCACAATTACTGCGCTAAGGACCTGTCAACCCTTCCAATTACTGCACTAAGACCTTGTCAATCCTCCACAATTACTTGGCTAAGGCACTGTGAAACCTCCACAATTACTGCGCTAAGGCCTTGACAACCCTTCACAATTACTGCGCTAAGGACCTGTCAACCATCCACAATTACTGCGATAAGGCACTGTGAAACCTCAACAATTACTGCGCAAAGGCCTTGTCAACCCTTCACAATTACTGCACTAAGGCCTTGTCAATCCTCCACAATTACTTGGCTAAGGCACTGTGAATCCTCAACAATTACTGCACTAAGACCTTGTCAACCCTACATAATTACTTCGCTCAGGCCGTGCTAAACCTCCACAATTACTTGGCTAAGGCACTGTGAATCCTCACAATTACTGCACTAAGACCTTGTCAATCCTCCACAATTACTTGGCTAAGGCACTGTGAAACCTCAACAATTACTGCGCTAAGGCCTTGACAACCCTTCACAATTACTGCGCTAAGGACCTGTCAACCCTTCACAATTACTGCACTAAGACCTTGTCAATCCTCCACAATTACTTGGCTAAGGCACTGTGAATCCTCAACAATTACTGCGCTAAGGCCTTGACAACCCTTCACAATTACTGCGCTAAGGACCTGTCAACCCTTCACAATTACTGCACTAAGACCTTGTCAATCCTCCACAATTACTTGGCTAAGGCACTGTGAATCCTCAACAATTACTGCGCTAAGGCCTTGACAACCCTTCACAATTACTGCGCTAAGGACCTGTCAACCCTTCACAATTACTGCACTAAGACCTTGTCAATCCTCCACAATTACTTGGCTAAGGCACTGTGAAACCTCCACAATTACTGCGCTAAGGCCTTGACAACCCTTCACAATTACTGCGCTAAGGACCTGTCAACCATCCACAATTACTGCGATAAGGCACTGTGAAACCTCAACAATTACTGCGCAAAGGCCTTGTCAACCCTTCACAATTACTGCACTAAGGCCTTGTCAATCCTCCACAATTACTTGGCTAAGGCACTGTGAATCCTCAACAATTACTGCACTAAGACCTTGTCAACCCTCCACAATTACTCTACTAAGTTCCTGTCAACCCTACATAATTACTTCGCTAAGGCCGTGCTAAACCTCCACAATTACTTGGCTAAGGCACTGTGAATCCTCACAATTACTGCACTAAGACCTTGTCAACCCTCCACAATTACTCTACTAAGTTCCTGTCAACCCTACATAATTACTTCGCTAAGGCCGTGCTAAACCTCCACAATTACTTGGCTAAGGCACTGTCAATCCTCCACAATTACTTGGCTAAGGCACTGTGAATCCTCAACAATTACTGCACTAAGACCTTGTCAATCCTCCACAATTACTTGGCTAAGGCACTGTGAATCCTCAACAATTACTGCACTAAGACCTTGTCAACCCTCCACAATTACTCTACTAAATTCCTGTCAACCCTACATAATTACTTCGCTAAGGCCGTGCTAAACCTCCACAATTACTTGGCTAAGGCACTGTGAATCCTCACAATTACTGCACTAAGACCTTGTCAACCCTCCACAATTACTCTACTAAGTTCCTGTCAACCCTACATAATTACTTCGCTAAGGCCGTGCTAAACCTCCACAATTACTTGGCTAAGGCACTGTGAATCCTCACAATTACTGCACTAAGACCTTGTCAATCCTCCACAATTACTTGGCTAAGGCACTGTGAAACCTCAACAATTACTGCGCTAAGGCCTTGACAACCCTTCACAATTACTGCACTAAGGACCTGTCAACCCTTCACAATTACTGCACTAAGACCTTGTCAATCCTCCACAATTACTTGGCTAAGGCACTGTGAATCCTCAACAATTACTGCGCTAAGGCCTTGACAACCCTTCACAATTACTGCGCTAAGGACCTGTCAACCCTTCACAATTACTGCACTAAGACCTTGTCAATCCTGCACAATTACTTGGCTAAGGCACTGTGAAACCTCCACAATTACTGCACTAAGACCTTGTCAATCCTCCACAATTACTTGGCTAAGGCACTGTGAATCCTCAACAATTACTGCACTAAGACCTTGTCAACCCTTCACATTTACTTCGCTAAAGCACTGTGAAACATCAACAATTACTGCGCTAAGGCCTTGACAACCCTTCACAATTACTGCGCTAAGGACCTGTCAACCATCCACAATTACTGCGATAAGGCACTGTGAAACCTCTACTTTTACTGCACTAAGGCCTTGTCAATCCTCCACAATTACTTGGCTAAGGCACTGTGAATCCTCAACAATTACTGCACTAAGACCTTGTCAATCCTCCACAATTACTTGGCTAAGGCACTGTGAATCCTCAACAATTACTGCACTAAGACCTTGTCAACCCTCCACAATTACTCTACTAAGTTCCTGTCAACCCTACATAATTACTTCGCTGAGGCCGTGCTAAACCTCCACAATTACTTGGCTAAGGCACTGTGAATCCTCACAATTACTGCACTAAGACCTTGTCAACCCTCCACAATTACTCTACTAAGTTCCTGTCAACCCTACATAATTACTTCGCTAAGGCCGTGCTAAACCTCCACAATTACTTGGCTAAGGCACTGTGAATCCTCACAATTACTGCACTAAGACCTTGTCAATCCTCCACAATTACTTGGCTAAGGCACTGTGAAACCTCTAAAATTACTGCGCTAAGGCTTTGACAACCCTTCACAATTACTGCGCTAAGGACCTGTCAACCCTTCACAATTACTGCACTAAGATCTTGTCAATCCTCCACAATTACTTGGCTAAGGCACTGTGAATCCTCAACAATTACTGCGCTAATGCCTTGACAACCCTTCACAATTACTGCGCTAAGGACCTGTCAACCCTTCACAATTACTGCACTAAGACCTTGTCAATCCTCCACAATTACTTGGCTAAGGCACTGTGAAACCTCCACAATTACTGCGCTAAGGCCTTGACAACCCTCCACAATTACTGCGCTAAGGACCTGTCAACCATCCACAATTACTGCGATAAGGCACTGTGAAACCTCAACAATTACTGCGCAAAGGCCTTGTCAACCCTTCACAATTACTGCACTAAGGCCTTGTCAATCCTCCACAATTACTTGGCTAAGGCACTGTGAATCCTCAACAATTACTGCACTAAGACCTTGTCAACCCTACATAATTACTTCGCTCAGGCCGTGCTAAACCTCCACAATTACTTGGCTAAGGCACTGTGAATCCTCACAATTACTGCACTAAGACCTTGTCAATCCTCCACAATTACTTGGCTAAGGCACTGTGAAACCTCAACAATTACTGCGCTAAGGCCTTGACAACCCTTCACAATTACTGCGCTAAGGACCTGTCAACCCTTCACAATTACTGCACTAAGACCTTGTCAATCCTCCACAATTACTTGGCTAAGGCACTGTGAATCCTCAACAATTACTGCGCTAAGGCCTTGACAACCCTTCACAATTACTTGGCTAACTCACTGTGAAACCTCCACTTTTACTGCACTAAGGCCTTGTCAATCCTCCACAATTACTTGGCTAAGGCACTGTGAATCCTCAACAATTACTGCACTAAGACCTTGTCAACCCTCCACAATTACTCTACTAAATTCCTGTCAACCCTACATAATTACTTCGCTAAGGCCGTGCTAAACCTCCACAATTACTTGGCTAAGGCACTGTGAATCCTCAGCAATTACTTGGCTAAGGGACTGTGAATCCTCAGCAATTACTTCACTAAGACCTTGTCAATCCTCCACCATTACTTGGCTAACTCACTGTGAAACCTCCACTTTTACTGCACTAAGGCCTTGTCAATCCTCCACAATTACTTGGCTAAGGCACTGTGAATCCTCAACAATTACTGCCCTAAGACCTTGTCAATCCTCCACAATTACTTGGCTAAGGCACTGTGAATCCTCAACAATTACTGCACTAAGGCCTTGTCAACCCTCCACAATTACTTGGCTAAGGCACTGTGAATCCTCAACAATTACTGCACTATGGCCTTGTCAATCCTCCACAATTACTTGGCTAAGGCACTGTGAATCCTCAACAATTACTGCACTAAGACCTTGTCAATCCTCCACAATTACTTGGCTAAGGCACTGTGAATCCTCAACAATTACTGCACTAAGACCTTGTCAACCCTCCACAATTACTCTACTAAGTTCCTGTCAACCCTACATAATTACTTCGCTAAGGCCATGCTAAACCTCCACAATTACTTGGCTAAGGCACTGGGAATCCTCAACAATTACTGCACTAAGACCTTGTCAATCCTCCACAATTACTTGGCTAAGGCACTGTGAATCCTCAGCAATTACTTCACTAAGACCTTGTCAATCCTCCACCATTACTTGGCTAACTCACTGTGAAACCTCCACTTTTACTGCACTAAGGCCTTGTCAATCCTCCACAATTACTTGGCTAAGGCACTGTGAATCCTCAACAATTACTGCACTAAGACCTTGTCAACCCTCCACAATTACTCTACTAAATTCCTGTCAACCCTACATAATTACTTCGCTAAGGCCGTGCTAAACCTCCACAATTACTTGGCTAAGGCACTGTGAATCCTCAGCAATTACTTGGCTAAGGGACTGTGAATCCTCAGCAATTACTTCACTAAGACCTTGTCAATCCTCCACCATTACTTGGCTAACTCACTGTGAAACCTCCACTTTTACTGCACTAAGGCCTTGTCAATCCTCCACAATTACTTGGCTAAGGCACTGTGAATCCTCAACAATTACTGCACTAAGACATTGTCAATCCTCCACAATTACTTGGCTAAGGCACTGTGAATCCTCAACAATTACTGCACTAAGACCTTGTCAACCCTCCACAATTACTCTACTAAGTTCCTGTCAACCCTACATAATTACTTCGCTAAGGCCGTGCTAAACCTCCACAATTACTTGGCTAAGGCACTGTGAATCCTCACAATTACTGCACTAAGACCTTGTCAATCCTCCACAATTACTTGGCTAAGGCACTGTGAAACCTCAACAATTACTGCGCTAAGGCCTTGACAACCCTTCACAATTACTGCGCTAAGGACCTGGCAACCATCCACAATTACTGCGATAAGGCACTGTGAAACCTCCACTTTTACTGCACTAAGGCCTTGTCAATCCTCCACAATTACTTGGCTAAGGCACTGTGAATCCTCAACAATTACTGCACTAAGACCTTGTCAATCCTCCACAATTACTTGGCTAAGGCACTGTGAATCCTCAACAATTACTGCACTACGACCTTGTCAACCCTTCACATTTACTTCGCTAAAGCTCTGTGAAACCTCAACAATTACTGCGCTAAGGCCTTGACAACCCATCACAATTACTGCGCTAAGGACCTGTCAACCATCCACAATTACTGCGATAAGGCACTGTGGAACCTCCACTTTTACTGCACTAAGGCCTTGTCAATCCTCCACAATTACTTGGCTAAGGCACTGTGAATCCTCAACAATTACTGCGCTAAGGCCTTGCCAACCCTTCACATTTACTTCGCTAAAGCACTGTGAAACCTCAACAATTACTGCACTAAGACCTTGTCAATCCTCCACAATTACTTGGCTAAGGCACTGTGAATCCTCAACAATTACTGCACTAAGACCTTGTCAATCCTCCACAATTACTTGGCTAAGGCACTGTGAATCCTCAACAATTACTGCACTAAGACCTTGTCAACCCTTCACATTTACTTCGCTAAAGCACTGTGAAACCTCAACAATTACTGCGCTAAGGCCTTGACAACCCTTCACAATTACTGCGCTAAGGACCTGTCAACCATCCACAATTACTGCGATAAGGCACTGTGAAACCTCTACTTTTACTGCACTAAGGCCTTGTCAATCCTCCACAATTACTTGGCTAAGGCACTGTGAATCCTCAACAATTACTGCACTAAGACCTTGTCAATCCTCCACAATTACTTGGCTAAGGCACTGTGAATCCTCAACAATTACTGCACTAAGACCTTGTCAACCCTCCACAATTACTCTACTAAGTTCCTGTCAACCCTACATAATTACTTCGCTAAGGCCGTGCTAAACCTCCACAATTACTTGGCTAAGGCACTGTGAATCCTCACAATTACTGCACTAAGACCTTGTCAACCCTCCACAATTACTCTACTAAGTTCCTGTCAACCCTACATAATTACTTCGCTAAGGCCGTGCTAAACCTCCACAATTACTTGGCTAAGGCACTGTGAATCCTCACAATTACTGCACTAAGACCTTGTCAATCCTCCACAATTACTTGGCTAAGGCACTGTGAAACCTCTAAAATTACTGCGCTAAGGCTTTGACAACCCTTCACAATTACTGCGCTAAGGACCTGTCAACCCTTCACAATTACTGCACTAAGACCTTGTCAATCCTCCACAATTACTTGGCTAAGGCACTGTGAATCCTCAACAATTACTGCGCTAAGGCCTTGACAACCCTTCACAATTACTGCGCTAAGGACCTGTCAACCCTTCACAATTACTGCACTAAGACCTTGTCAATCCTCCACAATTACTTGGCTAAGGCACTGTGAAACCTCCACAATTACTGCGCTAAGGCCTTGACAACCCTTCACAATTACTGCGCTAAGGACCTGTCAACCATCCACAATTACTTGGCTAAGGCACTGTGAATCCTCAACAATTACTGCGCTAAGGCCTTGATAACCCTTCACAATTACTGCACTAAGACCTTGTCAATCCTCCACAATTACTTGGCTAAGGCACTGTGAATCCTCAACAATTACTGCGCTAAGGCCTTGACAACCCTTCACAATTACTGCGCTAAGGACCTGTCAACCCTTCACAATTACTGCACTAAGACCTTGTCAATCCTCCACAATTACTTGGCTAAGGCACTGTGAATCCTCAACAATTACTGCGCTAAGGCCTTGACAACCCTTCACAATTACTGCGCTAAGGACCTGTCAACCCTTCACAATTACTGCACTAAGACCTTGTCAATCCTCCACAATTACTTGGCTAAGGCACTGTGAAACCTCCACAATTACTGCGCTAAGGCCTTGACAACCCTTCACAATTACTGCGCTAAGGACCTGTCAACCATCCACAATTACTTGGCTAAGGCACTGTGAATCCTCAACAATTACTGCGCTAAGGCCTTGACAACCCTTCACAATTACTGCACTAAGACCTTGTCAATCCTCCACAATTACTTGGCTAAGGCACTGTGAATCCTCAACAATTACTGCGATAAGGCCTTGACAACCCTTCACAATTACTGCGCTAAGGACCTGTCAACCCTTCCAATTACTGCACTAAGACCTTGTCAATCCTCCACAATTACTTGGCTAAGGCACTGTGAAACCTCCACAATTACTGCGCTAAGGCCTTGACAACCCTTCACAATTACTGCGCTAAGGACCTGTCAACCATCCACAATTACTGCGATAAGGCACTGTGAAACCTCAACAATTACTGCGCAAAGGCCTTGTCAACCCTTCACAATTACTGCACTAAGGCCTTGTCAATCCTCCACAATTACTTGGCTAAGGCACTGTGAATCCTCAACAATTACTGCACTAAGACCTTGTCAACCCTACATAATTACTTCGCTCAGGCCGTGCTAAACCTCCACAATTACTTGGCTAAGGCACTGTGAATCCTCACAATTACTGCACTAAGACCTTGTCAATCCTCCACAATTACTTGGCTAAGGCACTGTGAAACCTCAACAATTACTGCGCTAAGGCCTTGACAACCCTTCACAATTACTGCGCTAAGGACCTGTCAACCCTTCACAATTACTGCACTAAGACCTTGTCAATCCTCCACAATTACTTGGCTAAGGCACTGTGAATCCTCAACAATTACTGCGCTAAGGCCTTGACAACCCTTCACAATTACTGCGCTAAGGACCTGTCAACCCTTCACAATTACTGCACTAAGACCTTGTCAATCCTCCACAATTACTTGGCTAAGGCACTGTGAATCCTCAACAATTACTGCGCTAAGGCCTTGACAACCCTTCACAATTACTGCGCTAAGGACCTGTCAACCCTTCACAATTACTGCACTAAGACCTTGTCAATCCTCCACAATTACTTGGCTAAGGCACTGTGAAACCTCCACAATTACTGCGCTAAGGCCTTGACAACCCTTCACAATTACTGCGCTAAGGACCTGTCAACCATCCACAATTACTGCGATAAGGCACTGTGAAACCTCAACAATTACTGCGCAAAGGCCTTGTCAACCCTTCACAATTACTGCACTAAGGCCTTGTCAATCCTCCACAATTACTTGGCTAAGGCACTGTGAATCCTCAACAATTACTGCACTAAGACCTTGTCAACCCTCCACAATTACTCTACTAAGTTCCTGTCAACCCTACATAATTACTTCGCTAAGGCCGTGCTAAACCTCCACAATTACTTGGCTAAGGCACTGTGAATCCTCACAATTACTGCACTAAGACCTTGTCAACCCTCCACAATTACTCTACTAAGTTCCTGTCAAACCTACATAATTACTTCGCTAAGGCCGTGCTAAACCTCCACAATTACTTGGCTAAGGCACTGTCAATCCTCCACAATTACTTGGCTAAGGCACTGTGAATCCTCAACAATTACTGCACTAAGACCTTGTCAATCCTCCACAATTACTTGGCTAAGGCACTGTGAATCCTCAACAATTACTGCACTAAGACCTTGTCAACCCTCCACAATTACTCTACTAAGTTCCTGTCAACCCTACATAATTACTTCGCTAAGGCCGTGCTAAACCTCCACAATTACTTGGCTAAGGCACTGTGAATCCTCACAATTACTGCACTAAGACCTTGTCAACCCTCCACAATTACTCTACTAAGTTCCTGTCAACCCTACATAATTACTTCGCTAAGGCCGTGCTAAACCTCCACAATTACTTGGCTAAGGCACTGTGAATCCTCACAATTACTGCACTAAGACCTTGTCAATCCTCCACAATTACTTGGCTAAGGCACTGTGAAACCTCAACAATTACTGCGCTAAGGCCTTGACAACCCTTCACAATTACTGCACTAAGGACCTGTCAACCCTTCACAATTACTGCACTAAGACCTTGTCAATCCTCCACAATTACTTGGCTAAGGCACTGTGAATCCTCAACAATTACTGCGCTAAGGCCTTGACAACCCTTCACAATTACTGCGCTAAGGACCTGTCAACCCTTCACAATTACTGCACTAAGACCTTGTCAATCCTGCACAATTACTTGGCTAAGGCACTGTGAAACCTCCACAATTACTGCACTAAGACCTTGTCAATCCTCCACAATTACTTGGCTAAGGCACTGTGAATCCTCAACAATTACTGCACTAAGACCTTGTCAACCCTTCACATTTACTTCGCTAAAGCACTGTGAAACATCAACAATTACTGCGCTAAGGCCTTGACAACCCTTCACAATTACTGCGCTAAGGACCTGTCAACCATCCACAATTACTGCGATAAGGCACTGTGAAACCTCTACTTTTACTGCACTAAGGCCTTGTCAATCCTCCACAATTACTTGGCTAAGGCACTGTGAATCCTCAACAATTACTGCACTAAGACCTTGTCAATCCTCCACAATTACTTGGCTAAGGCACTGTGAATCCTCAACAATTACTGCACTAAGACCTTGTCAACCCTCCACAATTACTCTACTAAGTTCCTGTCAACCCTACATAATTACTTCGCTGAGGCCGTGCTAAACCTCCACAATTACTTGGCTAAGGCACTGTGAATCCTCACAATTACTGCACTAAGACCTTGTCAACCCTCCACAATTACTCTACTAAGTTCCTGTCAACCCTACATAATTACTTCGCTAAGGCCGTGCTAAACCTCCACAATTACTTGGCTAAGGCACTGTGAATCCTCACAATTACTGCACTAAGACCTTGTCAATCCTCCACAATTACTTGGCTAAGGCACTGTGAAACCTCTAAAATTACTGCGCTAAGGCTTTGACAACCCTTCACAATTACTGCGCTAAGGACCTGTCAACCCTTCACAATTACTGCACTAAGATCTTGTCAATCCTCCACAATTACTTGGCTAAGGCACTGTGAATCCTCAACAATTACTGCGCTAATGCCTTGACAACCCTTCACAATTACTGCGCTAAGGACCTGTCAACCCTTCACAATTACTGCACTAAGACCTTGTCAATCCTCCACAATTACTTGGCTAAGGCACTGTGAAACCTCCACAATTACTGCGCTAAGGCCTTGACAACCCTCCACAATTACTGCGCTAAGGACCTGTCAACCATCCACAATTACTTGGCTAAGGCACTGTGAATCCTCAACAATTACTGCGCTAAGGCCTTGACAACCCTTCACAATTACTGCACTAAGACCTTGTCAATCCTCCACAATTACTTGGCTAAGGCACTGTGAATCCTCAACAATTACTGCGCTAAGGCCTTGACAACCCTTCACAATTACTGCGCTAAGGACCTGTCAACCCTTCACAATTACTGCACTAAGACCTTGTCAATCCTCCACAATTACTTGGCTAAGGCACTGTGAATCCTCAACAATTACTGCGCTAAGGCCTTGACAACCCTTCACAATTACTGCGCTAAGGACCTGTCAACCCTTCACAATTACTGCACTAAGACCTTGTCAATCCTCCACAATTACTTGGCTAAGGCACTGTGAAACCTCCACAATTACTGCGCTAAGGCCTTGACAACCCTTCACAATTACTGCGCTAAGGACCTGTCAACCATCCACAATTACTTGGCTAAGGCACTGTGAATCCTCAACAATTACTGCGCTAAGGCCTTGACAACCCTTCACAATTACTGCACTAAGACCTTGTCAATCCTCCACAATTACTTGGCTAAGGCACTGTGAATCCTCAACAATTACTGCGCTAAGGCCTTGACAACCCTTCACAATTACTGCGCTAAGGACCTGTCAACCCTTCACAATTACTGCACTAAGACCTTGTCAATCCTCCACAATTACTTGGCTAAGGCACTGTGAAACCTCCACAATTACTGCGCTAAGGCCTTGACAACCCTTCACAATTACTGCGCTAAGGACCTGTCAACCATCCACAATTACTGCGATAAGGCACTGTGAAACCTCAACAATTACTGCGCAAAGGCCTTGTCAACCCTTCACAATTACTGCACTAAGGCCTTGTCAATCCTCCACAATTACTTGGCTAAGGCACTGTGAATCCTCAACAATTACTGCACTAAGACCTTGTCAACCCTACATAATTACTTCGCTCAGGCCGTGCTAAACCTCCACAATTACTTGGCTAAGGCACTGTGAATCCTCACAATTACTGCACTAAGACCTTGTCAATCCTCCACAATTACTTGGCTAAGGCACTGTGAAACCTCAACAATTACTGCGCTAAGGCCTTGACAACCCTTCACAATTACTGCGCTAAGGACCTGTCAACCCTTCACAATTACTGCACTAAGACCTTGTCAATCCTCCACAATTACTTGGCTAAGGCACTGTGAATCCTCAACAATTACTGCGCTAAGGCCTTGACAACCCTTCACAATTACTGCGCTAAGGACCTGTCAACCCTTCACAATTACTGCACTAAGACCTTGTCAATCCTCCACAATTACTTGGCTAAGGCACTGTGAATCCTCAACAATTACTGCGCTAAGGCCTTGACAACCCTTCACAATTACTGCGCTAAGGACCTGTCAACCCTTCACAATTACTGCACTAAGACCTTGTCAATCCTCCACAATTACTTGGCTAAGGCACTGTGAAACCTCCACAATTACTGCGCTAAGGCCTTGACAACCCTTCACAATTACTGCGCTAAGGACCTGTCAACCATCCACAATTACTGCGATAAGGCACTGTGAAACCTCAACAATTACTGCGCAAAGGCCTTGTCAACCCTTCACAATTACTGCACTAAGGCCTTGTCAATCCTCCACAATTACTTGGCTAAGGCACTGTGAATCCTCAACAATTACTGCACTAAGACCTTGTCAACCCTCCACAATTACTCTACTAAGTTCCTGTCAACCCTACATAATTACTTCGCTAAGGCCGTGCTAAACCTCCACAATTACTTGGCTAAGGCACTGTGAATCCTCACAATTACTGCACTAAGACCTTGTCAACCCTCCACAATTACTCTACTAAGTTCCTGTCAACCCTACATAATTACTTCGCTAAGGCCGTGCTAAACCTCCACAATTACTTGGCTAAGGCACTGTCAATCCTCCACAATTACTTGGCTAAGGCACTGTGAATCCTCAACAATTACTGCACTAAGACCTTGTCAATCCTCCACAATTACTTGGCTAAGGCACTGTGAATCCTCAACAATTACTGCACTAAGACCTTGTCAACCCTCCACAATTACTCTACTAAGTTCCTGTCAACCCTACATAATTACTTCGCTAAGGCCGTGCTAAACCTCCACAATTACTTGGCTAAGGCACTGTGAATCCTCACAATTACTGCACTAAGACCTTGTCAATCCTGCACAATTACTTGGCTAAGGCACTGTGAATCCTCCACAATTACTGCACTAAGACCTTGTCAATCCTCCACAATTACTTGGCTAAGGCACTGTGAATCCTCAACAATTACTGCACTAAGACCTTGTCAACCCTTCACATTTACTTCGCTAAAGCACTGTGAAACATCAACAATTACTGCGCTAAGGCCTTGACAACCCTTCACAATTACTGCGCTAAGGACCTGTCAACCATCCACAATTACTGCGATAAGGCACTGTGAAACCTCTACTTTTACTGCACTAAGGCCTTGTCAATCCTCCACAATTACTTGGCTAAGGCACTGTGAATCCTCAACAATTACTGCACTAAGACCTTGTCAATCCTCCACAATTACTTGGCTAAGGCACTGTGAATCCTCAACAATTACTGCACTAAGACCTTGTCAACCCTCCACAATTACTCTACTAAGTTCCTGTCAACCCTACATAATTACTTCGCTGAGGCCGTGCTAAACCTCCACAATTACTTGGCTAAGGCACTGTGAATCCTCACAATTACTGCACTAAGACCTTGTCAACCCTCCACAATTACTCTACTAAGTTCCTGTCAACCCTACATAATTACTTCGCTAAGGCCGTGCTAAACCTCCACAATTACTTGGCTAAGGCACTGTGAATCCTCACAATTACTGCACTAAGACCTTGTCAATCCTCCACAATTACTTGGCTAAGGCACTGTGAAACCTCTAAAATTACTGCGCTAAGGCTTTGACAACCCTTCACAATTACTGCGCTAAGGACCTGTCAACCCTTCACAATTACTGCACTAAGATCTTGTCAATCCTCCACAATTACTTGGCTAAGGCACTGTGAATCCTCAACAATTACTGCGCTAATGCCTTGACAACCCTTCACAATTACTGCGCTAAGGACCTGTCAACCCTTCACAATTACTGCACTAAGACCTTGTCAATCCTCCACAATTACTTGGCTAAGGCACTGTGAAACCTCCACAATTACTGCGCTAAGGCCTTGACAACCCTCCACAATTACTGCGCTAAGGACCTGTCAACCATCCACAATTACTTGGCTAAGGCACTGTGAATCCTCAACAATTACTGCGCTAAGGCCTTGACAACCCTTCACAATTACTGCACTAAGACCTTGTCAATCCTCCACAATTACTTGGCTAAGGCACTGTGAATCCTCAACAATTACTGCGCTAAGGCCTTGACAACCCTTCACAATTACTGCGCTAAGGACCTGTCAACCCTTCACAATTACTGCACTAAGACCTTGTCAATCCTCCACAATTACTTGGCTAAGGCACTGTGAATCCTCAACAATTACTGCGCTAAGGCCTTGACAACCCTTCACAATTACTGCGCTAAGGACCTGTCAACCCTTCACAATTACTGCACTAAGACCTTGTCAATCCTCCACAATTACTTGGCTAAGGCACTGTGAAACCTCCACAATTACTGCGCTAAGGCCTTGACAACCCTTCACAATTACTGCGCTAAGGACCTGTCAACCATCCACAATTACTTGGCTAAGGCACTGTGAATCCTCAACAATTACTGCGCTAAGGCCTTGACAACCCTTCACAATTACTGCACTAAGACCTTGTCAATCCTCCACAATTACTTGGCTAAGGCACTGTGAATCCTCAACAATTACTGCGCTAAGGCCTTGACAACCCTTCACAATTACTGCGCTAAGGACCTGTCAACCCTTCACAATTACTGCACTAAGACCTTGTCAATCCTCCACAATTACTTGGCTAAGGCACTGTGAAACCTCCACAATTACTGCGCTAAGGCCTTGACAACCCTTCACAATTACTGCGCTAAGGACCTGTCAACCATCCACAATTACTGCGATAAGGCACTGTGAAACCTCAACAATTACTGCGCAAAGGCCTTGTCAACCCTTCACAATTACTGCACTAAGGCCTTGTCAATCCTCCACAATTACTTGGCTAAGGCACTGTGAATCCTCAACAATTACTGCACTAAGACCTTGTCAACCCTACATAATTACTTCGCTCAGGCCGTGCTAAACCTCCACAATTACTTGGCTAAGGCACTGTGAATCCTCACAATTACTGCACTAAGACCTTGTCAATCCTCCACAATTACTTGGCTAAGGCACTGTGAAACCTCAACAATTACTGCGCTAAGGCCTTGACAACCCTTCACAATTACTGCGCTAAGGACCTGTCAACCCTTCACAATTACTGCACTAAGACCTTGTCAATCCTCCACAATTACTTGGCTAAGGCACTGTGAATCCTCAACAATTACTGCGCTAAGGCCTTGACAACCCTTCACAATTACTGCGCTAAGGACCTGTCAACCCTTCACAATTACTGCACTAAGACCTTGTCAATCCTCCACAATTACTTGGCTAAGGCACTGTGAATCCTCAACAATTACTGCGCTAAGGCCTTGACAACCCTTCACAATTACTGCGCTAAGGACCTGTCAACCCTTCACAATTACTGCACTAAGACCTTGTCAATCCTCCACAATTACTTGGCTAAGGCACTGTGAAACCTCCACAATTACTGCGCTAAGGCCTTGACAACCCTTCACAATTACTGCGCTAAGGACCTGTCAACCATCCACAATTACTGCGATAAGGCACTGTGAAACCTCAACAATTACTGCGCAAAGGCCTTGTCAACCCTTCACAATTACTGCACTAAGGCCTTGTCAATCCTCCACAATTACTTGGCTAAGGCACTGTGAATCCTCAACAATTACTGCACTAAGACCTTGTCAACCCTCCACAATTACTCTACTAAGTTCCTGTCAACCCTACATAATTACTTCGCTAAGGCCGTGCTAAACCTCCACAATTACTTGGCTAAGGCACTGTGAATCCTCACAATTACTGCACTAAGACCTTGTCAACCCTCCACAATTACTCTACTAAGTTCCTGTCAACCCTACATAATTACTTCGCTAAGGCCGTGCTAAACCTCCACAATTACTTGGCTAAGGCACTGTCAATCCTCCACAATTACTTGGCTAAGGCACTGTGAATCCTCAACAATTACTGCACTAAGACCTTGTCAATCCTCCACAATTACTTGGCTAAGGCACTGTGAATCCTCAACAATTACTGCACTAAGACCTTGTCAACCCTCCACAATTACTCTACTAAGTTCCTGTCAACCCTACATAATTACTTCGCTAAGGCCGTGCTAAACCTCCACAATTACTTGGCTAAGGCACTGTGAATCCTCACAATTACTGCACTAAGACCTTGTCAATCCTGCACAATTACTTGGCTAAGGCACTGTGAAACCTCCACAATTACTGCACTAAGACCTTGTCAATCCTCCACAATTACTTGGCTAAGGCACTGTGAATCCTCAACAATTACTGCACTAAGACCTTGTCAACCCTTCACATTTACTTCGCTAAAGCACTGTGAAACATCAACAATTACTGCGCTAAGGCCTTGACAACCCTTCACAATTACTGCGCTAAGGACCTGTCAACCATCCACAATTACTGCGATAAGGCACTGTGAAACCTCTACTTTTACTGCACTAAGGCCTTGTCAATCCTCCACAATTACTTGGCTAAGGCACTGTGAATCCTCAACAATTACTGCACTAAGACCTTGTCAATCCTCCACAATTACTTGGCTAAGGCACTGTGAATCCTCAACAATTACTGCACTAAGACCTTGTCAACCCTCCACAATTACTCTACTAAGTTCCTGTCAACCCTACATAATTACTTCGCTGAGGCCGTGCTAAACCTCCACAATTACTTGGCTAAGGCACTGTGAATCCTCACAATTACTGCACTAAGACCTTGTCAACCCTCCACAATTACTCTACTAAGTTCCTGTCAACCCTACATAATTACTTCGCTAAGGCCGTGCTAAACCTCCACAATTACTTGGCTAAGGCACTGTGAATCCTCACAATTACTGCACTAAGACCTTGTCAATCCTCCACAATTACTTGGCTAAGGCACTGTGAAACCTCTAAAATTACTGCGCTAAGGCTTTGACAACCCTTCACAATTACTGCGCTAAGGACCTGTCAACCCTTCACAATTACTGCACTAAGATCTTGTCAATCCTCCACAATTACTTGGCTAAGGCACTGTGAATCCTCAACAATTACTGCGCTAATGCCTTGACAACCCTTCACAATTACTGCGCTAAGGACCTGTCAACCCTTCACAATTACTGCACTAAGACCTTGTCAATCCTCCACAATTACTTGGCTAAGGCACTGTGAAACCTCCACAATTACTGCGCTAAGGCCTTGACAACCCTCCACAATTACTGCGCTAAGGACCTGTCAACCATCCACAATTACTTGGCTAAGGCACTGTGAATCCTCAACAATTACTGCGCTAAGGCCTTGACAACCCTTCACAATTACTGCACTAAGACCTTGTCAATCCTCCACAATTACTTGGCTAAGGCACTGTGAATCCTCAACAATTACTGCGCTAAGGCCTTGACAACCCTTCACAATTACTGCGCTAAGGACCTGTCAACCCTTCACAATTACTGCACTAAGACCTTGTCAATCCTCCACAATTACTTGGCTAAGGCACTGTGAATCCTCAACAATTACTGCGCTAAGGCCTTGACAACCCTTCACAATTACTGCGCTAAGGACCTGTCAACCCTTCACAATTACTGCACTAAGACCTTGTCAATCCTCCACAATTACTTGGCTAAGGCACTGTGAAACCTCCACAATTACTGCGCTAAGGCCTTGACAACCCTTCACAATTACTGCGCTAAGGACCTGTCAACCATCCACAATTACTTGGCTAAGGCACTGTGAATCCTCAACAATTACTGCGCTAAGGCCTTGACAACCCTTCACAATTACTGCACTAAGACCTTGTCAATCCTCCACAATTACTTGGCTAAGGCACTGTGAATCCTCAACAATTACTGCGCTAAGGCCTTGACAACCCTTCACAATTACTGCGCTAAGGACCTGTCAACCCTTCACAATTACTGCACTAAGACCTTGTCAATCCTCCACAATTACTTGGCTAAGGCACTGTGAAACCTCCACAATTACTGCGCTAAGGCCTTGACAACCCTTCACAATTACTGCGCTAAGGACCTGTCAACCATCCACAATTACTGCGATAAGGCACTGTGAAACCTCAACAATTACTGCGCAAAGGCCTTGTCAACCCTTCACAATTACTGCACTAAGGCCTTGTCAATCCTCCACAATTACTTGGCTAAGGCACTGTGAATCCTCAACAATTACTGCACTAAGACCTTGTCAACCCTACATAATTACTTCGCTCAGGCCGTGCTAAACCTCCACAATTACTTGGCTAAGGCACTGTGAATCCTCACAATTACTGCACTAAGACCTTGTCAATCCTCCACAATTACTTGGCTAAGGCACTGTGAAACCTCAACAATTACTGCGCTAAGGCCTTGACAACCCTTCACAATTACTGCGCTAAGGACCTGTCAACCCTTCACAATTACTGCACTAAGACCTTGTCAATCCTCCACAATTACTTGGCTAAGGCACTGTGAATCCTCAACAATTACTGCGCTAAGGCCTTGACAACCCTTCACAATTACTGCGCTAAGGACCTGTCAACCCTTCACAATTACTGCACTAAGACCTTGTCAATCCTCCACAATTACTTGGCTAAGGCACTGTGAATCCTCAACAATTACTGCGCTAAGGCCTTGACAACCCTTCACAATTACTGCGCTAAGGACCTGTCAACCCTTCACAATTACTGCACTAAGACCTTGTCAATCCTCCACAATTACTTGGCTAAGGCACTGTGAAACCTCCACAATTACTGCGCTAAGACCTTGACAACCCTTCACAATTACTGCGCTAAGGACCTGTCAACCATCCACAATTACTGCGATAAGGCACTGTGAAACCTCAACAATTACTGCGCAAAGGCCTTGTCAACCCTTCACAATTACTGCACTAAGGCCTTGTCAATCCTCCACAATTACTTGGCTAAGGCACTGTGAATCCTCAACAATTACTGCACTAAGACCTTGTCAACCCTCCACAATTACTCTACTAAGTTCCTGTCAACCCTACATAATTACTTCGCTAAGGCCGTGCTAAACCTCCACAATTACTTGGCTAAGGCACTGTGAATCCTCACAATTACTGCACTAAGACCTTGTCAACCCTCCACAATTACTCTACTAAGTTCCTGTCAACCCTACATAATTACTTCGCTAAGGCCGTGCTAAACCTCCACAATTACTTGGCTAAGGCACTGTCAATCCTCCACAATTACTTGGCTAAGGCACTGTGAATCCTCAACAATTACTGCACTAAGACCTTGTCAATCCTCCACAATTACTTGGCTAAGGCACTGTGAATCCTCAACAATTACTGCACTAAGACCTTGTCAACCCTCCACAATTACTCTACTAAGTTCCTGTCAACCCTACATAATTACTTCGCTAAGGCCGTGCTAAACCTCCACAATTACTTGGCTAAGGCACTGTGAATCCTCACAATTACTGCACTAAGGCCTTGTCAACCCTCCACAATTACTCTACTAAGTTCCTGTCAACCCTACATAATTACTTCGCTAAGGCCGTGCTAAACCTCCACAATTACTTGGCTAAGGCACTGTGAATCCTCACAATTACTGCACTAAGACCTTGTCAATCCTCCACAATTACTTGGCTAAGGCACTGTGAAACCTCAACAATTACTGCGCTAAGGCCTTGACAACCCTTCACAATTACTGCACTAAGGACCTGTCAACCCTTCACAAATACTGCACTAAGACCTTGTCAATCCTCCACAATTACTTGGCTAAGGCACTGTGAATCCTCAACAATTACTGCGCTAAGGCCTTGACAACCCTTCACAATTACTGCGCTAAGGACCTGTCAACCCTTCACAATTACTGCACTAAGACCTTGTCAATCCTCCACAATTATTTGGCTAAGGCACTGTGAAACCTCCACAATTACTGCGCTAAGGCCTTGTCAACCCTTCACAATTACTGCGCTAAGGACCTGTCAACCATCCACAATTACTTGGCTAAGGCACTGTGAATCCTCACAATTACTGCACTAAGACCTTGTCAACCCTCCACAATTACTCTACTAAGTTCCTGTCAACCCTACATAATTACTTCGCTAAGGCCGTGCTAAACCTCCACAATTACTTGGCTAAGGCACTGTGAATCCTCACAATTACTGCACTAAGACCTTGTCAATCCTCCACAATTACTTGGCTAAGGCACTGTGAAACCTCAACAATTACTGCGCTAAGGCCTTGACAACCCTTCACAATTACTGCGCTAAGGACCTGTCAACCCTTCACAATTACTGCACTAAGACCTTGTCAATCCTCCACAATTACTTGGCTAAGGCACTGTGAATCCTCAACAATTACTGCGCTAAGGCCTTGACAACCCTTCACAATTACTGCGCTAAGGACCTGTCAACCCTTCACAATTACTGCACTAAGACCTTGTCAGTCCTCCACAATTACTTGGCTAAGGCACTGTGAATCCTCAACAATTACTGCGCTAAGGCCTTGACAACCCTTCACAATTACTGCGCTAAGGACCTGTCAACCCTTCACAATTACTGCACTAAGACCTTGTCAATCCTCCACAATTACTTGGCTAAGGCACTGTGAATCCTCAACAATTACTGCGCTAAGGCCTTGACAACCCTTCACAATTACTGCGCTAAGGACCTGTCAACCCTTCACAATTACTGCACTAAGACCTTGTCAATCCTCCACAATTACTTGGCTAAGGCACTGTGAATCCTCAACAATTACTGCGCCAAGGCCTTGACAACCCTTCACAATTACTGCGCTAAGGACCTGTCAACCCTTCACAATTACTGCACTAAGACCTTGTCAATCCTCCACAATTACTTGGCTAAGGCACTGTGAATCCTCAACAATTACTGCGCTAAAGCCTTGACAACCCTTCACAATTACTGCGCTAAGGACCTGTCAACCCTTCACAATTACTGCACTAAGACCTTGTCAATCCTCCACAATTACTTGGCTAAGGCACTGTGAATCCTCAACAATTACTGCGCTAAGGCCTTGACAACCCTTCACAATTACTGCGCTAAGGACCTGTCAACCCTTCACAATTACTGCACTAAGACCTTGTCAATCCTCCACAATTACTTGGCTAAGGCACTGTGAATCCTCAACAATTACTGCGCTAAGGCCTTGACAACCCTTCACAATTACTGCGCTAAGGACCTGTCAACCCTTCACAATTACTGCACTAAGACCTTGTCAATCCTCCACAATTACTTGGCTAAGGCACTGTGAAACCTCCACAATTACTGCGCTAAGGCCTTGACAACCCTTCACAATTACTGCACTAAGACCTTGTCAATCCTCCACAATTACTTGGCTAAGGCACTGTGAAACCTCCACAATTACTGCGCTAAGGCCTTGACAAACCTCCACAATTACTGCACTAAGACCTTGTCAATCCTCCACAATTACTTGGCTAAGGCACTGTGAAACCTCCACAATTACTGCGATAAGGCACTGTGAAACCTCAACAATTACTGCGCAAAAGCCTTGTCAACCCTTCACAATTACTGCACTAAGACCTTGTCAACCCTCCACATTTACTTCGCTAAAGCACTGTGAAACCTCAATAATTATTGCGCTAAGGGCTTGTCAACCCTTCACAATTACTGCACTAAGGACCAGTCAACCATCCACAATTACTGCGCCAAGGACCTATTAATCATCCCCAACTACTGAACTACAACCCCCCACAATTACTATCCACCCTCCAAAATTACTTTTCTTATGCCCTGTCGACCCTCCACAAATAATGAGCTAAGCCGTGTCTTCCCTTGACAATTATTGCGCTAAGGCCCTGTATGTTACTGTGGCTAAGCAGTTTTAGCAGTTTTATTTATTGTAGAGTTGTGTGTCGGCATGTATAAACGGATTTACGTTTTTGCAATAATGTTAGTATCAGTTGTAAACCTATTTAGTTAGCAGTTTAGTATGCTACGTATATCCTCACAGATTTGCGTAAATGAATACTTTGTCGCATTCACGCGTTTACATAAAGGAATTATTGATCATCTCGTAATGTATTATTTCATTAATATATTTGCCGTCAGTATCTTCTAATGTCGTTGTAAAATGCATGTTTATAAATATATAAATTAGAGTACATTATGTATAATATTTATATAGATTTCATTCACTTATTTTCCCACTCTGTAACGTTATTAGGGTTTGCACTCTTCAAATAAAACTACCCGCGTGAGTAATGACTATTCCTACATCAAGCTACATGGACAGAATCCTGCCCTTATCTTAGCACTTTATAGTTTGTTCTCTCTCTTACCGATCAAGGCACCGAATCCTTATACGAGCTGTTAGTTTTAAAAGCATAACAAAATAAAATAAAAAAATAATGATTCCATACAATATGTCCAGCTGGGTTCAAAATAATATTTACTAGTTCAATCAACATTTTAAATAAAATTATTTGTTAACATTTAGACATTAAATATTTAAACTATTGATTGTATAAAGCGAACTGCACAGTAAATATTATTGCTGGAAAAAATATTTGCACAACTACGAGGCCAACATGTAGACAGGTTTGTTTGTTTTAATGCTACACCTGTTAATTGTTTATTATAATTTATTACTTTTTTTAAAGTTTTTACATCATTAGAGTTATTTGTAAAAATGCATGGTGGGGCAGAATGGACTCCCTGATATGACGGGCGTATTGAAAAAAAAATAATTAATATAATTTAAAAACGTTTTTATTTCTGAAAACTACATACAGTGCCATTTTATTTGCATTGGATTTTTTTATTTTGAAAATTATATCATCCATAGGTATTATTGAGCCTTACTTTATGAATATCAAGGTTCAACTGTTACTGTGAACTCTGTACGCTATTGTGAGATGCTGGAGATATTTTTACCCCCCAAAATGGAAGAGTGTAGTGAAGAACACATAAGCGTTTTGGTTTCATAGGATGGTCATACTGCCCGTCGTCAATGCCAAATTCTCCAAGAACAGTTTCCCGACTGCCTGATTTCTTTACGAGGGGATGTTCCATGGCCTTCTCACCCCCCCTGATTTGAGCCTGTGCGAGTTTTTTCTTTGGAGCTATACAAAACTATGGGATTATAAAGTTTGAACTATATTGATCCTGACGTAAATATAAGGTATAATAATAATAGAAACAACAATAACAATGAAGCTGATGATGATGTTGGTAATATTAATAATAGTAACAACATATATAAATTAAAAGAACTATATAAAAATAAATAAAACAAAAACTAGTTGATAAACTATTTAAAAACATAATTTAAAATTATTTTAAAAAATCTCGATTTATGTATTTGTTTTAGAAACTTATCAGTTACTATTTTATCTGCACCTAACCTTACAACAATATATTACATCTTAGTAATAATAATAACATTCGGTGGAATAAACTGTAACAATTTAAAGTTCTAATGACGATAAGAACAGATGTAATTTGATGTGGTATTTCATAATACAAGAGATGGAATTTGGAATGTGATGTTATATTTCAATAACACTATGGTATTATGAATTTCTCTCTTCAGATAGACAGTTTCAGGGACGGGACTCACAAAACAAGAATACTTTAAACCTGCCCCTTAATTGAAGCACAAGTAGGTGTTACTTGATGACGTAATCGTTTCAAGTCGTAAAACGTTTATAAGTTACACTTGACTAATTCTTTAATTACCGGCTGCTCCACATCTGCTTATTATTAAGGTTTATAGTGAATTATAGCATTGGAAATGATATTTTTAAATGTATTCTTAAAGCTTACTTGTTTTCAAGGTTCCTCTTCTTCACCCGGAAGTTCACGCTGGGGCCACGCCTTGTTTCAATCCAAACTCCGACAGTTCTGTGAGTAAATAAGAAAAATTGTGTTAATTGTATCTTTGTGAGTGCATGTTAGTTCTGATTATTTCATATCAATACGGCTTGTCTTAGTGTAGTTTCTCTCAAATACATTTAAGAAGCAGAGTACAGGCCATTTTGGCTATGACAACATCCAGGTGAGGCTAACTCTAATACGAAGCGCTTTTACTCACAACTTAAGTATGCATTAAGGTGGTCTAGAAAAATTAAAAACATTTACAAAAAGACGAACAATCGAACAGTCTAATGTATCGATATTTAACTGACTTGGTTGATGTTCTGAGCAGGCATTATCTTTCAACGAATCGCTATATCTTCCAGATACAGCTTAAATGTGTTAAATGTAGCTGCCTATACATCTTCCTCTGTAATTATAATGAGATATTTCCTTCCCTCATACGTCCTTTCATAATGTCTGTTCAAGTAGCGGCTGGATACCAAGGGTTGAGGGTAGGTATACTGTCAATAATATCTCCCTATTGCCTACTAAGGGAGTCGGTGTTACGTAACGAATACAGAAAAAAATAATACCCAAAAGCATAAAACCCAAAGAAGCAACTAGGATTAGAGGAAAAACACAAATACTTCGGTGAAGTTCTGACCTTGTAGCAAAAGTCGTGTCGACTAAAGTGGAGAGAGATACAGTAGAATCAATTTCTAAAAATCGCTTTGAGGAGGAAGATTGTATTCTGAGTGGGAAACCGAGTTCGACAACGCGACACTAGCCTGACAACGCATATAGCCCAGCGATTGTTCATATAGTCGTTCTTTGGAACATAAAAAGACGTATTTTGAGTCTTGATGATATAAGGTACGTATAAAATGAGATGTAGGTATTTCAAGGTAAATTATATGGAATTTTATGAAAGCATTTAGCTAAACACTTTCTTTGCTGTTACCAAAATAGGGGAGGGGTATTAATGCGTTAGTCTCAAGGAACCAGTATAGCACAATTTGATTTGTTGACCGCTGATCTCAGTATATTAATCTTAAAGTTTATCTTGTAGGAATTAGATAGGCGGACAACGAGCCTTGGGGCATCGATTGGTTTAAGGTGGGGTGTGTTTATCCTCTTCTAGAACCATTATTATGGTGTAACGTGACACTCTGAGGATCTGGTTTTCAAGCAATTCCAACAGAGAGTGGATGAAGGTCCTGGATCTGTACCTGGATCGAACTTATCAGACCAGACGGGATATCGAACGTATGAAGCTCTAAAGGTCCCAAGTAGTTTCTGGAAAGTCAGAGAAACAAGGAATATCTGTTTGGAGTCACGTCTCGTTCTAGAGGTGGTAGGTTACCAGTTTTGGCGTTTTAGTAAAATCTTTTAGATTTTAGCTGTAGACTGTAGATTCTCCTCAAAATATCCACTATGTTTGTATACTTTGCACGAAGACTTATGGGCCTTTTGTCCTTAATCTCCACTTTTAACCACTTTTTTGTTCAAACTACAATCACACACTCTAGCAAATTGTAACATCAACCACAAACTAAGTCTTCGCTACCTTTTTGGTTCTACTTATGTCTGAGACTACATTTCAGGTGTGTCTATGCCTCCTAGATAGAGTCGAGATAATGAAGGGTTGCGATCGGAAATGTGTAATAATTTGAATGGGAGGAAATGTATTTGGTGAGACGTGAAGGCTCCCTAGTCTTCTGGGGATAATTATGGAGATGTCTTTGGAGAGAAGGACGAAGTATAGAATCTACTAAGCTTAGCAATACAACAACCAATCGACTTGATTAAAGACATTAAAAGGATTTTCAAAGGCCTTTAAACTGTCTTATAAAACTTCATTGCTGAAAACAATCCTATTTTCAATGAAGGGAATTAATGAGAGTGAAATCACCGTGAAGATAATGTGCACCGTTTAACGCAGTTACCTATATAGACGCGTTTAGGGACGTTTTGTCGACAATGGGACAAAACAAAAGCTCCTTAATTTCGTCGACGGTTTCAGAACAGTAACAATAAAGACGTAATGGAAGTGGAAGATTTAAATATCTCGCGGCGGTTATTTGGTAGGCGGTGAACTCCTTGATTTGCATTGAATAATAGGTAACGAAAATAAAAAGGGCGTGAACAAAGTGAAAGTTTTTAAACCCGTGCTTAAGAAAAACACCCAGTTTTGCATCTCCTCTGAAAAAGGTATTAAAAAAAAATATTTTAAAGTAAATTCCTAATTGTGTCCACAAAGAAAAAAATAACTGCTTTTTATCAAGTAATTAAAAATAATACAAATAAAGTAACATAACCTAGCTGTTCTGTTCATAAATAATGCGTTACAGTAGCTGTTCTGCTACATAATCTATAACATACGATCCACCGTCTTATGAAATCTCATGTCGTCACTTATTTTAACCAAAGTAGGAAGAAATAACTACACTGCTAACCTCCCCCGTTTGTGAAACGTTTTCCCCCCCGTATAAAACTAAAATAATTCATTAAATTTTAATAATGAAGTAATATTTTTTTATATATATTAACATCAAGTTGCCACAACATGTTTTACAGTTAGTATTTCAGTATATGAATAAAAAGTATTTGATTATCGTTTGAAAATTCGAACAAGATATATATATATATATATATATATATATATGTATATATATATATATATATATATATATATATATATATATATATATATATATATATATATCCTATAAGAAGAGTGTGAACTAATAGAAGGAATTAAATTTGGAAATTTTTCTCTAATGACAGACGTGACGGCTCTAGTGACAGAATTTTACATCTGTAATTGACATTTACTTTAATGCACGTGACTTATGGAGTGCTTACAGTTGTAGACTACTAACGGCATTCAGCGGAAACCACTAAAGTAAGAATACACAAATCAGTGGCACAAACCATCAGCAGACGGTGAAATCCATACTTTAAAACCTTTATACCCCTCAAAAATATTTATGGAAGTAATAGAAAGCAAAAAAGTAAGGAAAGGGAATTATTAAGCCTAACGGCTTAAAAAATGGGCGTATTAAAGATGACATCCACAGCTCTTTAGCAATTTCATGTAGTAACTCGATATATGGTGGGATCCACTTCACTCGATTCATACTTGAGGTATATCCTCCCTTAGGGTTTTCCTAATAACTTTCCAATAAAGGTTTTAGAAACATATTTACTAATAGGAATAAGTGCGTGTAATTTGTACGAAGCCAGGCTCTATTATACCCCTAAAAATAATAATACACTATGCGCCAAAATAAGCAGTACTGGAACTAAATCAGCTGTAGTAGAATGATGGATACATGGTCGTTCTGTGTTATTTTATAGGAGACTTCAGGAGGTTCTGTGTGCCCAAAACCTGCCTTTCCGTTCACAATGCCTCCAGTAAGGTGACACAATCTTACTTATTCTTAGGGTTATTCCTAATCTTGTCATATCTTAGAGGATATTTTCTTTAATCCTCTCCGTAATCCTCTCGCTCTGAACTATAATCCTAATATATTACTAGTGAAAGTAGTTTTAAGTTGGAGGTTCTCCCACTTCCTCACATACCCTCATGTCCCCACATTATTCCTGTATAAGTTCGTGTAATCCTTTCGCTCTGAACTATAATCCTAATATATTACTAGTGAAAGTAGTTTTAAGTTGGAGGTTCTCCCACTTCCTCACATACCCTCATGTCCCCACATTATTCCTGTATAAGTTCTTGTAATCCTTTCGCTCTGAACTATAATCCTAATATATTACTAGTGAAAGTAGTTTTAAGTTGGAGGTTCTCCCACTTCCTCACATACCCTCATGTCCCCACATTATTCCTATATAAGTTCGTGTAATCCTTTCGCTCTGAACTATAATCCTAATATATTACTAGTGAAAGTAGTTTTAAGTTGGAGGTTCTCCCACTTCCTCACATACCCTCATGTCCCCACATTATTCCTATATAAGTTCGTGTAATCCTTTCGCTCTGAACTATAATCCTAATATATTACTAGTGAAAGTAGTTTTAAGTTGGAGGTTCTCCCACTTCATCACATACCCTCATGTCCCCACATTATTCCTATATAAGTTCGTGTAATCCTTTCGCTCTGAACTATAATCCTAATATATTACTAGTGAAAGTAGTTTTAAGTTGGAGGTTCTCCCACTTCCTCACATACCCTCATGTCCCCACATTATTCCTGTATAAGTTCTTGTAATCCTTTCGCTCTGAACTATAATCCTAATATATTACTAGTGAAAGTAGTTTTAAGTTGGAGGTTCTCCCACTTCCTCACATACCCTCATGTCCCCACATTATTCCTATATAAGTTCGTGTAATCCTTTCGCTCTGAACTATAATCCTAATATATTACTAGTGAAAGTAGTTTTAAGTTGGAGGTTCTCCCACTTCCTCACATACCCTCATGTCCCCACATTATCCCTATATAAGTTCGTGTAATTCGTTTCGTACTTCTATAGCTACGTAAGTGCTGTCTTTGTAATTATGATACACGTAAGTAACCTTATACTTGTTAAGATGAACATCTGTGCTGAACTCTACGTTTCAAGTTTATCATTTCTGTGTTTATCTTTCTCCACGAAACTCTATCTTTATATAAATCACACATTTTTAGCAACCTATTTCTTACACAGCCACATTTTATACTGAGTTGTAATCACGATCCACCT
>JBAIZL010000010.1:34738049-34768049 GCA_036971475.1 Prosapia bicincta | reverse complement strand
ATATACAAACACACACAAACATAATTCCGTGTGTATGAGTGTGTGTGTAATATATATATATATATATATATATATATATATATATATATATATATATATATATATATATACATATAAAATATGTTTTCTTGTTTAATAATTTAAAACAACATAGGTTATTCAAATACAAGAATATTTATTAATTTATATTCAAAGGTTTTCGTTGGTAAACAGCACCAACATCATCAGGAATGAAAATTACAATAATGTAAGCTATATGCCTAAAACATATGTTAAATTCATATGTTTTTGGCCTATAGCTTACATTATTGTAATTTTCATTCCTGATGATGTTGGTACTGTTTACCAACGAAAAGCTTTGAATATAGGTTAATAAATATTCTTGTATTTGAATAGCCTATGTTGTTTATATATATATATATAATAAATTAAAAATATTTCTAAAACAAGAATACTTTTAATGAATATATTTATTCAAAGCTTTTCGCCGATAAAATAGTACCAGCCTACTATTTGCAGCCTACTATTAGTTGCTGGTACTATTTTATCGGCGAAAAGCTTTGAATAAATATATTCATTAAAAGTATTCTTGTTTTTGAAATATTTTTATTTTATTAACCATATTACAAGAAAACATATCACCATATTTAATATATTATATTGCCTTACTAGGCTACTGGTGTTGTGAATATGTACTCTACAGAGGTTAGTTCTATTAGTAATCCATCTTTAACAAAAGATTTAAATTTATATCAGAAACGTAAAATTCAATTAATGAAAACTAATTGTAATATATTTTTTTTTAACAAACAATGTGTTATTAATAATATTGTTCCTAAATATGCACGAATTAATATTAAAAATAAAAGTAATGTAGCACAAAAACCTGTAAACAAGCAGAAATTCTGTGGGTTAGAAATGAAATAAAATTTTTATATACCAAGCAAAATGAAATAACATTAGAAATTTATAAATTACATTTAAGACTAGCATTTTTTACGGATAAAACAAAATGGGAAGAAAAATTTAATAAAATTAATATCTTTTTGTTTAAATATAGACAAAGAAAAATGAACACTCTAACCAAAAAACTAGATATATTAAAAATGAACAAAGATAAAAATAATAAAGTAATCATACAACATCATAAGTTTCCCCCCAATTTTGTTAATTTAACAAATACAAAATTCAGCCAAAATGAAATAAAAATTTTAGAAAACAATAATAAAATCAACCTTAAAAAAGATATCAAAAGAAATATTGATACAATAATAACAGATACTGAATTGGCAATCAATAAATTAAAAGTAGAGAAACAAGAAAATATGCGAATAAATACCTCACATGAAATAATAAAGTTAATTAAAAATAACAAAACTAATCATACACACATAAAACAATACTCGCAAATTCAGCAAGTTAAACAAAAATTACAAACTAATGATCTTATTATGACAAAGGCTGATAAAGGTAATGCTGTAGTTATTATTGATAAACAAGAACATATAAATAAATCTGAAAAGTATATATCTAAAAACCAATATAAACAAATAAATAAAGATCCCACAGACAAATATCAAAATGAAATAAAAAATATAATAAAAACATCATCTAAATCAGGGGTTCTCAACCTTTTAGGCTCTGAGCCCCCCTTCACACTTTGGTGTGAGGTCACGCTTCCCTTTACGGATTAAGTTAATTTAGACTTATATATGATAAATTTACTTACATTATGTTTAAGTAAAATAACTTTGAACTTAAGCTAGACATACTCCAGTAGGGGTAAGGAATATAAAATCATATTTGTTCAAATACAAATTTTATTTACACAAATCATCGAAAAAATCTCAACAAAATATCAATAATGTAACCAGAAAAATGTTCGCTACTTTTGTAGTGCTAGTGTGAGGGCTGGCACTGTTTCTCGTTAACTATTTTTTGTATGTTTGGATGAAATTTTGACAAAGAACACCGCAGGTCACTTTCCACATCTAGTCTGGCTCGATATTTAGATTTTATATTAGCCAGGTTTAACATTATGTAAAAAAACTTTTCAAACCAGTCTGTTGTATTACCAGTTACGATATAAATAAAGGATTGAAAAAGATACATTTTATTGCTTTGAAGGATTACTAAATATACCATATAAACTGTAGTCGTAAATAGAACATGTAACACGTTTCAAATCGGACTGTGAGCGCCTGCAGAGTGGCAAGGCGATACAAATCCGTGTGTTGCACGTTCAGACTGTTGATTAGTTGACCTGATGTAAATGTTGTTCGTTTGAAACTCGTGTGTGTTGGTTAGTTAAACCTCGTGTAAGCTAGTTTTTCAATGTTGTTTAGTTGGAACGTTGATCATTTGATGCAGCCCCCATGCGTACTACCCCCCGCGCTTTTAGTAAACAAAAACCCTGCTATGCTGAGTCACAGCTATTTTTTCACGTCTGGACAGACGCTCACTTACATTTTATTGAGTAAAGAAATAGAGCTTTATAGCTATTAAAGAGATTTCAATGATTGTGTGTTTGTGTCCAACATCAAATTCAATTTTTTTTTTTTAATTTGTTGACACCTCCCCTGAAATTATTCCACGCCCCTCCAGGGGGGCGCGCCCCCCAGGTTGAGAACCGCTGATCTAAATTATTTAATCAAAAATATACTAATAATTACATATATGAGAATCCTAAAATTCCAAGATTAAATGGACTAATTAAATAAAAGGCTGGTACTATTTTATCGGCGAAAAGCTTTGAATAAATATATTCATTAAAAGTATTCTTGTTTTTGAAATATTTTTAATTTATTAACTATATTACAAGAAAAACATATCACTATATTTAATATATATATATATATATATATATATATATATATATATATATATATATATATATATATATATATATATAAATATAGATGGTTACAAAACCATCCTCTAGTGAAAGCAATATAGAGAATGTTTCGCTTACTATTGTTGCTGAAGAAAGATTGCTGTCACCTCGACTCTATGTAACTGTCTACACAATGTACAGCCTCTCGACTCAGAGGGAGCAATAAAGAAACCTCTTCATTTTACAACTGGGACGTGAGCGACAATCTCTTTAAATTGCCAGGAATATTGCCGCGTGCTTTTAAACGGCGCAAAGCGTTCTTTTAATTTACTAAATAACTTTTAAATTTATTACGCTAGAGATATTTGTCAAGGCAGTCTCATTCTGACGTTTTGCAAAGATGTTTTTAAATAAGAACGTACATTGCTTGACATTAGTGGTGCATTGTTGTCCTTCTCAGTCGAAAACAAATTCAAAACTGCAGAATAGAATGTTAATGTATTCTAGTTCAATGATACATTTTGAGAATTCTGCTTGTAAAAAAGTTTGAATTTAATGAAACTTGAATAAATGCGTTCTGTATTTGGGGCGATCTGCCTTATACTACTAAGCACTTCTCACGAAACTTACAAACTTTCCAGCATATTTTACATCCAAATTACCTAACCGAGGTGCGGATATTTACGAAGTTTATGCTTAAGTATGAGAAGGTGCTTCGTTTGTTTTCTCTTAGTTATAGTCTCTGAGGTGGTTTGTAAAAGTGGTTGTATTATGATATCTAGACTGCAGATTATGCTTAGATTCTACTTGTTGATATACTGTCATACAGTTTGTAGCTAACTAGATGATCGTGTTATATATAGGTGTTATTTTTAAATAGAGATGTTGTTTACAAAGGCCGCGTGGTCTAGGTTGTACTTGCCTACCGTTTTAAGGTGCTGGGTTTGATTCGCGACACAGCAAAAAGTTGTCCTACTTTTTCGTCACCAAGGTCGACTGGGTCTGTACAAATGGGTACTCAAGGTCAACCCTATGGTAACAGTGAGAGGTTAAGGTGCATATTTGCGCACATTCAACTAAATACCGTTAAATCGTGAATCGTCATGGTTCTTGGTTAGGTACAATTACAGCCGCCCCTCAATAGTCCGACAATTGTCGGATTACTGAGAGTTTGATCCTAGAAACTAATGAAGCATATTCAGGCTAAGTTAAATCCGAATTTATTCGTACATGCATTGCTCGGTACCAACTAAACACAAGTTCCTGTTATTTACATAAATCGATTCCTTGGTTATCACATATCGATTGCCTACATTTGGATAGGCGATGAGGACTATTTACCTGGATACAAATAAATCTACACGTTTGTTCTTCCTCGCCAGCACGCACTTGTTTGCTTGTAGGCTATTTATTGTTATGTTTCTAATAAAAATACTTTGACATTTTTAACCCGTGATTATTTAGATACCAAAATAAAAGACATTTTTATAAAGAAATTCGTTTTATTAAATGTAATAGATATGTTATTGTAAAATCTCTAGTTTTGGTGAAATGTAGCTTTTTGCTAGTAAAGTTAGCAAATATAATTTTTTTTTTTTAATTAATACTATTAGTGCACGCTCCCACTATATATATTTACTTATATATCGTGTTCAAGGTTTCAGTCGTTAATAAAATATTTTTTATTCATCCACTCAAGTTGAAATTCATTAGTTTAGGTTTTTAGTGGATCACACGATCTTAATACAGTTTAATATATATATATATATATATATATATATATATATATATATATATATATATTATTTTATTAATTATGTTTAATTAAATAATTTTATTAATTATTTGGTCTTTTATAATTTGGCCTAATATTGTGATTCTGTCGTATCTATATACATATTTATATTAATTGTAAATTTTTAATACAAAGTAAGTAAAATAATTTGTTCACCTACGTATTAATTTACTTTAAGAACTTTTTTTGTATTACTTGTTTATAAATAACAGATGACTTTCGCCCTTTTCTTATTTAACTTGGAAAATGCTGTTTTAAAATTACAGCTGGTAATTGTTGGTTTCGGGAATAAAAGAATGATTATGTATTTCAATTACATATCAATTAGATAGTTTTCTTATTTACCTACCGAAAACAAACTTAACTAATGTTATTTGGTATTTAATACACAAATAGGTTAGGTTAATTTGTATTACATCTAGAAATACTCCATTGTTTCGACTGCTCTGAACTTAATACTATAACTGTGATTGTTTAAATAGTAAAATGGTGAATATGGCTTAAAGTCTGAAGTTCAAGGACAAAGTTTGGCATGTACAATACAGATACTTACGTGTACAGTTAGTACATTTGTCTCCCCTCGCTTTTCCTTTGCGCTAGCTCACATTATTTATTTTCCAATCCTTCAAGTTAACATTTCTCGTTGAGTCCAACATAATTACATTATTCCAGTTAAAACTTTATTTAACTATTTTAATATAAAATATTAATTACTAGCGACCATCTTGAGTAGTTCCCTCAAACTAATCTACGACTTAATAATCATTTCTTTATAAACAAGTAGAGTGAATATAATACTTTGTAAACTAAATGAATAAAGAGAGATTTATGATTTAGAAATTTTCTAAGTTATAACAGCTGATTGGATAACTAAAGGCTCCTTCTCGCTCTATAGATTTGTATTCAATTACAGTAAAAAACATTAAAGATGAGAAAAGTTGTTTCTTTGATATATTTAACAGGTTTTTCCTTTTCTTAGTCTTTTTTTACATTTCTTTTTGTAAATAAACACAATAGATAAAACCGAAACACAACGAAATAAAGTTATCCACTACAATACATCACGTGCATTACAGTTACCAGGTTACTTTCTTCAGAATTAGTGAAAAATCATCCTTGTTTACTTCTGAAGATGGTTTACTTTCTGATTTCACTGAATCGTACATTAAGTGTTTAGAGTGATTGAGTTATGAATTAATTATTGTAATGAATTAGGACATTATACTGTTGGTATTAGGTGTTAAATGAATAAAGTGAGATCTATGATTTAGAAATTCTAAGTGTAAACATTTGAGGGAATAATTAATGACTCCTTTGTGTTTTATAGATTTGTATTTAATTACAGTAAAAAAATTAATGCAGTGAAAAATATTACATTGATATATTTTACAGATTCATTTAATTTTATTAACATTTTGTAATATTTCTATTTCTAAATAAAAACAATAAAAAAACCCAAACACAAAAAATAAAGCTATTTACAGTATAGGATTTACACATTGATTACTTCTGAAGATGGACCAGAAGTAACTGAAACACACATTAAGTGTTTATAGTGAATGAATTATTAATTAATTATTGTAGTAAATAAAATAATTGTACGGTCGTTATTATATAATAAATTAATAAAAAGAGATTTATAATTTAGAAATTCTGAAAATTATAACATATAATGTGATAATTTAAAACTCCTTTGCGTTTTATAGATTTGTATGTAATTACAGTAAAGAGATTAAAGCAGAGAAAAATATCACTTTGAAATGCTTTACAGATCTATATAAATATTCTTTGAATTTAGCTTGTGAGGTTATGTCAAAACCATACACAAAACTCACAAATTAATCATTTATTTACTCATACGCGTTTCAATGACAAAGTCATCATCATCAGTGAGTGTTACTACTTAGAAGTTGTAAGTTACTGTTTGTAGTAGTAATACTCACTGATGATGATGACTTTTGTTATTGAAACGTGTGTGAGTAAATAAATGATTAATTTTTGCGTTTTGTATATTTTTCTATTTGTTTTTTTTACAGATTTGTTTATTTTTATTACCCTTTTGTTATATTTCTTTTTCTAATTAAACACGATAAATGAAACCCATAACCATAATAAAACTAATGTATTCACTATAACACAAGATGTGCATTAGACGTACAATGCTACCTTCTTCCGAAGTAGTTAAAACCAATCCTTGTGTACTTCTGAAGATGGTTTACTTTGTGATTCAACTGAAACGTAATTCAGTTTATATCGGTTTATAGTAATAAGATATTATTCAGTTGCAAAGCAATTATTATAGTTAATAACTTAATTTTCTTGTGTTTAGTTGAATCATATTCTACAGTAACGCACAAGAATCGTTAATTTCCTATTGTACTTTAGATGTTCTTAGTTTTACCAAATTTACTAAATTTTAATAAACCTTCTTCTGAGATCATTTATCAACGTCTAAATAGTGTTCCTTATCAAGTCTACTTATGCAGTTTAATGAAGAGCTGCTTTAAAAACAAAGGAGGGGAGTGACGTATAAGGACTTGCTGAGTTGCGACTACCAAGCCGTAAAGTCATTAGATGTGTTTAAATACCCCGTGTGAACACTTAGGAGTGAAGATAATATGTATAAAGAAAACCATGAACATATAATGTGCTATTTAAGCACGAGCTAAATGAAGAATTGGAGATGCACTTCAGCACGTGTAAAGCATGAGTATCTAGATGAAGATAAAAGTTGAAAACACCAAAAGAAATTATTGTTTATTAATTAAACGATAAAAACATAGTTATGAACCTCAGGGAATGGGCTTTATGGGGAGGGGTAGTATTGTAGGCTCTTGAATTTGAAAGTGAACTCAAGCATTTCATGAGAATAAAAAATATATGAATAAGAGCTGATATATTAGAATGAAAATATTGGAAATAACTCCAACACCTTTAAATAATCAAACATTAGTGATGATATAAATTACCTAAGATTAAACCCTCATGAATACTTCGATGAACATCTCATCATAATCAGAGAGTTTTATTACAAAATAAAAACAATCTAGTAAACAATAAGTCACATTCTAGACTAACCTTAATCTTAGGTTACTTATTAATAATAATAATTATTTAATAATCAGTTATTTTTTATTATTTTTGTGGTGTTGGGGATGTTTTCAATATTTTCATTGTAATATATTGCACCACTATGCTCTTGATATTGTATAGCTGTTATTTTAACAAACTTTACTTACAATAATAATAATATTGTAAAATATATTTTGGCAATATATGGTAATTTACACGTAAACGATGTTAAAAAAAAAAAGAATTACACCTGGTTATGTAGAACGTCGTTAAACTTAATTAAAAATACAAACACTAAGTGCTGACTGACGCTCTAAAAATTACAGATTTTGGACAAAAAATCATGTCACAACAAAACTAAAGCTTTACAAAATCAACACTTCTTTATAGGACAAGCAACTAAGTTACACTACATTACAATTTGGTTAGAAAGTATTCAGTTAAGATAAGTTTAAAAAAATAAAATAAGGCTTCCTAGCTTGAACTAACCGGTTGACAAATGATGTGGTCTCCATTTTAGTATACGTTAATGCATTACTACACCTAAGTTGAAGGTTAGCACGCTTCAATCGGTTAGCTTACGTTAGTAAACCAGACCTTGCCTAACGGATACGTTATTGCAGTATAGTAAATTACATAGCTTTCTTCTGTGTTTGATTCGAAGTGACGTTAAATGTATCTCTAATCAAGAATATAATTTTTTAAAGTGGTTCACTTCTTTACACGCAGTGAACAAAACATGAGATTAAACCATTGCCTTCGCGTTACGTTATTTCTAAAAACGTATGCCTTACATCATATGAGTTCATGTAACAACTGATTTCGTGTTATAGGTTATGTTGTAGAACAGCCGTTTTACCCTTAGATTAATATTAAATAGTTTGATCAATTAATAAATGCAATAGTTTATTTAAATTTTGATGAATAGTAATACAAATATTTCAATGTAACGGTAATAAGTTATGTATTTTTATTCCAATTTTTGAAAGGAAAACATTTTTAGTGCAGTTTTTACTTTTTAAAGAACTAATTTGGATTCTTAGAAAAGTTTGTAATCAGTAAACATATAAACAAATGTTTTTTTATCCACTTTATTTGATTATTAACTACAAGAAATATTGGCTTTAATTAAATACATTTCTCAAATAAAGATGTGAAAATTCGAATTAAAAATGCATAAATTCACATTTACGGTGATTTTCGTTGAAACGCTTGGGACACTAGTAGCTCTATTTTGTTATCACTTCTGACGTGACTCCCCCGAGTGACAGAACCAAATGTTTTTCTTACTTTTTCTGTGTCCTGCTAATTTTTTATATCACCACCTATATTTAGTTTGCAAAACCGATCGCCAATAATTACGGTTTGATTGTCCAAAAACTATCGAACATTGTTCTTTCAAAAACTCTTCAAATCACGATAAAATTATATAAAGAAAACAACATCCCTCCAACCATTGTATAAGTATCATGTACTGGTGGGATCTCGGGTAAATAGTCAAAGTATTGAATGCATGTATAAAACAGGATCTGTTTGTAGAATGACCTGCGTTGTTAGGTTATTACAAAACCAGGTGGGTAAAACATATTGATTTAAAAGGTACTTTCTCAGCCCACGTTTCCAATCTCCAATCGAAGGAAGCACTTGCAATAACTACGAACTATTGTCTCGCTTCGGTTTGACGACGGATATTACAGTAAGGTGGTCGTCATATCTACTGATTTACTGTCGTAAAACTCCGTAACTGTCGGGTAATAAATGCTATTAAGTTGAATGTGTATCGGAAGATAGAACGAGACATTAATGGTCACTCAATAGGATCGTGACTCACAGCAAAGGATAATATTTGATAAAATAATTTCTAGGAAATATATGACTGTTTTGTCAAGTTAAAACATTCGATATAGATGTTTCAAGCTCTCCTAAGTGTACGAGAGACTATAAGATCTAAATAAAACGTCTCCAAGGTTCATTTTTATATGTATAAAATACCTACGTAAAAGTGACCTATAAATCATATAATAACCAGTTCACGTTCAAAACATTAGGCTTGTAGGAATATTTCGTCTCCCAGAAAATTTTAAATCAATTCGTACTAAGGTCAACCAAAAAAAATTATTTCACTTACTTTCTATTAAATAATTACAATACATATTAATGTGCATATACATACAGAATCACAATATTAAGTAGCAAAATAAAAAGCGAAATTATTTATTACCATTAGTTTATTCGATTTAATTAATTTATTATTAATTAAAAAAATTAATAACATCGTGTCTTCTACTACAAGTGAAGAATGTATTTCCACTTGAATGGATAAATTATAACACGATATATAAATATAACACATATAGGGAGAGTGATAAAAATCGTACCCCTACGGTCTATATAAATTGGCAGTACACCGCTGTACGTAGATTGCCGGTCAGCGCCGTGTTGTATGTAATTTTTTTCTAACTCGATTTCTATATAGATCCTGTGTGCTGGATTTGTGTAGAAACGTTAATTTATTTATCAACACTAGAAAACAACCAACAGTAAAGCAATCGATACCCGTAACGTTGTCTACTTTGTAAGGTCGCTGAATATATATATATATATATATGTGTGTGTGTGTGTGTGTGTGTGTGTGTGTGTGTGTGTGCGTGTGTGTATGTATAAAAAAGATATATATATATATATATATATATATAAATTTTGTTTTCTTATTTAATAATCTAAAACAACATAGGTTATCCAAATACAGGAATATATATTAATTTATATTCAAAGCTTTTCGTTGGTAAACAGTATTTGGGATGATTATTGTATTTTTCATTCCCGATGATGTTGGTACTGTTTACCAACGAAAAGCTTTCAATATAAATTAATAAATATTCTTGTATTTGACTAACCTATGTTGTTATATATATATATATATATACATATGCATATCTCTCTCTTTCTCCCTCTCTCTCTTTCTCTCCTTCACTCTCTCTCTCCCTCTCTCTCTCTCTCTGTCTACCTCCTTGTGCCTGTCTCTCTCTCGCTTTCTCTCCCATACACGCTCTTTATCTCTCTGCCTCTTTGTGTCTGTGTCTCTCTTTAGCTCTCTATCTTTTTCTCTCCCACACGCCCTCTCTCTCTGTCTGTTTTTTTATGTCTTTCTCTCTCTAGCTTTCTATCTTTCTGTTTTCCACATGCATTCTCTCTTTCTTTCTCTCTCTCTCTCTCTCTCTCTCTCTCTGTCTGCCTTTCAGTCGTTCTCTATCTTTCTCTCTCTCGTTTGGTACCCTTTCCTGCCGACCTCTTTGTCTCTCTCTCTCTCTCTCTCTCTCTCTCTCTATCTGCCTCTTCTTGTCTCTCTCTCGTTTTCTATCTTACTCTCTTCCACTAGATACCTCTCACTGTCTCCTCTTTCTATCTATTTCTCTATACATTTTCAAAACCTAAGACATCAGTTTGCTATCTGATACTCTATAGAATTTAAGAAATAATTGCTTTCAAAGTGTTAGTAAAATACACTTATTTGATCTATTACATACAGGGTATCATTGGGATGTATATAGCCTATATAGGTGGTGCATACTAAGCTTGGATCCATTAAAATGTGTTTTTTTTAACCACTTAGCAATCTTTTCGTATTGAATTTAATTTATTTTTAATATGATGGTCTTCTATTACAATAGGAAAAACTGTCACAGCTAATATAAGAATAGAATAGATTATCGTAAATGTAGCGTAATGTCTAGTTTAAATAAACTTTTTCCTTTATTTAAAACCCTATGTAGGCCTATATTTCAATCCTGCTCAGAGGTAATTTACAAAACAACTGTGTTTTCTACAACTACAACATAACATTCTCAGAGTAGTTGTTTTGTAAATTACCTCTGAGGATGATTGAAATGTAGGTCTACATAGGGTTTTAAACAAAGTAAGAAGTTATTTGTGGTATAGAGATTTTATTTATTTAAATTAAATGATTGTAGTTTATAATAATCATTATTGGGATTATTACAAGTGATTCAGTTCCTAAAGACCAATTATTGTTCTGAACTTTATTATAATTTGTCTTGTAAATCAAACACAGACAAGGAAAGTATTTACTGTTTTCCAAATCTTTTGTTGACATAAATACTTTATTTAATCATTTTGCTCCACTTGAGGACTCAGGAAGGTGGTTTTTGTAAAAGAAAGGTGTATAAATCAATTATGACAAAAAGCCTAAAGCAGCTGGATAATTAAAAGAAATGGCGTTTAATTAAAATAACTGTGAATTTCTGCCTCAAGGCAGTGTTTTTAAAGCCTGTTCTTTCCGTTACAAATTTTAATAGGTATGTAAGATTTGGTTTGAATACTGATTTTTGTAATTACAAAACTCCTGAGTCAGGGCAAAGTAATTATGCCTCTATGTTCACCTTTACCAAAATCATCCAATATTCTTTAATTAACCCTTATAATTGTTGCCTACGTATTATTAAAAACTCCCTTCTCTTTCTCTCTCTCTCTCTCTCTCTCTCTCTCTCTCTTTCTCCGTCCGTCTGTCCATCCGTCTGTCTCTCTCTCTATCTGTCTGTCTGTCTCTCTGTCTGTCTGTCTCTCTGTCTGTCTGTCTCTCTGTCTGTCTGTCTCTCAGTCTGTCTCGTCTGTCTGTCTATCAATCTATCCACCTATCTACCTATCTATCTCTCACTCTTTAATTAGTACCTATTTAAAAGTGTTTTAATTCAAGACTAATTGATAAGTTAACTAACCACCTCAATACAAACTCTGTTGGTAGATACTGTATTGAAAATCAATTACGTGTAGCCCTAATGCTATGAAAAGCATCAACGTAAGTAGACTGGTCTGCCATCTAGCTCTTTTGCTCGGTACTGTGTGCAACATTTTCTACAACTACAGAATTATTTTCTTTGCCTATTTTAAAACTATGATATTTAAAAATTATTTTATTATTGTAAACTAATAAAATGCTGGCTTCTGTTATATCATTTCTGGTCAGGTAAACAACGGCCAATCACCGGTTTTCTTTTTTCATATTTTTAATTTTTTGTTCTTTTATCAGTTAGCTTCTGTTTATCATACATTCTTTAACTGATTTGTCATTTCCTATTTTAAAGTGGGTCATTTCTGTATTCGTTTAGGCTACTTTTCCTTTTTCAAGCATTATGTTATTAATTACTATAATCATTATTGTTTTTTATTTATTGATACCAATGATTATAAAAAAACAACTAGGCATAAAACAATGTTTCAGACTAAAAAAAAATTAAGGTTAAAATTTGTTTCATGAAAATCCAACTCCAAAATTTGACAATTGTTTAAACAGTCATTATAAACGAGTAATGTAAAAAAGAAATTTAGGTACATTCCTACTTTGGTAAACAAAAATAAATTTTATTTTAGTTACTTCTTATTAAATAATTACAATTATTTAATATGTATACACATATAATATAATAACAATACTAAACTTCAATATAGAAACAAAATTAATTATTAATATTATAATTTAATTTAAGTTTGAATTAATATTTGAAAAACCTGTTTTAGCATTAAGTATCATCCACCACAAGTTTAAGAAAATGTTTTTGAAATTGAGTTGATAAATAGAAGGTTTTTAAATAACTCTACCAACAATAACCGGATATTGTCATACATAACACATCTAATCACCCCACACAACATAACCACGCTGCATTTAATCATATGTTACATCGCCTAATAAATATACCAATGCTACAGAAAGACTACGACGAAGAACTTAATACCATAAAATACATCGCTTAACAAAACTGCTACTGACACAAACTCATAGACAACATACTCAGGAAAAATAAACATAAAGACCATCAAACGACCGCGCAGACAAGCCACACAAAAAACAACAAATACATATCTCTCACCTACCCACAACCAAAACACACACAAAATAGCCACCACATTCAAAAACCTCCATTACCAAATATCCTACAAAACAACAAACATTTTAAGACAGCACATACAACCTTTTCAAAAACAAGCTGACAAATACAAACTATCAGGTATTTACAAATTAATTAGTAACGATTGTCCCAGCTATTATATCGCCCAAACCGGCAGGTCATTCTATACACGCTTCGAAGAACACATTACCCAACGAAAACAAACAAACCCTAAATCGAGCCGCAAAACACCTAAAAACACTCAACACACACATACCGACATACACACTAATTTAAATGTTCTACACACATTAAAACAGAGTAAGAAACTAACTAACAATTCCTCCTATTATTTCACCCTCTCCCTATATATAAATATATTATTAGACCTTGTTCAAGTTTTCAATCGTTAATAAAATACTTTTTATTCATCCTCTCAAAGTCAAATACATTTCTTTTAATTGTAGCTGATAACATTTTATATTACAACGGTTTTTTTCAAATACTTGTTCATTGATTATAAAAAATAATTTTCTTTCCTATTTTGCCACATAATATTGTCGCTCTGGCATATGTAAATGGATACTTTTGGCCTGTCAATTGTAATTATTTAATAAAACGTAATTAGTATATCATTTTTTTTTGTAGACATAATTAGGAATTGCCTTTAAAATCATTTTTCTTAATATTACATGTTTACTTGAGATACATTTCTAAAAAAATCTTCCTCTACAAATTTCTGCATGATAAATACGAATAACAGATTACAAGGTTTTTCTTCGACTGTCTTGGACGTCCGCCAAGAGCAAATATTGTCTACTTACTTTGTATAATATTATTCAAGTATTTTTATCCCCACGTTCGCTCATTAGGCCCCTCAATAGTGACGTAATACGATGACCTTGCTACTATGTTATAAAACATTTTTTTTATAACAACACAGTATGGCCTTAGTAGCACTTTATATGGAAACTATTTTTAATAGTTATTACTATTATTAATACTGATATAGTTTACAATTCGGACAGTAGACTATACTTATAGGCTATATATTTACAAACAGTAGGCTATATATTTTCAGGACATGTATTTTATCAGCCGAACGATGCAGTACACGCATGAAATTCAACTCTGGAATATTATTTCCTTCCCACCAGACTTGTTTCGACATCCTAGTTGTCATCATCACTGACGAGTAACGACCAGTTATTATTTATCACCTTCAAATATAAATGTTTTCTACAACCAGTAATAAACTACAACCAGAATAAAATCAACCTTTCGTCACTGATGATGACAATGAGTCGAGACGTCTCTCGATAAAAGGCTTGATAAATTTTGTGAAATTAGAGTCTCTATGCATGTACTGCTAAATTTGTAAAAACAGGAATTCAAAAAGTGTCATATAGATCCTACGCCTTAGTTTTCTGTTGCTATAAGGACAAAAGTATTTTTTTCGTTTCGAAAAAACTGAAACATTATCTAAGTTGAAGAGAGGTCTAAATACTTAGCTTCTAAGACAATCTGTAAGCCTGAGGCAGAGGTTACACTGTGAGGTGAGCAAACACGATTGATCAACTGTCCTTCATAGATGAGTCTCGATACAAATACATTGTGTGTGTTACAATTGTACTCATTGAGACGGTAGAAAACTGTGTTTCAATAATTAATAATGTTTAAAATACAAACAATATTGAAATGCATATTAAAATACAACAAAATATAGAAAACATAATGAGCGTGTCTTGAAAAGGGATTTGTTCCTGTCATGATAAAAAACAAGTAATATAGACAAAACAAATTTAAAGTTAACTTTTACTAAGGTCAACAAAGACAAATTTTATTTTAGGTACTTTTTTATTAAATAATTACAATTATTGTAAATACAGTAACATAACCCAAGCGTTGAAACAGCTCTTCTATCACATAACCTATAACATAAAATCAGCTGTTCTATGAAATCGTATGTTGAATCTTTTTTTAAGCCAGGTGGGAAGAAATGAATATATTGCATACCTTGGTCATTTTGTGAAAAGTTTTTCTCCTATATAAAACTAAAATAATTCCGTATTAAATTTAATTATTTAGTTAATATTTTAATAAACTGTATTAACCTCTAGAACCATGCACTACAAGATATAAACATGTATTTCAACTTGAGTAGATATATAAAAAATATTTTACTAACGATTGGAAATTTTATATATGTATATATATATATATATATATATATATATATAAACAATATAGGTTTTATAGGTTTTATATATATAAACAACATAGGTTATTCAAATACAAGAATATTTATTAATTTATATCCAAAGCTTTTCGTTGGCAAACAGTACCAACATCATCAGGAATGAAAATTACAATAATTTGCCAACGAAAAGCTTTGGATATAAATTAATAAATATTCTTGTATTTGAATAACCTATGTGGTTTTAAATATATATATATATATACGTTTGAGTGTGTATATATATATATATATATATTAAAACAACATTGGTTATTCAAATACAAGATTATCTATTAAAAGCATTTATATTAAAAGCAATTTATATTAAAAGCATTTCATTGGTAAACAGTACCGACATCACCAGGAATGAAAAATACAATAATGCAAGATATAATTTAATTTCTAAAATTAATAATAATACAGTATGGACTTCATATTTATTCATAGGCCATGAAATAAAAAATATCAAAAAATTATTTAAAAATACAAATATCAAAATTTCATACAAAACTAATAACAAAATAATAAACATAATAAATAATAATTAAAGAATAAAAATATGATACAACTCACAAATATACAATTTTTTTATTTCAAACGCGTTTCAACGACTAATTTGTGAGTTGTACCATATTTTTATTCTTTAATTATAACTTTCACTCACAAGCCAACTCGAATATTATTTATAATAATTAATAATAATAAAACAAAAAATATGCATGAAAAAGTTGGTGATTATAAATTATAATGCGAAAACTGTAATAAAACTTATATAGGTCAAACCAAGAAAAAATTAAAAGAAAGTTATAAGGAACATGTGAATGCCTATATAAATCCAAAAATAAATAAATAAAATTTTGCAAATCATTGTACTAATAAAAAGCACGAATTTCCAAATATTGAAAATATGAAGCTTATAAAGGAAATTAATAAGGGATTAGGAATGAATATATATGAAGCATTCGAAATATATAAACACAATAATAATAACAAATTAATAAAAGAAAAAATACAAATACATTCTAACTTTGATACTATATTCAATGTCTATAATGTTACAGCAACAAAATTACCTTGGCAATTTGAATAAATTTAGCAACAATTCGATCTAATTTAACATGTTTTAGGCCTTGCATTATTGTATTTTTCATTCCTGATGATGTTGGTACTGTTTACCAACGAAAGCTTTGAATATAAATTAATAAATATTCTTGTATTTGAATAACCCACGTTGTTTTAAATTATTAATCAAAAAACATATTATATATATATATATATATATATATATATATATATATATGAGAGTGTGAACTAATAGAAAGAAACGAAAAAAGAGGTTCAAGTGGTAAAATACCAACTTGAAATAAAGATCACGGAAGACATATGTGGGAACGTTACTGACTGAAAGCTCGTCGGGTCTTCAGGAAAGTAAAGTAGGTTAAAATGGTAAGAGGAGATGAACGAGACGTGGCCTGAATGGATAAACCCTCGTAAAGATTTCTAAATCATCGCATTTGTAAACAGTTGCAGCTAGAGAAATAAATTGCTTTCCTGTTGATCACAAATACTACTTGACTATTATCCGACGTTTATTAATAGATCATATTTATTACTTGAAAATGATAATAATCTTTGGGAAATAAATATTTGTAAGAGAAATTATTAGTAGAGAAAAACTATTTTGCTGAATAGGGTAAACTAAATATACGTTCGTAATCTGGTTGTATCGTATAGACAAACCCATATAACCTAAATAGAGAGTAGATACGCATAATGCATGCGAACCTATAAACGTGATGTTATTATACTAAGCATATGTCTCTCCACAAGGTTAGTACTTTAATCTTTGACAACAAATTAAGTAAAGCTTGTGAGTAAAGGTAATTAAATAAGATCGAACTTTAACTCTAAAACAATAATTTCTCCCATACGCGTTTCAATGCCAAACTACCCATCATCTAAGGGTATACCTACATTTCTACGTATAAATGATATAGTTTAGAATTTGTATAGTTCTATTTAATGACAAAGATGTTATTGAAACAGGTATGAGAAAATAATTATTTTAAAGTTGAGTAATTAATAGGTTATTGATTGTGTTGTTACTTATTATTCACGTATTCCTCCTTACCATACCTATATTTATATTATTTTATGTCTTTCATGAGAAAGTGTCTTTCCCCTTACCATACCTTATTCACGTATTCCCCTTACCATATCTTCATTTATATTATTTTATGTCTTTCATGAGAAAGTGTCTTTCCCCTTACCATACCTTATTCACGTATTCCCCTTACCATACCTATATTTATATTATTTTATGTCTTTCATGAGAAAGTGTCTTTCCCCTTACCATACCTTATTCACGTATTCCCCTTACCATACCTATATTTATATTATTTTATGTCTTTCATGAGAAAGTGTCTTTCCCCTTACCATACCTTATTCACGTATTCCCCTTACCATATCTTCATTTATATTATTTTATGTCTTTCATGAGAAAGTGTCTTTCCCCTTACCATACCTTATTCACGTATTCCCCTTACCATACCTATATTTATATTATTTTATGTCTTTCATGAGAAAGTGTCTTTCCCCTTACCATACCTTATTCACGTATTCCCCTTACCATATCTTCGTTTATATTATTTTATGTCTTTCATGAGAAAGTGTCTTTCCCCTTACCATACCTTATTCACGTATTCCCCTTACCATATCTTCATTTATATTAGTTTATGTCTTTCATGAGAAAGTGTCTTTCCCCTTACCATACCTTATTCACGTATTCCCCTTATCATATCTTCATTTATATTATTTTATGTCTTTCATGAGAAAGTGTCTTTCCCCTTACCATACCTTATTCACGTATTCCCCTTACCATATCTTCATTTATATTATTTTATGTCTTTCATGAGAAAGTGTCTTTCCCCTTACCATACCTTATTCACGTATTCCCCTTACCATATCTTCATTTATATTATTTTATGTCTTTCATGAATGAGTGTCTTATTGACTTAGAACATTAGTTAAGTCATAATTTTATATATTCACTCGCAAATCTTATATATTATTATAAATATTATATTAATATAAATTATTATTATATATTATAAATATTAAGATACGACGGTTGATATATAAGTCAAAAACATTTATTTTTAACATAACCGTGACGTTTCGACAGCTAGTTTGGCATCTTCATCAGGCCCTATTAACAGTACTTTAGAATCATCTAAGCTGGTGCGCTTAGATATGTCTTGCATCTCATGAATTTTGAATTCTGTCTAAGTGACAAATGTTTTTTTCATATGCTGATATATAATGGTTATGTTTGTATCAACCAAAACTAGAGTCAAACTAAGCGTTATGGTTTTAAAATATGATGGTTTCTTTTTATTATTATTTTAACTATTGAAGTATCAATGCAAACATCAACCCTTTATTTTTGCGGACACAATTAAATAAAAGAGATAAAGATGGTGAAAAAATAAGAAGGACGACAAGGGGTATCTTGTCCTACAACTTGCCAAATATAACAGATATTTATTGTCCTTATTTACAAGTTTCGTTTTAAACTATTTATTGTTATTTTTGTTACGTAAATATTGTTTAGTTTTATTTACAGTTATTTCTTTGTTGTTATATAATAATTTGGTTTTTATTTTACTCCTTTAAATGTTTATTGTTTTTTGGCACTATTACCTTGATTGGCGATGATAACCAAAATTGATTTGGAGAAAAAAGTGCAAATGGAGAATCTATAGTTCAGTGTATTGAAATTTATCCCCCCCCCCTGAATCCAACCACAAACTCGTGACTCACGCGCAGATGACTAGCTTCAGACGGACGGCTTGGTGCCACGACCCGTGGTACCAGTCTGTAAGGGTCTTACGACTCGACTGTAAGGCCTGAACTGGTGACCAGTCTCTAGGACGAGACGAACTCCAACCAGATAGGCCTACTTTGGTTTCGACCGATTTTTCACAACTAAATATTAACGCAAACAGTCAAATGTATCCTGGATTTGGATATACACATCCTCTCTTCACGGAGTCACTTCTGGTGAGACACTGGTGGAGACACTGCCCACGCGGCAGCATGTTTTTTCCTTTTTCCTTATATCTGAGGACCATTATAGCCATTCTTTATCCCTACCTAGGTCTATGTGTCTTTCCTCACACGTTTTCCTAAAAATGCGGGCGACGATATAGACACCTTCCTTCGTCCCAATTGAAAGCATGCGGTTCCATATTTTTTTTCACTTGTTCTCTACTCAGATACTGTAGAAAGGTTTTGTAAAACACAGAAATTTTAATAATAACTTAAAGCAACTGTGCTGTAGTTTATAATTTAAATTTTAAAAAACCTCTTGGACCTCAAAAACGTTTTATTTATATCATGATACAGGCCCCAACATTTCGATTTCAAAGCAATCATTTTCAGAGGAAATTACTACAAGACTAAAAGTAATTTCCTCTGACGATTATTGCTTTGCAGTCGAAATGTTCATTAGGACTTAAATTAATGGTTGTTGTGGCTTATTTAGAATTAGCAATTTTACTTCTGATAAAAATGAAAGTCCTTCTTACACCCTGGGACTCCTTAAAATAACAACATCGGATAAGAGAGGGGAGATACTTTTGCAAAAATTTTAAATTTTCAAAATCTCCCAGCTTATACGTTTAAGTATAGCGCTAAATTTCCGAAATATAAAAGGAGTTGCTTGGAAGCCGATAACCTATACTTTCACGCCATCTGTTTGTTTATATTGTAGTTAGATCGCGTCAAATACAGACAAATTGCTCTGAATAAACTAAGACCTGTAAATAACTTTACTTTATTATTTGTTACGTCACGCACGTGGCCTACATAAACCAATAAATTATGCATGCGTACGCTCGGAATTCCATTCTTTGCAAACTGTAATATATTACAATCACGCGCTTTCGTGATAAATTTTGAGCATGGTCCTTACTGCTGTTCGTGTAATCTTTGTAATTCCTTCCTTAATTAATATTCATTATGACGTAATTACACAAAGGTTGAGGGAATACATTTTGTGCTTACATAAGGTTTACGTTCATTGTTGTAAAACCGTGCCGCAGTGTTTGGGAAAACTAGAGGCATTATTGAAAAAATCGAGAGCTTTGTAAAAGAGTTTTTGTGTTCACGTGGCAATCTATTCTACTCCTACGTTAGCAATCGACTTTATGGCTGCCTCCAACAATTGTGCGTTCAATGAGGCGGGGAATCATCTCGGTAGAGGATTATCACGACCAGGTTGTTGAGGAGTGCGATCTACTGTTCATAAGACGCTAAAAGTAGATTGCCACTTTTCTAAAGAGGGTAAATTGAGGGTAAATAAGGGAGAGGAACGATAAAGAAAACCTGTGGAGAAATAAAGGGGTGATGGGCTGTATCAAGGAGTACTGGGGGGGCTAAAGCATAAAATCTACGGGGGAAATGGTTCTTAGCAGACCGTGTGGAAAGTATACATACGTTTCCCACAAATTTAAAATGGGAAATGGTTTATAATATATATACAGTATATATATTTACAGGCGAGCTGTGTGTGTTTATGTGTGTTTGTTTGTGTGTATGTCTGTGTGTTTATATATAATTAATAAATTAAAAATATTTCAAAAACAAGAATACTTTTTTAATACATATATTATTCAAAGCTTTTCGCCTATAAAACAGTACCAGCATCTTCAGGAAAATAATTATGAGACAAAATAATTGAAACAAATATAATTGAGATAAAATTATGTAACAAAATAATTATACTGAATAATTAAATATTGAAAAGATATTTTGCTGGTTGGCTAGAATGTTAATTAATTTAGACTAATACAATAATAAAAGAATGTATTTCATTCTGTGGCTCACTAAACGTGCGTAGTTATCCTTGGACTTCTTTACGGTTGGCATGATGGTATTCTTGGAATCGCCTTCTCTCTCGCTGCACCTCGAAGATTGTTCGGTTCCTCGACTCGCTTGTTCACCACACCCCGTACTAACAGGTCCTACCAACGTCGTTTCCTACAACCCAGACCCCGTACTAACACGTCCTACCACTGTCGTTTCCTTCAACCCAGACCCCGTACTAACACGTCCTACCCCCATCATTTCCTTCAACCCAGACCCCGTAGTAACACGTCCTACCACCGTTGTTTCCTTCAACCCAGACCCCGTACTAACAGGTCCTACCACCGTCGTTTCCTTCAACCCAGACCCCGTACTAACACGTCCTACCACGTCTTATATTCTGTCTAAGAAATAATTTTTATGTTACAATGTAGGCCATATATACTCTTACCTATGCAATTGCAACGTCTTAAAAAAGGCTTATTTAGCACTGACGAGATTAACCAAAAAACACAAAACGTATATATATATATATATATATATATATATATATATATATATATATATATATATATTAAAACAACATAGGCTATTCAAATACAAGAATATTTATTAATTTATATCCAAAGCTTTTATGCAATGTAATTTTCATTCCTGATGATGTTGGTACTGTTTACCAATGCAAAGCTTTGGATATAAATTAATAAATATTCTTGTATTTGAATAACCTATGTTGTTTTAAATTATTAAACAAGAAAACGTATTTTATATTTATATATATATATATATATATATATATATATATATATAAAGAACTAAGTCAAAATACAAATACAAGAATTATAATTGAATTTACAATTCAAAGCTTAATTATAATTCTTGTATTTGTATTTTGACTTAGTTCTTTATTAATACACAAGATTACATATTGCGATATTTATATATATATATATATATATATATATATATATATATATATATATATATATATATTAAATTAGAAACACTTTTTTTCATTTATTCACTTATTACTTATACCTAAACAAGAATCTCACTTGGTAAGATCTGAGAATTGTATAGGCCTATATTTATTACATATCAAATATTTGATAGAAAGGCAAAAATAATATGATGAATCAATTATATCAGGGTGAAAAGAGGTATCAGACAAACAAACCTTACTTTGGGCGTTAAAACGTTAACGGAATATTTGCAAAAGCACTTTAAACAGAAATCAGTATTAAACTGATAGAAGAATTATATATACCAGTGTCAGGTTCTAATTATTGGAGTAGCAAGACAAGGCATAATATTATCACGTTCATTCAAACATTCAGTTCTGCTACGGAGAAACCCTATAACGACATTAGTAAATGCCTCCTGAATATCAAAGTAATCAACGTTAATTATTATCAATGTTCAAAAAGTCGCCGTATCAATAAGTATTCTGATTTTACAGACAAAAACGTTTATAAATTATTTGGTAACAATAATTTACTTCTAATATTAATGATGCGAGGGAGTGGTACGACGCGTACACAATACAAAATTCAAAAGGTCAAATTCATATTGTTTGGTCCATTGTCTGGTATTTGCCTATAGAAATGAAACATTATTCATTTCAAAAGCTCGAACCTAAAACTACTCATGAGGATTCTAATGGTATTCCATTGTATCGGTACTTTAACAAATAATGAAATGATTTTCACTTATGTGACTCTTTCTGATGTTACTTATTGTTTCTGACGTTAGGGAAAACAAACGCGCGTGCCGGCGCGCGCGCACACACACACACACTCACACACGCACACGCACACACACACACACACACACACACACACACACACACACACACACACACACACACACACACACACACACACACACACACACACACATACACACACACACACACACTCACGCACACGCGCACACACACACACACACACACACACACACATCACTTCGTGTTCCATGCCCCCGAGTTTAGCACCAACACGTACGAGGAAGCATCCATTATTCTAGAATCAATAAATCCTAAACTGATTGTTACAGCCAACATGATTGAGCCATGCTCGCGCCTGGATGGTTACAGCCAGTTGCCTTGTTATTCCGCTCCATTCCCTACTCAGACGTCACTCGACTTGCTTCATAGCTTTATTTGCGTCACATAGCTACTTGCAGTCACGTTGTTACGTCATCGTTTCTGATTCGCGGAACAAATTCCCCTGCAGTTAGTGTCACTTCTACACACACTACACAAGAAACGTAAAGAATTTAATGATACTAAGGGTTGTTTGTAATATGGTTACTGCCAAATTAAACCCTGGCCACTTTACTCCCCGATCACCCAGTCAGGTTATTTTGCTTCCAGCTGATTTCCGTGCTATTTTTTTCTTAATTAGGATATTTCTAGTTCTATCTGTATTACATCCAACTAACTTCTTTTCACGACGGGCAGTTTTTGTGTACTTTTATATGTAATATATATACTTGTACAAATTTGACATTTAACAGCCTGATAATTAAAGTCGGTCTTCTAAAGCTCAAAAATAGGAGCACTCAAAAATTGAGCAAATGATTAATAAGCTCTTGATGGTCGACTGGAAATATCAAGTCATAAGTGAAAACAAGAAAACAGTGTTGCTACGTTATACACACACACACACTGCAACGTCGCCGCCTCTGTTCCGCTTCGCTGTTGTTGCAGAATTTATTTATTTATTATATATTTATATATCTGCTGGCCGTTTCAACACACACACACACACACACACACACACACACTCACACACACACTCACACACACACACACACATACATATATATGTATGTATATACAATCAATATATATATATATATATATATATATATATATATATATATATATATATATATACGTATACAAAAATATTACCACCTCATACAAACTCACGTCCTCTGTACTTCACTCATTCTATTTTATATCGTTCCTATATATCTATCTATATGTCGTTCCTGCTAAACGCTGACTTTTTCCCCCTATTCCTATTAAAATGGTATCATAATGTCCTTTAACTAGTCATGTCACATCCCACATAACTCTTTCCTTACCTTTTTCTGCAAGTTATACTTCCATTACATAAACTTCCAGTCGTGGCTCTTCTCCCCTTTATCCTGCAACACAGAGTTTTATCTCCCTACCACATTACTCTCCTATCCTTCGCATGGGATAGTAGTCTCACTGGCTTAAACTCTTAAAGCTACAAGAACACTAATCCTGCCTAACCTCCAGAACTCTCTGTTTACCGACACAGCTTTAACACGTTATCTGTGTTACTACTGCCACATATAGCTCACATTTTAGTGTTGATATATTCTTGTTTTTTGGAGCGGTAAAACTAAATACAACCAAAGGCTTTTAGAAAAATATTTCTCCAATTATGAAAGAAATTTAAATATACATAATGTAAAATGTAGCAATAAAACTGATACAAAACACCGTTTGCTTATTTTTTTATTTTTAAAGTTTAATATAACTTCTAAGATGGTTATAATTCCTATAATGGTTACAGGCTTCTGTCGTCTTACTTTAAGCCTGGTTTTGTTTTTGTAAACGCATTTTCAAGGTCGCCAATTTAAAAACACTAACAGAAATAAAATTTTATTTGTTATTATTGAAAAAGCTATATCTTAGAGAAATAATAAACAGCTCGTTTAAGGTAGTTCACTATATTTGATTGGTAATCAAAGAAATATTAAACAGTGCAGTGAAAGTAGATCACTTTATTTGATTGATATTCAGAGAAATAATAAACATTGCATTGTAGATAGATCACTATATTTAATTCATATTAAGTAAAAAATATTGCATTGTAGGTAGATAGCTATATTTGATTAATAATAATTAGACATTGTAATATTAGTCCGTGTACTTTGTGTTGATAACATTCATGTAAAAACGGTAGTTGCAAAGTTAAAGAGTAAAATAAAATGAGAGTAAAATGAATCAAGACAAAAAGCCAGATGAAAATACCATACCATGATATACGATTAGCGTAATATATGATTAGAATAAAGTACCTGGAAATAAAAAACGTATATTCAGATGTTATTTCAATATAAGGACCAAACTAAGCCTTGACCTACATCGTTTTGTCTTTAATTAATTTAATCCTACTGTGTAAATTTATTCCAAGTAAAGAAATCGAAATTCACTTCATTCAATTCCTTATATTAGTGTACACTTTTCTTATTATATCTAAATCAAATTTTCAATCATTAGTAAAATACTTTTTATTTATCCATTCAAGTTCAAAAACATTTTTTTAAACTTGTAGTGGATGACACTTGAGAGTAATGCAGTTTTTAAAATATTAATTCATAATTAAATTTAATAATGAAATTATTTTAATCTTATATGCGAGAAAAACTTTTCACAAAAGGGACAAGGTATGCAATATAATTATTTCGTCCAATTTCGCTTAAAATAGGTGATAACATGTTTTCATAAAATAGCTGACTCTATGTTATAGGTTATGTGGTAGAACAGCTGTTTTAACGCATAGGTTATGTTACTTTATTTATAATAATTGTAATTATTAAATAAAATGTAATCCTGCTTTTTATTTATTTTTGAATGTTTTTATCGTTTCAGCTATAATATTTCCTCTATAAAGGTAAGACAAAATTCTGAAATTTGTCATAGAGTTGCAAAACGTCAGAGCGGCTTCTGCGTTAAACACACAGTGACTAAACCGACCGTTACCGCCAACCAGCCATAATAACGGATCGATACGGACCATGTTTTCACAACGTTGCCTCAGGTACGCCTCCCCAGCGACACCAGGCGCCGACGTGAACCGGCTAGCATGTTTTCCGTTCCGTTAGTACACGAGTGGTTGCTGTGCGGACCAGTCTGCGTCCAGCTGTTGGGGTGAGCTGGCGTCAGTACGGCATTCCGTGACGTCGATGGGATATCCGCCGCCCCCGACAGTGGAAGGGGGCGGCGCCCCACGCGGCGGAAAGCTTAGCCTTATCAATTCAAGATTAATTTCTTTTTAGTTGCGTTAGTGAGCATATAGTTCTTATTTTTAGAGATTTGTGTTCGGTCCGTTAGCGTAGTATACAGGTAAGTTTCCAGTAAGCTGTATAAAATAGTTCACAATTTACAGATTTTGCATCATTGCAGTTTATAAATCAAATCAAATTTATAAAATCCATTTTTTTTACAAACTAAAAGTTATTAGAAATTTGCAGTCTAACTGTTGATAAAAGTTTTTGCAAACCTCGAAAAAATACGGTTAATTAAGAAGGTATAATGTTTAATTTATGTTTCAATAAAAACTAATAAACTCTTCATCAGCAGTAGAGTTTCATTTGAAACTCATTTTATTTACACCTTCTAGTGAATGATAGAAGCTTGGTCATTAAAATTTACATAAATTTTTAATCTATACAACTTTTCTAATCAGTTTTGTTATGATTATTGTAATGTTGGGTGTATTGTTAATTATATTATTAGTTATATTGTTTGTATGATTTAGAACTTTATTTCTTTGTTACTTACCCATATTTTATTTTTTTAACATTAATGGTGCCCCGTTAATAGATTATCTCTAAATGGTTAAGCCCGTAAAAAATAATGATCGTAGTTCACCTCTTACCCACAAACGTAAACTCAAAATAGGAACGTGAGGAATTTAGGACGAATTCCTGACTTAAAGAAATAGCTTATTAGTGCTGACTTCATTTACCTCAGATCTTTGCTATTTGGATCCAGTTAAAGACGTCTGCAGTGTCTATGCTAATGTTAATAGGCAGTACTTCTAAATGGCAGTAAGGCTGCTATATGACCTTACAAATATTTATGAGTATCCTCTTGTTTTGTCCTAGCTTCACACACTGCTCGCCCTGTAATTCCTTCTCGTCCACCACCCCGTACTACCCTGCACTCTGCTTGCCCTACAGGTACCACGTGACCTATGCAGGTAGACCATGCTCAACCTTTTTGGCTCTAAACTCCCAGCATAGTCCTCCTCGCTTTGGCCACCCTATGCACCCTGCAAATCTCAAATTTACTGCATCACAAAGTTTTTTTTAGTGCAACAATAGCAGCTACATGTATAGAGCTTAATTAAGTTATGTCTGTAATATCATTAAAACCTGTCGTCGCCCTTACAGGAAGGTAGTATTTGAAGAATAGATCTCCCTTAAAGTTAACCTCAATCATAATAGGATATATTTTCGTCTAAACATTCGTTGAAACACAATATTTGGAGTAGTTTATATGTATTCCTTCTCGTAAGGTTTTTCCCACTAGTATTATTTATTCAAGTTATTTAAAGATTTTACGTACATAATTATTTGTTTATGTATGTATATGTCTGCCTGTGGTATGTGTGTGTGTGTGGTTGTTTTTGTTTGTATGTGTGTTTTTGTATGTGTGTGTGTGTGTGTGTGTGTGTGTGTGTGTGTGTGTGTGTGTGTGTGTGTGTGTGTGTGTGTGTAAGTGTTTGTGTGTGTGTGTTTTTATGTGTGTGTGTTTTTTTTGTGTTTGTGTGTGTGTGTGTGTGTTGTGTATGTTTATTTTATTATTGTATCTGTTACAAGAAACAGTTATATCCCGAGTTAATAGACTGACGTCACTTTTGACCTTTGCGACTTCCTCCCCAAATTCACCCTGACGTCAAATGTCACTTCAATTACTTCCTCTAGTTAATTTACTGTATGTATTTCTTTTGGGAATAATATATATATATATATATATATATATATATATATATATATATATATAACTCACACTTTAAAGTACTTAAACAAGAATCATACTTGGTAAATTTGTGGTTCAACATTCGAGAACTAATAATTACGTGTTCACATTTATAGTATTTGTAGAAGTCTTCTACACGTTAAAGCGTAAGTGATAACTGAATACAAGAAAACACTATTGCCCTAATTAATTGTTCTAAGCTTTTTCGTCAATTTAATACCAAAGTGTCATATCTATGTTCAAGTACTATATCGTTATGATATAAGAAATCACTATGAAAACAATTGTTTTATTTGGTCAGTTTGTCTTATTAAATTATTGTGTAGTAGAGTTTTTGTGAACTATTTAAATATTTACTGTTGTCGATGAGTATTTATTACATTGAACGTTTTTTAACTAAAACATTTACTACTAACATACATTTTTTATACTCTGAATTTAACAATGATCCAGCTAGGTTTTATCTGTAGAGCAAACAGAATGAACTCCTAGCAAATTAATAGTTGTTAGTGTTAATTCCAATTACCTTACAAACTTTGTTCATTTCACATACTTGTTAGTAATTGGCTGCCTTTAATTTCCAAGCAAAAAGTATTTCAAAATATGTTTATACTCAATTTTTATTTATTTGTCTTCACTATATGCTTACCTAATATTTCATTTTCTCTTCGTATCTGTTCCTTTATTTTTCTCTTCCAAACGAGATTTCCTGTCAACAGTACGATATGATTAACAATTTTGTTACCCTTGTTTTCTTCCTCCTATTTTCCTTTATTACTCTCCAAATAGATTCTAATTACCGGTCCAAACGGAAGTTAAATAAAATGATTGTCAAGTAACATCCTGTTATCGACTTTACCGACCTCATTCCCTTTACTCGACGTCGTTTTATATAAAAATACTTTTCCAATACAACCCTTCAGAGTCATCAACTGTCAACTTCAGTAGAACTACCCCTCCCTGATGGATCAGGCAAATCGTTGTGATTTTATATTTATTTTCATCTAGTTATAATGATTATTTTATATTCTAATTAAACTACTACTAATAATGACTCCCTTTTATAGCACGTGACATTATGTAGAAGAGTCACGTTTGAGCTGCGTCATTTGGCCCATGTCGTATTCGGGGATGATAATGTGGTCAATCACCCATTTTTACTTTAGGATTGATAATATGTTCTTAATTATTACGCTAGTGGACAAGAGGGTTGAGAAAGCACACAGAATCTTTTCTGTGCCTTTAGCTAAGTACACAAATGCTATACCCGCTTGACCATGATGCCACTTTCTACATTAAACTTCTTCATTAATATTACCTCCTAAAATTATGACGTCACTCTAAAGCCTTGCCAAAAGCAGACATTCAGAAAGGGGTTTCTCGTTATGGCTTTTCGATAAATTACTCTCCATAAGTGTTATAGTATTTTAGAAATATTTTTCGATAAAATAGCAACGAAATTTGTTTCGTGAACTTGAAACAAATTTTAATTTTTAATCTTTCATAATCAATTTTATAATCGAGTACAATCCGGAT
>JBAIZL010000010.1:34728049-34735549 GCA_036971475.1 Prosapia bicincta | reverse complement strand
GCTGTGTCAAAGTCTGTCCTCATGTTCCTCTACCAGTGTGATCGTCATATCCAGCATGGCTTCTAAATCCATAGCACACAGTGTGTGTGTGTGTGTGTGTCAGTTTGTGTGTCTGTTTGTGTGTGTATGTGTGTCTGTTTGTGTGTGTGTGTGTGTGTGTGTGCGCGCGCGCGCGCGTGTGTGTGTGTGTGTGTGTGTGTGTGTCCGGAAAGTTAGAGAGCGCACAACTCTATCATGACGAGCCATGTGAGACTTCCCATAGAAGGTGGACACTGGAGCGTCTACCATTACTACGCACTAAACTCCCACTGCTTTGACTATATCCCCAAGGAACAGATGATAGGTGTCACTTCGAGGAGGGAGCATTAGTTTTTCCATTGATTTCGGTTTCTCCACTTCCCCCTTGTTGATAAAACAAGTTATGGTGTTCGAAACCTCTCCTCTTTCTTACTGGATGGTCCAGTAGTATAATCATATTCTTTTTTCTCATAGTGCGTCGTCTTCCTCTTCCCGGATCGTTCGGGAATCTTTTATCCTGACTCAACCTGATGCTTACGTTCTTTTGCATCAGTCTAGGAAACACCGAGTATTCCCTCGACGTAGCCTCGACTTTCTACCGAGGTTCCACCTTTCTTCTTCTACCCTTAGCTCCTTTACGACTGCTGTGTCAAAGTCTGTCCTCATGTTCCTCTACCAGTGTGATCGTCATATCCAGCATGGCTTCTAAATCCATAGCACATAGTGTGTGTGTGTGTGTGTATGTGTGTCAGTTTGTGTGTGTATGTGTGTCTGTTTGTGTGTGTGTGTGTGTGTGTGTGCGTGCGCGCGCGCGTGTGTGTGTGCGTGTGTGTGTGTGTGTTTGTGTGTGTGTGTGTGTGTGTGTGTGTGTGTGTGTGTGCGCGCGCGCGTTTGCGTGTGTGTGTTTGTGTGTGTGTGTGTGTGTGTGTGTGTGTGTGTGTGTGTGTGTGTGTGTGTGTGTGTGTGTGTGTGTGTTTTGTGTGTTGTGTGTGTGTGTGTGTGTGTGTGTGTGTGTATGTGTGTGTGTGTGTGTGTACGAGCAGGCTACTTCTAGCGGAAAGTCAGGAAAGTAAAATATAACACTGCATTAGTTCCATTAACACACACAATTAAAATTTTTAATTTCCATTTAAAATTTGATAACCATAACCTATAAAAGAAATTAACTAAAATTAATAGAAATAGACAACCCTAATAAACCCTCTATAGGATGGTTCACTAGTAGTACTAATATTTTCACTGCTATGGTGGGCTTTCCTTGACGCAACATCCTATCTAGTTCCTACAAAGCTTTAATGAGAAGCGAGCAATTATATTCCGTGTGAAGCAATTTACGATGCGGGGAAAGCCGCTTAGTTATTAAAATGTTGCTTTAGAAATTAAGGACATATAGGTTACATATATCTACTTAGATCCTGGCCTTAAGAGATCCTTTGAAATGTAATAAAAACAAATATTATCCATTTAGACATAATGTTGCCATAATATATGCGAGTGTTATATATACCTATGTTATTTAGATGTCACCTGTAAAAACATGATTTAAAATTAAAAAAACAATGCCGACTGTTGGATGTAAAAGCAACAACCTCTAAGCTAAATATTTTAAAATTTTATTTCGATTTTGTTTCATTAGTTTTTTTTAATTATTTTGACTGAATAGTGTTTTGTAACCTGTTTTTAGACGTGAGTTGTGTTGTTTATTCAAGCAATTATTTAGTAAGTGTAGTTTGTCCTTTTCATTCTCTTTTGATGGTTCTTTTACGTCGTGGGATTATTCTATGTCCACTAATCACCGTTTGAATTTAAATAATTCCCTGACTTTAAATAAGTTATTACTTAGAATTATTTTTTGTCGTTTTTTTTTAGCGTGATTTTTTTCTTGATCGACAACAACGTGTGGTAGCGCACAGGTAACTACATACAAACAGATTATATTTTCTGCAAAATTAAATGAATGGTTCGAACGTAAGGTGGACAAGTCTATACTGAATGTAGGTGTCTGAACGTATTCTAACTAGAACTGCATCTTTCTTCATTAGACGTAAAATTTCTCTTTTTTTAAGAGTCAGTCAGTCAATCATGATGAAGTGGGGTTGATAGCCCTTGAGGCTATCAGCGTCTGGCTGTAGAGACAATGAGGGCAAGAATACGTTAGGAAAGGCTTTTGGTATGAGTGCTGGATCTGAGGATGGATGCGTACAATGGCAGGACTGTATGGAAGTGTAAGCCATTTTCGTTCTGTGGGACATCGTTTATTCAACTCTTGAGATTTCTGGCTAACTAACTTTGCCATTTTTCCGTCTTTAGTTTTTCATATGTAAGTATGTGAGGGGGTGTGTGGCATAAACTTGTAGAAGCTATACAAATTAAATATATACAGAGATAAGGAAAATGCAATGAGTTAGTACACAGATAGACTAAAGAAACTAATTTGTAGTTAACAAAAGGAACTTATAACTAGAAGGGGCCTCTGAGACTGTCTTACTGCTAACAAAACGCACTTAATTCTACACTTTTAGATGGAACGGATAAATGAAGCCTTAAAAGATATAAGCATAAACCATTGTAGCTAGTACAGTTGTACTTTAACTATATATAAAAGAAAAGTAATCTTTTACCTGCCGCAGGGCTGGATGCAACCTTAGGTGACAGGGGGTAAGAGTGACGGAGAGTAATGGTGATTGAGAATAAGGGCCACGGAAGTAAGGGTGACGGAGGGTAAGGGAGACGGAGGTTAATAGCGATTTAGAATAAGGGCCACGGAGGTAACGGTGAGGGACAGTAATGGTGATTGAGAATAAGGGCCACGGAAGTAAGGATGACGAAGTGTAAAGGAGACGGAAGTTAATGGTGATTGAGAATAAGGAACACGGGGGTAAGGGTGGTGGAGAATAATGGTGATTGAGAATAAGGACCACGGATGTAAGGGTGACGGAAGTTAATGGTGATTGAGAATAAGGACCACGGAGGTAAGGGGGACGGAGACTAGTGGTGACTGAGAATAAGGGCAACGGAGGTAAGGGTGACGGAGGATAAGGAAGGCACAGATTAATGGTGATTGAGAATAAGGACCATGGAGGTAAGTGAATCGGAGAGTAGTAGGGATTGAGAATAAGGGAAACGGAGGTAAGGGTGACGGAGGGTAAGGGAGACGTAGGTTATTGGTGATTGAGAATAAGGACCACGGAGGTAGTGGTGATTGAGAATAAGGACCACGGAAGGTAATGGAGACGGAGGTTTTGGGTGACGGAGGGTAAGGGTGATGGAGAGTATGTGTGAAGGAGGGTAAATGAATAACGGAAAGTAAGGATGATCGTTGGAAGATAATACGAGTAAGGAGACGTTATGGGGGATCGAGGAGAAGCTTTTAAACGAAATAAATCACTTTTAGCTGCACAGTTAGAACATCAGGACAGACTTTACAGATGGGCATGTGGCCTGTTAAACGACAGAGCGCACTGCTCCAATGAATCAAACGTAATGTAGACGTCGTGCTTGTGGCAGGACAGATGCAACTGGAACAGCTCTGTGATTATAATCGCTATACTGGGTCGCAGTTTCTGCTGAATCGATACTTAGAATGAAAGCGAAGAGTTCAACTGGAAAATTTACGATAATGGTTCTTTTGACACACTTTGCCGCACTCACACACGAACAGATTTCTAAAGGAAAAAGTTGTTTATTTATATACCTACAGTTGTTTACTGTAAATACCCTATTCTTCAAAAATCTTAAGATTTACAAGTAATGGTAAAAATCAGAACGCTTCTGTGACCATCGCATATTTTGAACTTTTACAGTTATACTTTAAAAAACTCTCTCTCTCTCTCTCTCTCTCTCTCCTATTTATCTATATATTAATTTATCTCTATCTCTATCTATATATTTATCTATCTATCTGTATCTCTCGATTTTTCTCAATGCATCCATCCATCTATCTATTTATCTACCTATCTGTCTATATATCTATCTCTCTATCCCTCTTTCTCTTTGCGCATTAGGGAAGTGCTCAAACTTGCTGAGTAATAGTAAACCTCCAAACGGAAGTTTAGCATTTAATTTGGAATGTTACGTAAGCCACCGCAAAGCGAGTTACGTATTTACTAGAGCGAGTTTGACGACAGCCTGAACACGTGTGTGTATAAAGCCCGTATTGCGTATGCAAATTGGACCGAACCAGTGTTTGCGCAGCTGGACGTGTGTTGACATGTAGCTTATTTGTACTGTACTACATACTGTCGTAAAGGAAAACGTAAAGAGAAACAGATTCCTTAAAATAAGTTACAATACGTAACGTATGTAGTAAGAGTCTCTATTTGTTTCTCATTACAACGTTTTACAACTTTCCTTTTTTTAAAAACGTATTTCTTACATATAAAACTAAAATTATTAATTGAATTTAATTAATGAAATATTAATTAACAAACCTGTATTAACATCAGTTCTCATTCATTACAAGTTTAAAATAATGTATTTGAACTTGTGTGGAAAAAGTAGTTTACTAACAATTAAAAATGTTTACATGACATACTTACACACACACACACACACACACATATATATATATATATATATATATATGTGTGTGTGTGTGTGTGTGTATATATATATATATATATATATATATATATATATATATATATATATATATATATATATATGTATTATATTAAATACGGTGATATGTTTTCTTGTATATATATTTAATAAATTAAAAATATTTCAAAAACAAGAATACTTTTAATGAATATATTTATTCAAAGCTTTTCGCCGACAAAATAGTATCAGCATCTTCAGGAAGATCTTAGCCACACACGCAATCAAAAACAAACACACATTCCCCACATTAGAAAACATACACCTAATAAAAAAAGTTCAAAAAGGCTTCAAAATGACAATCTGGGAACAACTAGAAATTTATAAAAATAAAAATAACATCATCAACGAACAGATACAAATAAAATCAAAAAACGACAAATTATTCAATCTAATAGACAGTATAAACCCCAAGACAAACGCTAAAAACTCGCACAGTGCAGTGAAACTAAAAATAGAAGTTAACGGTACATCAAGGTCAACAGCAGATTCCACACAGCTCGCAGTCCAAAATACGTTCAGTATGCCGGAAGATGGAGGCACTTTCTAGTCTCTGAAAGCGCTCGCATAAATACCAAGTAAGATTCTTGTTTAAGTACATAAGTGAAAGTGATATATATATATATATATATATATATATATATATATATATATATATGATAAGGAGTTATTATCTGGAGTACATACGTTCATTTTGAGTACATCCGTTGACTCCCTCTTCTACTGTTGTTAAATTCACCTCGCCAATGCTAGATGAGATTCTAGCGAAACGTCGGAACTGCGATTTGTGCACTTCAAATTGAACGGATGTACTTCAGATAATAACTCTTCATCACACTTTTCCATCCGTGAAGGAATACGTAGCAGCATATACATATATATAATACGTTTTCTTCTTTAATAATTTAAAACAACATAGGTTATTCAAATACAAGGTTATTCAAATATTAATAAATATTCTTGTATTTGTATAACCTGTGTTGTTTTAATATATATACATATATATATATATATATGAGTGGGAACTGATAGACGAACTTGAAAATACTGTAAACTGTGTTACGTACGAATCAAAAGGTTAGGCAAACATAATATGGCCGCATTAGGATCCAACCACTTACTTACTCTTATCTTACCCTAGATCGCAACTACTCACTTTTAATGTCTGAATCGGCCGGGTGTGGAAATCGTACCTGTAATGTTAACCACTGTACATGTTCAGGACATTCTTTCTTTAGCCACTGATTCAAGTTCAATAAGGCTACATGTGTAAGACATGTGTTAATTTATCTAATTACAATTGTAAACACTTTGTTCTTACGGGTGTTACAATTACTCACGCCATGATCATCAGTGAAACTGCTACACCATCGCAGCTGCAACTCGTTTATAGTTGCGACTTTATGAACAGTTATCTATTAATTACGTAAATTTAAAACCCCCTAAATATTACTTACAAGAGATATAATGTTCAACAGTTTACCTTTATTCCACACTGCGGAAGAAAATGAAGATATTTGTTTATAATCCGGAACAAATCATCCCACTCCTTGTATATTTAATAATCAATATGCTTATAGAAGATAATTTATATTCATAGCACATCAGCGTGCGTCCAATGAAGCGTGTTTCAAATCCAACTGACACGCTTAATTAAGTTAACGTCATCTTAGAAAGTTCATCAAGTAAATTCTAACACAACTTTGTTATTTTTAGGTCAAATTTGACCTTCGATATTCCTTCATTGCGCAGCTGAAACTTTCCCACCATATCTTTGTATATTGTTCCTTAAAAATTCCTTATTCTTTCTCACACAGTTCCAAGTTCTACTTCATAACAAGTAATATATTTGTTTTTAATGGTAATGTCAATTCCTGCTGAGGTCAACAAAGAAAAAAAATTTCTATAATTTATTTTTATTAAATAATTACAATTAATATAAATAAAGTAACACAACATATGCTTTAAAACAGCTGTTCTACCACATAAACATATAACACATGTTTTATGAAATCGTATGTTATCACTTATTTTAAGCCAAGTGGGACGAAATAACTATATTGTATACCTTGGCCCTTCTGTAAAAGTTTGTCTCCCATTTAAAAATAAAATTAATTCTTAAAATTTATTTAGTGAATAAATATTTGAAAAGGCTGTACTAACAACAAGTTTCATCCACTACAAGTTTAAAAATATGTATTTGAGCTTGAATGAATGAATAAAATGTATTGAAAATTTGAACTACATATATATATATATATATATATATATATATATATATATATATATATATAAATATAAAATACGTTTTCTTGTTTAATAATTTAAAACAACACAGGTTATTCAAATACAAGAATATTTATTATTTTATATCCAAAGCTTTTCGTTGGCAAACAGTACCAACATCATCAGGAATGAAAATTACAATAATGTAAGCTATAGGCCTAAAACATATGTTTATTTAGAAATAGAATTGTTGTTAAATTTATACAAATTGCTAAATTTATTTTGTTGCTGTAACATTATAGACATTGAATTTTTTTTTTTTTTTAATTTAGAATGTATTTGTATTTGTTCTTTTATTAATTTGTTATTATTATTGTGTTTATATATTTCAAATGCTTCATATATATTCATTCTTAATCCCTTATTAATTTCTTTTATAAGTCTCATATTTTCTATTTTCAATGTCTATAATGTTACAGCAACAAAATAAATTTAGCAATTTGTATAAATTTAACAACAATTCTATTTCTAAATAAACATATGTTTTAGGCCTATAGCTTACATTATTGTAATTTTCATTCCTGATGATGTTGGTACTGTTTGCCAACGAAAAGCTTTGGATATAAAATAATAAATATTCTTGTATTTGAATAACCT
>JBAIZL010000010.1:34665549-34723049 GCA_036971475.1 Prosapia bicincta | reverse complement strand
ATTACGTAATATTGACAACAAGATGTTAGCTGATACTTAATAACATTAACGACAAATTTTAAGCTAATACTACGAATAATAACAATAAAATGAAGTCTAATACTACGTAATATTGACAACAAGATGTTAGCTGATACTTAATAACATTAACGACAAATTTTAAGCTAATATTACGAATAATAACAATAAAATGAAGTCTAATACTACGTAATATTGACAACAAGATGTTAGCTGATACTTAATAACATTAACGACAAATTTTAAGCTAATACTACGAATAATAACAATAAAAAGAAGTCTAATATTACGTAATATTGACAACAAGATGTTAGCTGATACTTAATAACATTAACGACAAATTTTAAGCTAATACTACGAATAATAACAATAACATGAAGTCTAATATTACGTAATATTGACAACAAAATGTACTCAATTACTACATAATATTACCAACAAATTTTTAGCTAATAGTAAATAATATTAACGACAAATTATACGCTAATACTACGAAAAATAACAATAAAATGTAGTCTAAAACTATGTAATATTGACAACAAAATGTACTCTATTAATACATAATATTAACAGCAAGATGTAAGGTAATACTAAATAATAGTAATGACAAATTATAAGCTAATACTACGATAAAATAACAACAAAATTTAGTCTAAAACTATGTAATATTGACAACAAAATGTACTCTATTAATACATAATATTAACAACAAGATGTAAGCTGATACTAAATAATAGTAATGACAAATTATAAGCTAATACTACGAAAAATAACAATAAAATGTAGTCTAAAATTATGTAATATTGACAACAAAATGTACTCTATTACTACATATTATTAACAACAAGATGTTAGCTGACACTAAATATCATTAATGGCAAATTTTAAGCTAATAGTACGAAAAATAACAATAAAATGTAGTCTAAAATTATGTAATATTGACAACAAAATGTACTCTATCACTACATATTATTAACAACAAGATGTTAGCTGACACGAAATATCATTAACGGCAAATTATAAGCTAATACTACGAAAAATAACAATAAAATGTAGTCTAAAATATGTAATATTGACAACAAAATGTACTCTATTACTACATATTATTAACAACAAGATGTTAGCTGACACTAAATATCATTAACGGCAAATTTTAAGCTAATACTACGAAAAATAACAGTAAAATGTAGTCTAAAATTATGTAATATTGACAACAAAATGTACTCTATTACTACATATTATTAACAACAAGATGTTAGGTAACACTAAATATCATTAATATAAAATTTTAAGCTAATAGTACGAAAAATAACAATAAAATGTAGTCTAAAACTATGTAATATTGACAACAAAATGTACTCTATTACTACATATTATTAACAACAAGATGTTAGCTGACACTAAATATCATTAATGGCAAATTTTAAGCTAATAGTGCGAAAAATAACAATAAAATGTAGTCTAAAACTATGTAATATTGACAACAAAATGTACTCTATTAATGCATATTATTAACAACAAGATGTTAGCTGACACTAAATATCATTAATGGCAAATTTTAAGCTAATAGTACGAAAAATAACAATAAACTGTAGTCTAAAACTATGTAATATTGACAACAAAATGTACTCTATTACTACATATTATTAAGAACAAGATGTTAGGTGACACTAAATATCATTAATGGCAAATTTTAAGCTAATAGTACGAAAAATAACAATAAAATGTAGTCTAAAACTATGTAATATTGACAACAAAATGTACTCTATTACTACATATTATTAACAACAAGATGTTAGCTGACACTAAATAACATTAATGGCAAATTTTAAGCTAATAGTACAAAAATTACAATAAAATGTAGTCTAAAACTATGTAATATTGACAACAAAATGTACTCTATTACTACATATTATTAACAACAAGATGTTAGCTGACACTAAATATCATTAATGGCAAATTTTAATCTAATAGTATGAAAAATAACAATAAAATGTAGTCTAAAACTATGTAATATTGACAACAAAATGTACTCTATTACTACATATTATTAACAACAACATGTTAGCTGACACTAAATATCATTAATGGCAAATTTTATGCTAATAGTACGAAAAATAACAATAAAATGTAGTCTAAAACTATGTAATATTGACAACAAAATGTACTCTATTACTACATATTATTAACAACAACATGTTAGCTGACACTAAATATCATTAATGGCAAATTTTAAGCTAATAGTACGAAAAATAACAATAAAATGTAGTCTAAAACTATGTAATATTGACAACAAAATGTACTCTATTACTACATATTATTAACAACAAGATGTTAGCTGACACTAAATATCATTAATGGCAAATTTTAAGCTAATAGTACGAAAAATAACAATAAAATGTAGTCTAAAACTATGTAATATTGACAACAAAATGTACTCTATTACTACATATTATTAAGAACAAGATGTTAGGTGACACTAAATATCATTAATGGCAAATTTTAAGCTAATAGTATGAAAAATAACAATAAAATGTAGTCTAAAACTATGTAATATTGACAACAAAATGTACTCTATTACTACATATTATTAAGAACAAGATGTTAGGTGACACTAAATATCATTAATGGCAAATTTTAAGCTAATAGTATGAAAAATAACAATAAAATGTAGTCTAAAACTATGTAATATTGACAACAAAATGTACTCTATTACTACATATTATTAACAACAAGATGTTAGGTGACACTAAATATCATTATTGGCAAATTTTAAGCTAATAGTATGAAAAATAACAATAAAATGTAGTCTAAAACTATGTAATATTGACAACAAAATGTACTCTATTACTACATATTATTAAGAACAAGATATTAGGTGACACTAAATATCATTAATGGCAAATTTTAAGCTAATAGTATGAAAAATAACAATAAAATGTAGTCTAAAACTATGTAATATTGACAACAAAATGTACTCTATTACTACATATTATTGAGAACAAGATGTTAGGTGACACTAAATATCATTAATGGCAAATTTTAAGCTAATAGTATGAAAAATAACAATAAAATGTAGTCTAAAACTATGTAATATTGACAACAAAATGTACTCTATTACAACATATTATTAACAACAAGATGTTAGCTGACACTAAATATCATTAATTGGCAAATTTTAAGGTAATAGTATGAAAAATAACAATAAAATGTAGTCTAAAACTATGTAATATTGACAAAAAAATGTACTCTATTACTACATATTATTAAGAACAAGATGTTAGCTGACACTAAATATCATTAATGGCAAATTTTAAGCTAATAGTATGAAAAATAACAATAAAATGTAGTCTAAAACTATGTAATATTGACAACAAAATGTACTCTATTACTACATATTATTAACAACAAGATGTTAGCTGACACTAAATATCATTAATGGCAAATTTTAAGCTAATATTACGAAAAATAACAATAAAATGTAGTCTAAAACTATGTAATATTGACAACAAAATGTACTCTATTACTAGATATTATTAAGAACAAGATGTTAGGTGACACTAAATATCATTAATGGCAAATTTTAAGCTAATATTACGAAAAATAACAATAAAATGTAGTCTAAAACTATGTAATATTGACAACAAAATGTACTCTATTACTACATATTATTAAGAACAAGATAATAGCTGACACTAAATATCATTAATGGCAAATTTTAAGCTAATAGTACGAAAAATAACAATAAAATGTAGTCTAAAACTATGTAATATTGACAACAAAATGTACTCTATTACTACATATTATTAACAACAAGATGTTAGCTGACACTAAATATCATTAATGGCAAATTTTAAGCTAATAGTACGAAAAATAACAATAAAATGTAGTCTAAAACTATGTAATATTGACAATAAAATGTACTCTATTACTACATATTATTAAGAACAAGATGTTAGCTGACACTAAATATCATTAATGGCAAATTTTAAGCTAATAGTACGAAAAATAACAATAAAATGTAGTCTAAAACTATGTAATATTGACAACAAAATGTACTCTATTACTACATATTATTAAGAACAAGATGTTAGCTGACACTAAATATCATTAATGGCAAATTTTAAGCTAATAGTACGAAAAATAACAATAAAATGTAGTCTAAAACTATGTAATATTGACAACAAAATGTACTCTATTACTACATATTATTAAGAACAAGATGTTAGGTGACACTAAATATCATTAATGGCAAATTTTAAGCTAATAGTATGAAAAATAACAATAAAATGTAGTCTAAAACTATGTAATATTGACAACAAAATGTACTCTATTACTACATATTATTAACAACAAGATGTTAGCTGACACTAAATATCATTAATGGCAAATTATAAGCTAATACTACGAAAAATAACAGTAAAATGTAGTCTAAAACTATGTAATATTGACAACAAAATGTACTCTATTACTACATATTATTGAGAATAAGATGTTAGGTGACACTAAATATCATTAATGGCAAATTTTAAGCTAATAGTATGAAAAATAACAATAAAATGTAGTCTAAAACTATGTAATATTGACAACAAAATGTACTCTATTACAACATATTATTAACAACAAGATGTTAGCTGACACTAAATATCATTAATGGCAAATTTTAAGCTAATAGTACGAAAAATAACAATAAAATGTAGTCTAAAACTATGTAATATTGACAACAAAATGTACTCTATTACTACATATTATTAAGAACAAGATGTTAGCTGACACTAAATATCATTAATGGCAAATTTTAAGCTAATAGTGCGAAAAATAACAATAAAATGTAGTCTAAAACTATGTAATATTGACAACAAAATGTACTCTATTACTACATATTATTAAGAACAAGATGTTAGCTGACACTAAATATCATTAATGGCAAATTTTAAGCTAATAGTATGAAAAATAACAATAAAATGTAGTCTAAAACTATGTAATATTGACAACAAAATGTCCTCTATTACTACATATTATTAACAACAAGATGTTAGGTGACACTAAATATCATTATTGGCAAATTTTAAGCTAATAGTATGAAAAATAACAATAAAATGTAGTCTAAAACTATGTAATATTGACAACAAAATGTACTCTATTACTACATATTATTAAGAACAAGATATTAGGTGACACTAAATATCATTAATGGCAAATTTTAAGCTAATAGTATGAAAAATAACAATAAAATGTAGTCTAAAACTATGTAATATTGACAACAAAATGTACTCTATTACTACATATTATTGAGAACAAGATGTTAGGTGACACTAAATATCATTAATGGCAAATTTTAAGCTAATAGTATGAAAAATAACAATAAAATGTAGTCTAAAACTATGTAATATTGACAACAAAATGTACTCTATTACAACATATTATTAACAACAAGATGTTAGCTGACACTAAATATCATTAATGGCAAATTTTAAGGTAATAGTATGAAAAATAACAATAAAATGTAGTCTAAAACTATGTAATATTGACAACAAAATGTACTCTATTACTACATATTATTAAGAACAAGATGTTAGCTGACACTAAATATCATTAATGGCAAATTTTAAGCTAATAGTATGAAAAATAACAATAAAATGTAGTCTAAAACTATGTAATATTGACAACAAAATGTACTCTATTACTACATATTATTAACAACAAGATGTTAGCTGACACTAAATATCATTAATGGCAAATTTTAAGCTAATATTACGAAAAATAACAATAAAATGTAGTCTAAAACTATGTAATATTGACAACAAAATGTACTCTATTACTAGATATTATTAAGAACAAGATGTTAGGTGACACTAAATATCATTAATGGCAAATTTTAAGCTAATATTACGAAAAATAACAATAAAATGTAGTCTAAAACTATGTAATATTGACAACAAAATGTACTCTATTACTACATATTATTAAGAACAAGATAATAGCTGACACTAAATATCATTAATGGCAAATTTTAAGCTAATAGTACGAAAAATAACAATAAAATGTAGTCTAAAACTATGTAATATTGACAACAAAATGTACTCTATTACTACATATTATTAACAACAAGATGTTAGCTGACACTAAATATCATTAATGGCAAATTTTAAGCTAATAGTACGAAAAATAACAATAAAATGTAGTCTAAAACTATGTAATATTGACAATAAAATGTACTCTATTACTACATATTATTAAGAACAAGATGTTAGCTGACACTAAATATCATTAATGGCAAATTTTAAGCTAATAGTACGAAAAATAACAATAAAATGTAGTCTAAAACTATGTAATATTGACAACAAAATGTACTCTATTACTACATATTATTAAGAACAAGATGTTAGCTGACACTAAATATCATTAATGGCAAATTTTAAGCTAATAGTACGAAAAATAACAATAAAATGTAGTCTAAAACTATGTAATATTGACAACAAAATGTACTCTATTACTACATATTATTAAGAACAAGATGTTAGGTGACACTAAATATCATTAATGGCAAATTTTAAGCTAATAGTATGAAAAATAACAATAAAATGTAGTCTAAAACTATGTAATATTGACAACAAAATGTACTCTATTACTACATATTATTAACAACAAGATGTTAGCTGACACTAAATATCATTAATGGCAAATTATAAGCTAATACTACGAAAAATAACAGTAAAATGTAGTCTAAAACTATGTAATATTGACAACAAAATGTACTCTATTACTACATATTATTGAGAATAAGATGTTAGGTGACACTAAATATCATTAATGGCAAATTTTAAGCTAATAGTATGAAAAATAACAATAAAATGTAGTCTAAAACTATGTAATATTGACAACAAAATGTACTCTATTACAACATATTATTAACAACAAGATGTTAGCTGACACTAAATATCATTAATGGCAAATTTTAAGCTAATAGTACGAAAAATAACAATAAAATGTAGTCTAAAACTATGTAATATTGACAACAAAATGTACTCTATTACTACATATTATTAAGAACAAGATGTTAGCTGACACTAAATATCATTAATGGCAAATTTTAAGCTAATAGTGCGAAAAATAACAATAAAATGTAGTCTAAAACTATGTAATATTGACAACAAAATGTACTCTATTACTACATATTATTAAGAACAAGATGTTAGCTGACACTAAATATCATTAATGGCAAATTTTAAGCTAATAGTATGAAAAATAACAATAAAATGTAGTCTAAAACTATGTAATATTGACAACAAAATGTCCTCTATTACTACATATTATTAACAACAAGATGTTAGCTGACACTAAATATCATTAATGGCAAATTTTAAGCTAATAGTACGAAAAATAACAATAAAATGTAGTCTAAAACTATGTAATATTGACAACAAAATGTACTCTATTACTACATATTATTAACAACAAGATGTTAGCTGACACTAAATATCATTAATGGCAAATTTTAAGCTAATAGTACGAAAAATAACAATAAAATGTAGTCTAAAACTATGTAATATTGACAACAAAATGTACTCTATTACTACATATTATTAACAACAAGATGTTAGCTGACACTAAATATCATTAATGGCAAATTTTAAGCTCATAGTACGAAAAATAACAATAAAATGTAGTCTAAAACTATGTAATATTTACAACAAAATGTACTCTATTACTACATATTATTAAGAACAAGATGTTAGGTGACACTAAATATCATTAATGGCAAATTTTAAGCTAATAGTATGAAAAATAACAATAAAATGTAGTCTAAAACTATGTAATATTGACAACAAAATGTACTCTATTACTACATATTATTAAGAACAAGATGTTAGGTGACACTAAATATCATTAATGGCAAATTTTAAGCTAATAGTATGAAAAATAACAATAAAATGTAGTCTAAAACTATGTAATATTGACAACAAAATGTACTCTATTACTACATATTATTAACAACAAGATGTTAGCTGACACTAAATATCATTAATGGCAAATTTTAAGCTAATAGTACGAAAAATAACAATAAAATGTAGTCTAAAACTATGTAATATTGACAACAAAATGTACTCTATTACTACATATTATTAAGAACAAGATGTTAGGTGACACTAAATATCATTAATGGCAAATTTTAAGCTAATAGTACGAAAAATAACAATAAAATGTAGTCTAAAACTATGTAATATTGACAACAAAATGTACTCTATTACTACATATTATTAAGAACAAGATGTTAGCTGACACTAAATATCATTAATGGTAAATTTTAAGCTAATAGTACGAAAAATAACAATAAAATGTAGTCTAAAACTATGTAATATTGACAACAAAATGTACTCTATTACTACATATTATTAAGAACAAGATGTTAGCTGACACTAAATATCATTAATGGCAAATTTTAAGCTAATAGTACGAAAAATAACAATAAAATGTAGTCCAAAACTATGTAATATTGACAACAAAATGTACTCTATTACTACATATTATTAAGAACAAGATGTTAGGTGACACTAAATATCATTAATGGCAAATTTTAAGCTAATACTACGATAAAATAACAATAAAATTTAGTCTAAAACTATGTAATATTGACAACAAAATGTACTCTTTTACTACATATTATTAAGAACAAGATGTTAGGTGACACTAAATATCATTAATGGCAAATTTTAAGCTAATAGTACGAAAAATAACAATAAAATGTAGTCTAAAACTATGTAATATTGACAACAAAATGTACTCTATTACTACATATTATTAACAACAAGATGTTAGCTGACACTAAATATCATTAATGGCAAATTTTAAGCTAATAGTACGAAAAATAACAATAAAATGTAGTCTAAAACTATGTAATATTGACAATAAAATGTACTCTATTACTACATATTATTAAGAACAAGATGTTAGCTGACACTAAATATCATTAATGGCAAATTTTAAGCTAATAGTACGAAAAATAACAATAAAATGTAGTCTAAAACTATGTAATATTGACAACAAAATGTACTCTATTACTACATATTATTAAGAACAAGATGTTAGCTGACACTAAATATCATTAATGGCAAATGTTAAGCTAATAGTACGAAAAATAACCATAAAATGTAGTCTAAAACTATGTAATATTGACAACAAAATGTACTCTATTACTACATATTATTAAGAACAAGATGTTAGGTGACACTAAATATCATTAATGGCAAATTTTAAGCTAATAGTATGAAAAATAACAATAAAATGTAGTCTAAAACTATGTAATATTGACAACAAAATGTACTCTATTACTACATATTATTAAGAACAAGATGTTAGGTGACACTAAATATCATTAATGGCAAATTTTAAGCTAATAGTATGAAAAATAACAATAAAATGTAGTCTAAAACTATGTAATATTGACAACAAAATGTACTCTATTACTACATATTATTAACAACAAGATGTTAGCTGACACTAAATATCATTAATGGCAAATTTTAAGCTAATAGTACGAAAAATAACAATAAAATGTAGTCTAAAACTATGTAATATTGACAACAAAATGTACTCTATTACTACATATTATTAAGAACAAGATGTTAGGTGACACTAAATATCATTAATGGCAAATTTTAAGCTAATAGTACGAAAAATAACAATAAAATGTAGTCTAAAACTATGTAATATTGACAACAAAATGTACTCTATTACTACATATTATTAAGAACAAGATGTTAGCTGACACTAAATATCATTAATGGCAAATTTTAAGCTAATAGTGCGAAAAATAACAATAAAATGTAGTCTAAAACTATGTAATATTGACAACAAAATGTACTCTATTACTACATATTATTAAGAACAAGATGTTAGCTGACACTAAATATCATTAATGGAAATTTTTAAGCTAATAGTACGAAAAATAACAATAAAATGTAGTCTAAAACTATGTAATATTGACAACAAAATGTACTCTATTACTACATATTATTAACAACAACATGTTAGCTGACACTAAATATCATTAATGGCAAATTTTAAGCTAATAGTACGAAAAATAACAATAAAATGTAGTCTAAAACTATGTAATATTGACAACAAAATGTACTCTATTACTACATATTATTAACAACAAGATGTTAGCTGACACTAAATATCATTAATGGCAAATTTTAAGCTAATAGTACGAAAAATAACAATAAAATGTAGTCTAAAACTATGTAATATTGACAACAAAATGTACTCTATTACTACATATTATTAACAACAAGATGTTAGCTGACACTAAATATCATTAATGGCAAATTTTAAGCTCATAGTACGAAAAATAACAATAAAATGTAGTCTAAAACTATGTAATATTTACAACAAAATGTACTCTATTACTACATATTATTAAGAACAAGATGTTAGGTGACACTAAATATCATTAATGGCAAATTTTAAGCTAATAGTATGAAAAATAACAATAAAATGTAGTCTAAAACTATGTAATATTGACAACAAAATGTACTCTATTACTACATATTATTAAGAACAAGATGTTAGGTGACACTAAATATCATTAATGGCAAATTGTAAGCTAATAGTATGAAAAATAACAATAAAATGTAGTCTAAAACTATGTAATATTGACAACAAAATGTACTCTATTACTACATATTATTAACAACAAGATGTTAGCTGACACTAAATATCATTAATGGCAAATTTTAAGCTAATAGTACGAAAAATAACAATAAAATGTAGTCTAAAACTATGTAATATTGACAACAAAATGTACTCTATTACTACATATTATTAAGAACAAGATGTTAGGTGACACTAAATATCATTAATGGCAAATTTTAAGCTAATAGTACGAAAAATAACAATAAAATGTAGTCTAAAACTATGTAATATTGACAACAAAATGTACTCTATTACTACATATTATTAAGAACAAGATGTTAGCTGACACTAAATATCATTAATGGTAAATTTTAAGCTAATAGTACGAAAAATAACAATAAAATGTAGTCTAAAACTATGTAATATTGACAACAAAATGTACTCTATTACTACATATTATTAAGAACAAGATGTTAGGTGACACTAAATATCATTAATGGCAAATTTTAAGCTAATAGTATGAAAAATAACAATAAAATGTAGTCTAAAACTATGTAATATTGACAACAAAATGTACTCTATTACTACATATTATTAAGAACAAGATGTTAGGTGACACTAAATATCATTAATGGCAAATTTTAAGCTAATAGTATGAAAAATAACAATAAAATGTAGTCTAAAACTATGTAATATTGACAACAAAATGTACTCTATTACTACATATTATTAAGAACAAGATGTTAGGTGACACTAAATATCATTAATGGCAAATTTTAAGCTAATAGTATGAAAAATAACAATAAAATGTAGTCTAAAACTATGTAATATTGACAACAAAATGTACTCTATTACTACATATTATTAACAACAAGATGTTAGCTGACACTAAATATCATTAATGGCAAATTTTAAGCTAATAGTACGAAAAATAACAATAAAATGTAGTCTAAAACTATGTAATATTGACAACAAAATGTACTCTATTACTACATATTATTAAGAATAAGATGTTAGGTGACACTAAATATCATTAATGGCAAATTTTAAGCTAATAGTATGAAAAATAACAATAAAATGTAGTCTAAAACTATGTAATATTGACAACAAAATGTACTCTATTACTACATATTATTGAGAACAAGATGTTAGGTGACACTAAATATCATTAATGGCAAATTTTAAGCTAATAGTATGAAAAATAACAATAAAATGTAGTCTAAAACTATGTAATATTGACAACAAAATGTACTCTATTACTACATATTATTGAGAATAAGATGTTAGGTGACACTAAATATCATTAATGGCAAATTTTAAGCTAATAGTATGAAAAATGACAATAAAATGTAGTTTAAAACTATGTAATATTGACAACAAAATGTACTCTATTACTACATATTATTAAGAACAAGATGTAAGCTGACACTAAATATCATTAATGGCAAATGTTAAGCTAATAGTACGAAAAATAACAATAAAATGTACTCTAAAACTATGTAATATTGACAACAAAATGTACTCTATTACTACATATTATTAAGAACAAGATGTTAGGTGACACTAAATATCATTAATGGCAAATTTTAAGCTAATAGTATGAAAAATAACAATAAAATGTAGTCTAAAACTATGTAATATTGACAACAAAATGTACTCTATTACTACATATTATTAAGAACAAGATGTTAGGTGACACTAAATATCATTAATGGCAAATTTTAAGCTAATAGTATGAAAAATAACAATAAAATGTAGTCTAAAACTATGTAATATTGACAACAAAATGTACTCTATTACTACATATTATTAACAACAAGATGTTAGCTGACACTAAATATCATTAATGGCAAATTATAAGCTAATACTACGAAAAATAACAGTAAAATGTAGTCTAAAACTATGTAATATTGACAACAAAATGTACTCTATTACTACATATTATTGAGAATAAGATGTTAGGTGACACTAAATATCATTAATGGCAAATTTTAAGCTAATAGTATGAAAAATAACAATAAAATGTAGTCTAAAACTATGTAATATTGACAACAAAATGTACTCTATTACAACATATTATTAACAACAAGATGTTAGCTGACACTAAAAATCATTAATGGCAAATTTTAAGCTAATAGTATGAAAAATAACAATAAAATGTAGTCTAAAACTATGTAATATTGACAACAAAATGTACTCTATTACTACGTATTATTAAGAACAAGATGTTAGCTGACACTAAATATCATTAATGGCAAATTTTAAGCTAATAGTATGAAAAATAACAATAAAATGTAGTCTAAAACTATGTAATATTGACAACAAAATGTACTCTATTACTACATATTATTAAGAACAAGATGTTAGCTGACACTAAATATCATTAATGGCAAATTTTAAGCTAATAGTACGAAAAATAACAATAAAATGTAGTCTAAAACTATGTAATATTGACAACAAAATGTACTCTATTACTACATATTATTAAGAACAAGATGTTAGGTGACACTAAATATCATTAATGGCAAATTTTAAGCTAATAGTATGAAAAATAACAATAAAATGTAGTCTAAAACTATGTAATATTGACAACAAAATGTACTCTATTACTACATATTATTAAGAACAAGATGTTAGGTGACACTAAATATCATTAATGGCAAATTTTAAGCTAATAGTATGAAAAATAACAATAAAATGTAGTCTAAAACTATGTAATATTGACAACAAAATGTACTCTATTACTACATATTATTAACAACAAGATGTTAGCTGACACTAAATATCATTAATGGCAAATTTTAAGCTAATATTACGAGAAATAACAATAAAATGTAGTCTAAAACTATGTAATATTGACAACAAAATGTACTCTATTACTAGATATTATTAAGAACAAGATGTTAGGTGACACTAAATATCATTAATGGCAAATTTTAAGCTAATAGTACGAAAAATAACAATAAAATGTAGTCTAAAACTATGTAATATTGACAACAAAATGTACTCTATTACTACATATTATTAAGAACAAGATGTTAGCTGACACTAAATATCATTAATGGCAAATTTTAAGCTAATAGTGCGAAAAATAACAATAAAATGTAGTCTAAAACTATGTAATATTGACAACAAAATGTACTCTATTACTACATATTATTAAGAACAAGATGTTAGCTGACACTAAATATCATTAATGGCAAATTTTAAGCTAATAGTATGAAAAATAACAATAAAATGTAGTCTAAAACTATGTAATATTGACAACAAAATGTCCTCTATTACTACATATTATTAACAACAAGATGTTAGCTGACACTAAATATCATTAATGGCAAATTTTAAGCTAATAGTACGAAAAATAACAATAAAATGTAGTCTAAAACTATGTAATATTGACAACAAAATGTACTCTATTACTACATATTATTAACAACAAGATGTTAGCTGACACTAAATATCATTAATGGCAAATTTTAAGCTAATAGTACGAAAAATAACAATAAAATGTAGTCTAAAACTATGTAATATTGACAACAAAATGTACTCTATTACTACATATTATTAACAACAAGATGTTAGCTGACACTAAATATCATTAATGGCAAATTTTAAGCTCATAGTACGAAAAATAACAATAAAATGTAGTCTAAAACTATGTAATATTTACAACAAAATGTACTCTATTACTACATATTATTAAGAACAAGATGTTAGGTGACACTAAATATCATTAATGGCAAATTTTAAGCTAATAGTATGAAAAATAACAATAAAATGTAGTCTAAAACTATGTAATATTGACAACAAAATGTACTCTATTACTACATATTATTAAGAACAAGATGTTAGGTGACACTAAATATCATTAATGGCAAATTTTAAGCTAATAGTATGAAAAATAACAATAAAATGTAGTCTAAAACTATGTAATATTGACAACAAAATGTACTCTATTACTACATATTATTAACAACAAGATGTTAGCTGACACTAAATATCATTAATGGCAAATTTTAAGCTAATAGTACGAAAAATAACAATAAAATGTAGTCTAAAACTATGTAATATTGACAACAAAATGTACTCTATTACTACATATTATTAAGAACAAGATGTTAGCTGACACTAAATATCATTAATGGTAAATTTTAAGCTAATAGTACGAAAAATAACAATAAAATGTAGTCTAAAACTATGTAATATTGACAACAAAATGTACTCTATTACTACATATTATTAAGAACAAGATGTTAGCTGACACTAAATATCATTAATGGCAAATTTTAAGCTAATAGTACGAAAAATAACAATAAAATGTAGTCCAAAACTATGTAATATTGACAACAAAATGTACTCTATTACTACATATTATTAAGAACAAGATGTTAGGTGACACTAAATATCATTAATGGCAAATTTTAAGCTAATACTACGATAAAATAACAATAAAATTTAGTCTAAAACTATGTAATATTGACAACAAAATGTACTCTTTTACTACATATTATTAAGAACAAGATGTTAGGTGACACTAAATATCATTAATGGCAAATTTTAAGCTAATAGTACGAAAAATAACAATAAAATGTAGTCTAAAACTATGTAATATTGACAACAAAATGTACTCTATTACTACATATTATTAACAACAAGATGTTAGCTGACACTAAATATCATTAATGGCAAATTTTAAGCTAATAGTACGAAAAATAACAATAAAATGTAGTCTAAAACTATGTAATATTGACAATAAAATGTACTCTATTACTACATATTATTAAGAACAAGATGTTAGCTGACACTAAATATCATTAATGGCAAATTTTAAGCTAATAGTACGAAAAATAACAATAAAATGTAGTCTAAAACTATGTAATATTGACAACAAAATGTACTCTATTACTACATATTATTAAGAACAAGATGTTAGCTGACACTAAATATCATTAATGGCAAATTTTAAGCTAATAGTACGAAAAATAACAATAAAATGTAGTCTAAAACTATGTAATATTGACAACAAAATGTACTCTATTACTACATATTATTAAGAACAAGATGTTAGGTGACACTAAATATCATTAATGGCAAATTTTAAGCTAATAGTATGAAAAATAACAATAAAATGTAGTCTAAAACTATGTAATATTGACAACAAAATGTACTCTATTACTACATATTATTAAGAACAAGATGTTAGGTGACACTAAATATCATTAATGGCAAATTTTAAGCTAATAGTATGAAAAATAACAATAAAATGTAGTCTAAAACTATGTAATATTGACAACAAAATGTACTCTATTACTACATATTATTAACAACAAGATGTTAGCTGACACTAAATATCATTAATGGCAAATTTTAAGCTAATATTACGAAAAATAACAATAAAATGTAGTCTAAAACTATGTAATATTGACAACAAAATGTACTCTATTACTAGATATTATTAAGAACAAGATGTTAGGTGACACTAAATATCATTAATGGCAAATTTTAAGCTAATAGTACGAAAAATAACAATAAAATGTAGTCTAAAACTATGTAATATTGACAACAAAATGTACTCTATTACTACATATTATTAAGAACAAGATGTTAGCTGACACTAAATATCATTAATGGCAAATTTTAAGCTAATAGTGCGAAAAATAACAATAAAATGTAGTCTAAAACTATGTAATATTGACAACAAAATGTACTCTATTACTACATATTATTAAGAACAAGATGTTAGCTGACACTAAATATCATTAATGGCAATTTTTAAGCTAATAGTACGAAAAATAACAATAAAATGTAGTCTAAAACTATGTAATATTGACAACAAAATGTACTCTATTACTACATATTATTAACAACAACATGTTAGCTGACACTAAATATCATTAATGGCAAATTTTAAGCTAATAGTACGAAAAATAACAATAAAATGTAGTCTAAAACTATGTAATATTGACAACAAAATGTACTCTATTACTACATATTATTAACAACAAGATGTTAGCTGACACTAAATATCATTAATGGCAAATTTTAAGCTAATAGTACGAAAAATAACAATAAAATGTAGTCTAAAACTATGTAATATTGACAACAAAATGTACTCTATTACTACATATTATTAACAACAAGATGTTAGCTGACACTAAATATCATTAATGGCAAATTTTAAGCTCATAGTACGAAAAATAACAATAAAATGTAGTCTAAAACTATGTAATATTTACAACAAAATGTACTCTATTACTACATATTATTAAGAACAAGATGTTAGGTGACACTAAATATCATTAATGGCAAATTTTAAGCTAATAGTATGAAAAATAACAATAAAATGTAGTCTAAAACTATGTAATATTGACAACAAAATGTACTCTATTACTACATATTATTAAGAACAAGATGTTAGGTGACACTAAATATCATTAATGGCAAATTTTAAGCTAATAGTATGAAAAATAACAATAAAATGTAGTCTAAAACTATGTAATATTGACAACAAAATGTACTCTATTACTACATATTATTAAGAACAAGATGTTAGGTGACACTAAATATCATTAATGGCAAATTTTAAGCTAATAGTACGAAAAATAACAATAAAATGTAGTCTAAAACTATGTAATATTGACAACAAAATGTACTCTATTACTACATATTATTAAGAACAAGATGTTAGCTGACACTAAATATCATTAATGGTAAATTTTAAGCTAATAGTACGAAAAATAACAATAAAATGTAGTCTAAAACTATGTAATATTGACAACAAAATGTACTCTATTACTACATATTATTAAGAACAAGATGTTAGGTGACACTAAATATCATTAATGGCAAATTTTAAGCTAATAGTATGAAAAATAACAATAAAATGTAGTCTAAAACTATGTAATATTGACAACAAAATGTACTCTATTACTACATATTATTAAGAACAAGATGTTAGGTGACACTAAATATCATTAATGGCAAATTTTAAGCTAATAGTATGAAAAATAACAATAAAATGTAGTCTAAAACTATGTAATATTGACAACAAAATGTACTCTATTACTACATATTATTAAGAACAAGATGTTAGGTGACACTAAATATCATTAATGGCAAATTTTAAGCTAATAGTATGAAAAATAACAATAAAATGTAGTCTAAAACTATGTAATATTGACAACAAAATGTACTCTATTACTACATATTATTAACAACAAGATGTTAGCTGACACTAAATATCATTAATGGCAAATTTTAAGCTAATAGTACGAAAAATAACAATAAAATGTAGTCTAAAACTATGTAATATTGACAACAAAATGTACTCTATTACTACATATTATTAAGAATAAGATGTTAGGTGACACTAAATATCATTAATGGCAAATTTTAAGCTAATAGTATGAAAAATAACAATAAAATGTAGTCTAAAACTATGTAATATTGACAACAAAATGTACTCTATTACTACATATTATTGAGAACAAGATGTTAGGTGACACTAAATATCATTAATGGCAAATTTTAAGCTAATAGTATGAAAAATAACAATAAAATGTAGTCTAAAACTATGTAATATTGACAACAAAATGTACTCTATTACTACATATTATTGAGAATAAGATGTTAGGTGACACTAAATATCATTAATGGCAAATTTTAAGCTAATAGTATGAAAAATGACAATAAAATGTAGTTTAAAACTATGTAATATTGACAACAAAATGTACTCTATTACTACATATTATTAAGAACAAGATGTAAGCTGACACTAAATATCATTAATGGCAAATTTTAAGCTAATAGTACGAAAAATAACAATAAAATGTACTCTAAAACTATGTAATATTGACAACAAAATGTACTCTATTACTACATATTATTAAGAACAAGATGTTAGGTGACACTAAATATAATTAATGGCAAATTTTAAGCTAATAGTATGAAAAATAACAATAAAATGTAGTCTAAAACTATGTAATATTGACAACAAAATGTACTCTATTACTACATATTATTAAGAACAAGATGTTAGGTGACACTAAATATCATTAATGGCAAATTTTAAGCTAATAGTATGAAAAATAACAATAAAATGTAGTCTAAAACTATGTAATATTGACAACAAAATGTACTCTATTACTACATATTATTAACAACAAGATGTTAGCTGACACTAAATATCATTAATGGCAAATTATAAGCTAATACTACGAAAAATAACAGTAAAATGTAGTCTAAAACTATGTAATATTGACAACAAAATGTACTCTATTACTACATATTATTGAGAATAAGATGTTAGGTGACACTAAATATCATTAATGGCAAATTTTAAGCTAATAGTATGAAAAATAACAATAAAATGTAGTCTAAAACTATGTAATATTGACAACAAAATGTACTCTATTACAACATATTATTAACAACAAGATGTTAGCTGACACTAAAAATCATTAATGGCAAATTTTAAGCTAATAGTATGAAAAATAACAATAAAATGTAGTCTAAAACTATGTAATATTGACAACAAAATGTACTCTATTACTACGTATTATTAAGAACAAGATGTTAGCTGACACTAAATATCATTAATGGCAAATTTTAAGCTAATAGTATGAAAAATAACAATAAAATGTAGTCTAAAACTATGTAATATTGACAACAAAATGTACTCTATTACTACATATTATTAAGAACAAGATGTTAGCTGACACTAAATATCATTAATGGCAAATTTTAAGCTAATAGTATGAAAAATAACAATAAAATGTAGTCTAAAACTATGTAATATTGACAACAAAATGTACTCTATTACTACATATTATTAACAACAAGATGTTAGCTGACACTAAATATCATTAATGGCAAATTTTAAGCTAATATTACGAAAAATAACAATAAAATGTAGTCTAAAACTATGTAATTTTGACTACAAAATGTACTCTATTACTACATATTATTAAGAACAAGATGTTAGCTGACACTAAATATCATTAATGGCAAATTTTAAGCTCATAGTACGAAAAATAACAATAAAATGTAGTCTAAAACTATGTAATATTGACAACAAAATGTACTCTATTACTACATATTATTAAGAACAAGATGTTAGCTGACACTAAATATCATTAATGGCAAATTTTAAGCTAATAGTACGAAAAATAACAATAAAATGTAGTCTAAAACTATGTAATATTGACAACAAAATGTACTCTATTACTACATATTATTAAGAACAAGATGTTAGGTGACACTAAATATCATTAATGGCAAATTTTAAGCTAATAGTATGAAAAATAACAATATAATGTAGTCTAAAACTATGTAATATTGACAACAAAATGTACTCTATTACTACATATTATTAAGAACAAGATGTTAGGTGACACTAAATATCATTAATGGCAAATTTTAAGCTAATAGTATGAAAAATAACAATAAAATGTAGTCTAAAACTATGTAATATTGACAACAAAATGTACTCTATTACTACATATTATTAAGAACAAGATGTTAGCTGACACTAAATATCATTAATGACAAATTTTAAGCTAATATTACGAAAAATAACAATACAATGTAGTCTAAAACTATGTAATATTGACAACAAAATGTACTCTATTACTACATATTATTAAGAACAAGATGTTAGGTGACACTAAATATCATTAATGGCAAATTTTAAGCTAATAGTACGAAAAATAACAATAAAATGTAGTCTAAAACTATGTAATATTGACAACAAAATGTACTCTATTACTACATATTATTAAGAACAAGATGTTAGCTGACACTAAATATCATTAATGGCAAATTTTAAGATAATAGTACGAAAAATAACAATAAAATGTAGTCTAAAACTATGTAATATTGACAACAAAATGTACTCTATTACTACATATTATTAACAACAAGATGTTAGCTGACACTAAATATCATTAATGGCAAATTTTAAGCTAATAGTACGAAAAATAACAATAAAATGTAGTCTAAAACTATGTAATATTGACAACAAAATGTACTCTATTACTACATATTATTAAGAACAAGATGTTAGGTGACACTAAATATCATTAATGGCAAATTTTAAGCTAATAGTACGAAAAATAACAATAAAATGTAGTCTAAAACTATGTAATATTGACAACAAAATGTACTCTATTACTACATATTATTAAGAACAAGATGTTAGCTGACACTAAATATCATTAATGGCAAATTTTAAGCTCATATTACGAAAAATAACAATAAAATGTAGTCTAAAACTATGTAATATTTACAACAAAATGTACTCTATTACTACATATTATTAAGAACAAGATGTTAGGTGACACTAAATATCATTAATGGCAAATTTTAAGCTAATAGTATGAAAAATAACAATAAAATGTAGTCTAAAACTATGTAATATTGACAACAAAATGTACTCTATTACTACATATTATTAAGAACAAGATGTTAGGTGACACTAAATATCATTAATGGCAAATTTTAAGCTAATAGTATGAAAAATAACAATAAAATGTAGTCTAAAACTATGTAATATTGACAACAAAATGTACTCTATTACTACATATTATTAACAACAAGATGTTAGCTGACACTAAATATCATTAATGGCAAATTTTAAGCTAATAGTACGAAAAATAACAATAAAATGTAGTCTAAAACTATGTAATATTGACAACAAAATGTACTCTATTACTACATATTATTAAGAACAAGATGTTAGGTGACACTAAATATCATTAATGGCAAATTTTAAGCTAATAGTACGAAAAATAACAATAAAATGTAGTCTAAAACTATGTAATATTGACAACAAAATGTACTCTATTACTACATATTATTAAGAACAAGATGTTAGCTGACACTAAATATCATTAATGGTAAATTTTAAGCTAATAGTACGAAAAATAACAATAAAATGTAGTCTAAAACTATGTAATATTGACAACAAAATGTACTCTATTACTACATATTATTAAGAACAAGATGTTAGGTGACACTAAATATCATTAATGGCAAATTTTAAGCTAATAGTATGAAAAATAACAATAAAATGTAGTCTAAAACTATGTAATATTGACAACAAAATGTACTCTATTACTACATATTATTAAGAACAAGATGTTAGGTGACACTAAATATCATTAATGGCAAATTTTAAGCTAATAGTATGAAAAATAACAATAAAATGTAGTCTAAAACTATGTAATATTGACAACAAAATGTACTCTATTACTACATATTATTAAGAACAAGATGTTAGGTGACACTAAATATCATTAATGGCAAATTTTAAGCTAATAGTATGAAAAATAACAATAAAATGTAGTCTAAAACTATGTAATATTGACAACAAAATGTACTCTATTACTACATATTATTAACAACAAGATGTTAGCTGACACTAAATATCATTAATGGCAAATTTTAAGCTAATAGTACGAAAAATAACAATAAAATGTAGTCTAAAACTATGTAATATTGACAACAAAATGTACTCTATTACTACATATTATTAAGAATAAGATGTTAGGTGACACTAAATATCATTAATGGCAAATTTTAAGCTAATAGTATGAAAAATAACAATAAAATGTAGTCTAAAACTATGTAATATTGACAACAAAATGTACTCTATTACTACATATTATTGAGAACAAGATGTTAGGTGACACTAAATATCATTAATGGCAAATTTTAAGCTAATAGTATGAAAAATAACAATAAAATGTAGTCTAAAACTATGTAATATTGACAGCAAAATGTACTCTATTACTACATATTATTGAGAATAAGATGTTAGGTGACACTAAATATCATTAATGGCAAATTTTAAGCTAATAGTATGAAAAATAACAATAAAATGTAGTTTAAAACTATGTAATATTGACAACAAAATGTACTCTATTACTACATATTATTAAAAACAAGATGTTAACTGACACTAAATATCATTAATGGCAAATTTTAAGCTAATAGTACGAAAAATAACAATAAAATGTACTCTAAAACTATGTAATATTGACAACAAAATGTACTCTATTACTACATATTATTAAGAACAAGATGTTAGGTGACACTAAATATCATTAATGGCAAATTTTAAGCTAATAGTATGAAAAATAACAATAAAATGTAGTCTAAAACTATGTAATATTGACAACAAAATGTACTCTATTACTACATATTATTAAGAACAAGATGTTAGGTGACACTAAATATCATTAATGGCAAATTTTAAGCTAATAGTATGAAAAATAACAATAAAATGTAGTCTAAAACTATGTAATATTGACAACAAAATGTACTCTATTACTACATATTATTAACAACAAGATGTTAGCTGACACTAAATATCATTAATGGCAAATTATAAGCTAATACTACGAAAAATAACAGTAAAATGTAGTCTAAAACTATGTAATATTGACAACAAAATGTACTCTATTACTACATATTATTGAGAATAAGATGTTAGGTGACACTAAATATCATTAATGGCAAATTTTAAGCTAATAGTATGAAAAATAACAATAAAATGTAGTCTAAAACTATGTAATATTGACAACAAAATGTACTCTATTACAACATATTATTAACAACAAGATGTTAGCTGACACTAAAAATCATTAATGGCAAATTTTAAGCTAATAGTATGAAAAATAACAATAAAATGTAGTCTAAAACTATGTAATATTGACAACAAAATGTACTCTATTACTACGTATTATTAAGAACAAGATGTTAGCTGACACTAAATATCATTAATGGCAAATTTTAAGCTAATAGTATGAAAAATAACAATAAAATGTAGTCTAAAACTATGTAATATTGACAACAAAATGTACTCTATTACTACATATTATTAAGAACAAGATGTTAGCTGACACTAAATATCATTAATGGCAAATTTTAAGCTAATAGTATGAAAAATAACAATAAAATGTAGTCTAAAACTATGTAATATTGACAACAAAATGTACTCTATTACTACATATTATTAACAACAAGATGTTAGCTGACACTAAATATCATTAATGGCAAATTTTAAGCTAATATTACGAAAAATAACAATAAAATGTAGTCTAAAACTATGTAATTTTGACTACAAAATGTACTCTATTACTACATATTATTAAGAACAAGATGTTAGCTGACACTAAATATCATTAATGGCAAATTTTAAGCTCATAGTACGAAAAATAACAATAAAATGTAGTCTAAAACTATGTAATATTGACAACAAAATGTACTCTATTACTACATATTATTAAGAACAAGATGTTAGCTGACACTAAATATCATTAATGGCAAATTTTAAGCTAATAGTACGAAAAATAACAATAAAATGTAGTCTAAAACTATGTAATATTGACAACAAAATGTACTCTATTACTACATATTATTAAGAACAAGATGTTAGGTGACACTAAATATCATTAATGGCAAATTTTAAGCTAATAGTATGAAAAATAACAATATAATGTAGTCTATAACTATGTAATATTGACAACAAAATGTACTCTATTACTACATATTATTAAGAACAAGATGTTAGGTGACACTAAATATCATTAATGGCAAATTTTAAGCTAATAGTATGAAAAATAACAATAAAATGTAGTCTAAAACTATGTAATATTGACAACAAAATGTACTCTATTACTACATATTATTAAGAACAAGATGTTAGCTGACACTAAATATCATTAATGACAAATTTTAAGCTAATATTACGAAAAATAACAATAAAATGTAGTCTAAAACTATGTAATATTGACAACAAAATGTACTCTATTACTACATATTATTAAGAACAAGATGTTAGGTGACACTAAATATCATTAATGGCAAATTTTAAGCTAATAGTACGAAAAATAACAATAAAATGTAGTCTAAAACTATGTAATATTGACAACAAAATGTACTCTATTACTACATATTATTAAGAACAAGATGTTAGCTGACACTAAATATCATTAATGGCAAATTTTAAGCTAATAGTACGAAAAATAACAATAAAATGTAGTCTAAAACTATGTAATATTGACAACAAAATGTACTCTATTACTACATATTATTAACAACAAGATGTTAGCTGACACTAAATATCATTAATGGCAAATTTTAAGCTAATAGTACGAAAAATAACAATAAAATGTAGTCTAAAACTATGTAATATTGACAACAAAATGTACTCTATTACTACATATTATTAAGAACAAGATGTTAGGTGACACTAAATATCATTAATGGCAAATTTTAAGCTAATAGTACGAAAAATAACAATAAAATGTAGTCTAAAACTATGTAATATTGACAACAAAATGTACTCTATTACTACATATTATTAAGAACAAGATGTTAGCTGACACTAAATATCATTAATGGCAAATTTTAAGCTAATAGTACGAAAAATAACAATAAAATGTACTCTAAAACTATATAATATTGACAACAAAATGTACTCTATTACTACATATTATTAAGAACAAGATGTTAGGTGACACTAAATATCATTAATGGCAAATTTTAAGCTAATAGTATGAAAAATAACAATAAAATGTAGTCTAAAACTATGTAATATTGACAACAAAATGTACTCTATTACTACATATTATTAAGAACAAGATGTTAGGTGACACTAAATATCATTAATGGCAAATTTTAAGCTAATAGTATGAAAAATAACAATAAAATGTAGTCTAAAACTATGTAATATTGACAACAAAATGTACTCTATTACTACATATTATTAACAACAAGATGTTAGCTGACACTAAATATCATTAATGGCAAATTATAAGCTAATACTACGAAAAATAACAGTAAAATGTAGTCTAAAACTATGTAATATTGACAACAAAATGTACTCTATTACTACATATTATTGAGAATAAGATGTTAGGTGACACTAAATATCATTAATGGCAAATTTTAAGTTAATAGTATGAAAAATAACAATAAAATGTAGTCTAAAACTATGTAATATTGACAAAACAAAATGTACTCTATTACAACATATTATTAACAACAAGATGTTAGCTGACACTAAAAATCATTAATGGCAAATTTTAAGCTAATAGTATGAAAAATAACAATAAAATGTAGTCTAAAACTATGTAATATTGACAACAAAATGTACTCTATTACTACGTATTATTAAGAACAAGATGTTAGCTGACACTAAATATCATTAATGGCAAATTTTAAGCTAATAGTATGAAAAATAACAATAAAATGTAGTCTAAAACTATGTAATATTGACAACAAAATGTACTCTATTACTACATATTATTAAGAACAAGATGTTAGCTGATACTAAATATCATTAATGGCAAATTTTAAGCTAATAGTATGAAAAATAACAATAAAATGTAGTCTAAAACTATGTAATATTGACAACAAAATGTACTCTATTACTACATATTATTAACAACAAGATGTTAGCTGACACTAAATATCATTAATGGCAAATTTTAAGCTAATATTACGAAAAATAACAATAAAATGTAGTCTAAAACTATGTAATATTGACAACAAAATGTACTCTATTACTACATATTATTAAGAACAAGATGTTAGGTGACACTAAATATCATTAATGGCAAATTTTAAGCTAATAGTACGAAAAATAACAATAAAATGTAGTCTAAAACTATGTAATATTGACAACAAAATGTACTCTATTACTACATATTATTAAGAACAAGATGTTAGCTGACACTAAATATCATTAATGGCAAATTTTAAGCTAATTGTACGAAAAATAACAATAAAATGTAGTCTAAAACTATGTAATATTGACAACAAAATGTACTCTATTAATACATATTATTAACAACAAGATGTTAGCTGACACTAAATATCATTAATGGCAAATTTTAAGCTAATAGTACAAAAATTACAATAAAATGTAGTCTAAAACTATGTAATTTTGACTACAAAATGTACTCTATTACTACATATTATTAAGAACAAGATGTTAGCTGACACTAAATATCATTAATGGCAAATTTTAAGCTCATAGTACGAAAAATAACAATAAAATGTAGTCTAAAACTATGTAATATTGACAACAAAATGTACTCTATTACTACATATTATTAAGAACAAGATGTTAGCTGACACTAAATATCATTAATGGCAAATTTTAAGCTAATAGTACGAAAAATAACAATAAAATGTAGTCTAAAACTATGTAATATTGACAACAAAATGTACTCTATTACTACATATTATTAAGAACAAGATGTTAGGTGACACTAAATATCATTAATGGCAAATTTTAAGCTAATAGTATGAAAAATAACAATATAATGTAGTCTAAAACTATGTAATATTGACAACAAAATGTACTCTATTACTACATATTATTAAGAACAAGATGTTAGGTGACACTAAATATCATTAATGGCAAATTTTAAGCTAATAGTATGAAAAATAACAATAAAATGTAGTCTAAAACTATGTAATATTGACAACAAAATGTACTCTATTACTACATATTATTAAGAACAAGATGTTAGCTGACACTAAATATCATTAATGACAAATTTTAAGCTAATATTACGAAAAATAACAATAAAATGTAGTCTAAAACTATGTAATATTGACAACAAAATGTACTCTATTACTACATATTATTAAGAACAAGATGTTAGCTGATACTAAATATCATGTTCATCCTGCCACGTCTGGAGTTTATACTCAGGGGCGCCAGGGTTGAGAAGGCCCCATTGACTAAACTGGATAAGGCGGTGAGGCGCATGGCCAAGTCATGGATGTACCTGCCTCGCCGAGCGAGCGCGGAGCTCGTTTATTTGGACCCGTTGGAGGGTGGAGCTGGTCTCCTTCCTCTGGCGGACCAGGTTGACGTTGCGGCCGTCGTTCGTGCCTTTCGACTGGTCACCTGTCGAGATCCAGTTGTGAAGGACTTGGCAAAGTCCATCTTATGCGGTGTAGTCCGTACGAGAATCGGGCAGCAACCCACCGAAGAAGATCTTGCTGGCTACCTGTCGGGGAGACTTGACGGGCAGTTTGGCAGAGACGGTGGGGATATTGCGTCAGTTTGGACTGTCGCAAGGAATGCTGCGCGACGGCTGCACCGTCGAATTGGGGTCACGTGGCGTTGGAGCTCGGTGTTGCGGGAGTTTCAAGTAATAGTACCTGCACCCGATGCTCCAATAGACCCCGTCATCGTTCCGGAGAACGCGCGCCAGGTCCTCACGAGAAGACTGCGGGCGGCTGTTAGGTCTGGGTACCGTAGAAGACTGATAGGGAAGGCGGACCAGGGGAAGGTGGTCGATGTGTCGGTTCGGTGCGACACTTCAAATCATTTTATTCGCACCGGACGTTACGCACGATTCGCCGACTGGAGGTTCGTCTTTAGAGCCCGGCTCGGAACGGTGCCACTTAACGGCTGCCGGCGGTTCGGAACGGGAGACAGGCGGTGTCGGCGATGTGGTTATGCGTCCGAAACGCTGCCGCATGTGCTGAATCACTGTCTCAAGCACAGCGCGGCCTTGCAGGGTCGCCACAACACGATTTTAAATAGATTATCAAAGGCGGTACCGCGGCGGACTGGTGATGTTCGCGTTAATCAAACGGTGCCAGGTGTGAGTTCCAACTTAAGGCCGGACCTGGTGGTGGTGAATGAGGGGACTAAAGAAGTTTCAATTGTTGATGTAGCGGTCCCCTTCGAGAACCGCTATCAGTCTCTGGCCGAATCACGACAAGCCAAGATTGATAAATACTCGCACCTGGCTGAGGAGCTCCGATCTCAGGGTTATGTAGTGACCCTTAATGCCTTAGTGGTAGGAGCCTTTCGGTTCCTGGGACCGTCGTAACGAGGAGATCATCCGGTTGTTGAGGATATCTCCACGTTATGCTAAAGTTATGAAAAGGCTAATGGTTTCGGATGCCATTAGATGGTCACGGGACATTTATATTACCCACATCACCGGTCAGCAACAATGGTAGCAGCTGGGGCAGGTTGCGGTTGGACGAGTTTGCTAATGTCTTGGGGAGGGAGCACCAGCCACATTAAATTTAAACCTGTATTTGTTTTTGGTTTGCGTGGCTGGTGCTGTTAGTGGGAGTTAAGTACACACTGTTATTGTATATGTCTTACTTAAGTGTACTTAACTATTAGCGTTTAAGAGCTCGGAGTTAATCCGAAAGTATGTATTTTTTTTACTGTGCTAATTTTTTAAAAAAGGAAGTGCCATTGAACACTAAAGAACTGCTTATGAATATTCAGTGTGGTGCAGGACAGTATATTTTCTCTAATTGTTGTCAACTTTTTTATGAACTTTAATTTAAATTGCTGCACCGATAAACAAATTTGATTTAAAAGAAATATGTATGTATTGAAGTATTATTGATAATAAATGGTTTTTAAATATTGACAACAAAATGTACTCTATTACTACATATTATTAAGAACAAGATGTTAGGTGACACTAAATATCATTAATGGCAAATTTTAAGCTAATAGTACGAAAAATAACAATAAAATGTAGTCTAAAACTATGTAATATTGACAACAAAATGTACTCTATTACTACATATTATTAAGAACAAGATGTTAGCTGACACTAAATATCATTAATGGCAAATTTTAAGCTAATAGTACGAAAAATAACAATAAAATGTAGTCTAAAACTATGTAATATTGACAACAAAATGTACTCTATTACTACATATTATTAACAACAAGATTTTAGCTGACACTAAATATCATTAATGGCAAATTTTAAGCTAATAGTACGAAAAATAACAATAAAATGTAGTCTTAAACTATGTAATATTGACAACAAAATGTACTCTATTAATACATATTATTAACAACAAGATGTTAGCTGACACTAAATATCATTAATGGCAAATTTTAAGCTAATAGTACAAAAATTACAATAAAATGTAGTCTAAAACTATGTAATTTTGACTACAAAATGTACTCTATTACTACATATTATTAAGAACAAGATGTTAGCTGACACTAAATATCATTAATGGCAAATTTTAAGCTAATAGTACGAAAAATAACAATAAAATGTACTCTAAAACTATGTAATATTGACAACAAAATGTACTCTATTACTACATATTATTAAGAACAAGATGTTAGGTGACACTAAATATCATTAATGGCAAATTTTAAGCTAATAGTATGAAAAATAACAATAAAATGTAGTCTAAAACTATGTAATATTGACAATAAAATGTACTCTATTACTACATATTATTAAGAACAAGATGTTAGGTGACACTAAATATCATTAATGGCAAATTTTAAGCTAATAGTATGAAAAATAACAATAAAATGTAGTCTAAAACTATGTAATATTGACAACAAAATGTACTCTATTACTACATATTATTAACAACAAGATGTTAGCTGACACTAAATATCATTAATGGCAAATTATAAGCTAATACTACGAAAAATAACAGTAAAATGTAGTCTAAAACTATGTAATATTGACAACAAAATGTACTCTATTACTACATATTATTGAGAATAAGATGTTAGGTGACACTAAATATCATTAATGGCAAATTTTAAGCTAATAGTATGAAAAATAACAATAAAATGTAGTCTAAAACTATGTAATATTGACAACAAATGTACTCTATTACAACATATTATTAACAACAAGATGTTAGCTGACACTAAAAATCATTAATGGCAAATTTTAAGCTAATAGTATGAAAAATAACAATAAAATGTAGTCTAAAACTATGTAATATTGACAACAAAATGTACTCTATTACTACGTATTATTAAGAACAAGATGTTAGCTGACACTAAATATCATTAATGGCAAATTTTAAGCTAATAGTATGAAAAATAACAATAAAATGTAGTCTAAAACTATGTAATATTGACAACAAAATGTACTCTATTACTACATATTATTAAGAACAAGATGTTAGGTGACACTAAATATCATTAATGGCAAATTTTAAGCTAATAGTATGAAAAATAACAATAAAATGTAGTCTAAAACTATGTAATATTGACAACAAAATGTACTCTATTACTACATATTATTAAGAACAAGATGTTAGGTGACACTAAATATCATTAATGGCAAATTTTAAGCTAATAGTACGAAAAATAACAATAAAATGTAGTCTAAAACTATGTAATATTGACAACAAAATGTACTCTATTACTACATATTATTAAGAACAAGATGTTAGCTGACACTAAATATCATTAATGGCAAATTTTAAGCTAATAGTACGAAAAATAACAATAAAATGTACTCTAAAACTATGTAATATTGACAACAAAATGTACTCTATTACTACATATTATTAAGAACAAGATGTTAGGTGACACTAAATATCATTAATGGCAAATTTTAAGCTAATAGTATGAAAAATAACAATAAAATGTAGTCTAAAACTATGTAATATTGACAACAAAATGTACTCTATTACTACATATTATTAACAACAAGATGTTAGCTGACACTAAATATCATTAATGGCAAATTATAAGCTAATACTACGAAAAATAACAGTAAAATGTAGTCTAAAACTATGTAATATTGACAACAAAATGTACTCTATTACTACATATTATTGAGAATAAGATGTTAGGTGACACTAAATATCATTAATGGCAAATTTTAAGCTAATAGTATGAAAAATAACAATAAAATGTAGTCTAAAACTATGTAATATTGACAACAAAATGTACTCTATTACAACATATTATTAACAACAAGATGTTAGCTGACACTAAAAATCATTAATGGCAAATTTTAAGCTAATAGTATGAAAAATAACAATAAAATGTAGTCTAAAACTATGTAATATTGACAACAAAATGTACTCTATTACTACGTATTATTAAGAACAAGATGTTAGCTGACACTAAATATCATTAATGGCAAATTTTAAGCTAATAGTATGAAAAATAACAATAAAATGTAGTCTAAAACTATGTAATATTGACAACAAAATGTACTCTATTACTACATATTATTAAGAACAAGATGTTAGCTGACACTAAATATCATTAATGGCAAATTTTAAGCTAATAGTATGAAAAATAACAATAAAATGTAGTCTAAAACTATGTAATATTGACAACAAAATGTACTCTATTACTACATATTATTAACAACAAGATGTTAGCTGACACTAAATATCATTAATGGCAAATTTTAAGCTAATATTACGAAAAATAACAATAAAATGTAGTCTAAAACTATGTAATTTTGACTACAAAATGTACTCTATTACTACATATTATTAAGAACAAGATGTTAGCTGACACTAAATATCATTAATGGCAAATTTTAAGCTAATAGTACGAAAAATAACAATAAAATGTAGTCTAAAACTATGTAATATTGACAACAAAATGTACTCTATTACTACATATTATTAAGAACAAGATGTTAGCTGACACTAAATATCATTAATGGCAAATTTTAAGCTAATAGTACGAAAAATAACAATAAAATGTAGTCTAAAACTATGTAATATTGACAACAAAATGTACTCTATTACTACATATTATTAAGAACAAGATGTTAGGTGACACTAAATATCATTAATGGCAAATTTTAAGCTAATAGTATGAAAAATAACAATATAATGTAGTCTATAACTATGTAATATTGACAACAAAATGTACTCTATTACTACATATTATTAAGAACAAGATGTTAGGTGACACTAAATATCATTAATGGCAAATTTTAAGCTAATAGTATGAAAAATAACAATAAAATGTAGTCTAAAACTATGTAATATTGACAACAAAATGTACTCTATTACTACATATTATTAAGAACAAGATGTTAGCTGACACTAAATATCATTAATGACAAATTTTAAGCTAATATTACGAAAAATAACAATAAAATGTAGTCTAAAACTATGTAATATTGACAACAAAATGTACTCTATTACTACATATTATTAAGAACAAGATGTTAGGTGACACTAAATATCATTAATGGCAAATTTTAAGCTAATAGTACGAAAAATAACAATAAAATGTAGTCTAAAACTATGTAATATTGACAACAAAATGTACTCTATTACTACATATTATTAAGAACAAGATGTTAGCTGACACTAAATATCATTAATGGCAAATTTTAAGCTAATAGTACGAAAAATAACAATAAAATGTAGTCTAAAACTATGTAATATTGACAACAAAATGTACTCTATTACTACATATTATTAACAACAAGATGTTAGCTGACACTAAATATCATTAATGGCAAATTTTAAGCTAATAGTACGAAAAATAACAATAAAATGTAGTCTAAAACTATGTAATATTGACAACAAAATGTACTCTATTACTACATATTATTAAGAACAAGATGTTAGGTGACACTAAATATCATTAATGGCAAATTTTAAGCTAATAGTACGAAAAATAACAATAAAATGTAGTCTAAAACTATGTAATATTGACAACAAAATGTACTCTATTACTACATATTATTAAGAACAAGATGTTAGCTGACACTAAATATCATTAATGGCAAATTTTAAGCTAATAGTACGAAAAATAACAATAAAATGTACTCTAAAACTATGTAATATTGACAACAAAATGTACTCTATTACTACATATTATTAAGAACAAGATGTTAGGTGACACTAAATATCATTAATGGCAAATTTTAAGCTAATAGTATGAAAAATAACAATAAAATGTAGTCTAAAACTATGTAATATTGACAACAAAATGTACTCTATTACTACATATTATTAAGAACAAGATGTTAGGTGACACTAAATATCATTAATGGCAAATTTTAAGCTAATAGTATGAAAAATAACAATAAAATGTAGTCTAAAACTATGTAATATTGACAACAAAATGTACTCTATTACTACATATTATTAACAACAAGATGTTAGCTGACACTAAATATCATTAATGGCAAATTATAAGCTAATACTACGAAAAATAACAGTAAAATGTAGTCTAAAACTATGTAATATTGACAACAAAATGTACTCTATTACTACATATTATTGAGAATAAGATGTTAGGTGACACTAAATATCATTAATGGCAAATTTTAAGTTAATAGTATGAAAAATAACAATAAAATGTAGTCTAAAACTATGTAATATTGACAACAAAATGTACTCTATTACAACATATTATTAACAACAAGATGTTAGCTGACACTAAAAATCATTAATGGCAAATTTTAAGCTAATAGTATGAAAAATAACAATAAAATGTAGTCTAAAACTATGTAATATTGACAACAAAATGTACTCTATTACTACGTATTATTAAGAACAAGATAATAGCTGACACTAAATATCATTAATGGCAATTTTTAAGCTAATAGTATGAAAAATAACAATAAAATGTAGTCTAAAACTATGTAATATTGACAACAAAATGTACTCTATTACTACATATTATTAAGAACAAGATGTTAGCTGATACTAAATATCATTAATGGCAAATTTTAAGCTAATAGTATGAAAAATAACAATAAAATGTAGTCTAAAACTATGTAATATTGACAACAAAATGTACTCTATTACTACATATTATTAACAACAAGATGTTAGCTGACACTAAATATCATTAATGGCAAATTTTAAGCTAATATTACGAAAAATAACAATAAAATGTAGTCTAAAACTATGTAATATTGACAACAAAATGTACTCTATTACTACATATTATTAAGAACAAGATGTTAGGTGACACTAAATATCATTAATGGCAAATTTTAAGCTAATAGTACGAAAAATAACAATAAAATGTAGTCTAAAACTATGTAATATTGACAACAAAATGTACTCTATTACTACATATTATTAAGAACAAGATGTTAGCTGACACTAAATATCATTAATGGCAAATTTTAAGCTAATTGTACGAAAAATAACAATAAAATGTAGTCTAAAACTATGTAATATTGACAACAAAATGTACTCTATTAATACATATTATTAACAACAAGATGTTAGCTGACACTAAATATCATTAATGGCAAATTTTAAGCTAATAGTACAAAAATTACAATAAAATGTAGTCTAAAACTATGTAATTTTGACTACAAAATGTACTCTATTACTACATATTATTAAGAACAAGATGTTAGCTGACACTAAATATCATTAATGGCAAATTTTAAGCTCATAGTACGAAAAATAACAATAAAATGTAGTCTAAAACTATGTAATATTGACAACAAAATGTACTCTATTACTACATATTATTAAGAACAAGATGTTAGCTGACACTAAATATCATTAATGGCAAATTTTAAGCTAATAGTACGAAAAATAACAATAAAATGTAGTCTAAAACTATGTAATATTGACAACAAAATGTACTCTATTACTACATATTATTAAGAACAAGATGTTAGGTGACACTAAATATCATTAATGGCAAATTTTAAGCTAATAGTATGAAAAATAACAATATAATGTAGTCTAAAACTATGTAATATTGACAACAAAATGTACTCTATTACTACATATTATTAAGAACAAGATGTTAGGTGACACTAAATATCATTAATGGCAAATTTTAAGCTAATAGTATGAAAAATAACAATAAAATGTAGTCTAAAACTATGTAATATTGACAACAAAATGTACTCTATTACTACATATTATTAAGAACAAGATGTTAGCTGACACTAAATATCATTAATGACAAATTTTAAGCTAATATTACGAAAAATAACAATAAAATGTAGTCTAAAACTATGTAATATTGACAACAAAATGTACTCTATTACTACATATTATTAAGAACAAGATGTTAGGTGACACTAAATATCATTAATGGCAAATTTTAAGCTAATAGTACGAAAAATAACAATAAAATGTAGTCTAAAACTATGTAATATTGACAACAAAATGTACTCTATTACTACATATTATTAAGAACAAGATGTTAGCTGACACTAAATATCATTAATGGCAAATTTTAAGCTAATAGTACGAAAAATAACAATAAAATGTAGTCTAAAACTATGTAATATTGACAACAAAATGTACTCTATTACTACATATTATTAACAACAAGATTTTAGCTGACACTAAATATCATTAATGGCAAATTTTAAGCTAATAGTACGAAAAATAACAATAAAATGTAGTCTTAAACTATGTAATATTGACAACAAAATGTACTCTATTAATACATATTATTAACAACAAGATGTTAGCTGACACTAAATATCATTAATGGCAAATTTTAAGCTAATAGTACAAAAATTACAATAAAATGTAGTCTAAAACTATGTAATTTTGACTACAAAATGTACTCTATTACTACATATTATTAAGAACAAGATGTTAGCTGACACTAAATATCATTAATGGCAAATTTTAAGCTAATAGTACGAAAAATAACAATAAAATGTACTCTAAAACTATGTAATATTGACAACAAAATGTACTCTATTACTACATATTATTAAGAACAAGATGTTAGGTGACACTAAATATCATTAATGGCAAATTTTAAGCTAATAGTATGAAAAATAACAATAAAATGTAGTCTAAAACTATGTAATATTGACAATAAAATGTACTCTATTACTACATATTATTAAGAACAAGATGTTAGGTGACACTAAATATCATTAATGGCAAATTTTAAGCTAATAGTATGAAAAATAACAATAAAATGTAGTCTAAAACTATGTAATATTGACAACAAAATGTACTCTATTACAACATATTATTAACAACAAGATGTTAGCTGACACTAAAAATCATTAATGGCAAATTTTAAGCTAATAGTATGAAAAATAACAATAAAATGTAGTCTAAAACTATGTAATATTGACAACAAAATGTACTCTATTACTACGTATTATTAAGAACAAGATAATAGCTGACACTAAATATCATTAATGGCAAATTTTAAGCTAATAGTATGAAAAATAACAATAAAATGTAGTCTAAAACTATGTAATATTGACAACAAAATGTACTCTATTACTACATATTATTAAGAACAAGATGTTAGCTGATACTAAATATCATTAATGGCAAATTTTAAGCTAATAGTATGAAAAATAACAATAAAATGTAGTCTAAAACTATGTAATATTGACAACAAAATGTACTCTATTACTACATATTATTAACAACAAGATGTTAGCTGACACTAAATATCATTAATGGCAAATTTTAAGCTAATATTACGAAAAATAACAATAAAATGTAGTCTAAAACTATGTAATATTGACAACAAAATGTACTCTATTACTACATATTATTAAGAACAAGATGTTAGGTGACACTAAATATCATTAATGGCAAATTTTAAGCTAATAGTACGAAAAATAACAATAAAATGTAGTCTAAAACTATGTAATATTGACAACAAAATGTACTCTATTACTACATATTATTAAGAACAAGATGTTAGCTGACACTAAATATCATTAATGGCAAATTTTAAGCTAATTGTACGAAAAATAACAATAAAATGTAGTCTAAAACTATGTAATATTGACAACAAAATGTACTCTATTAATACATATTATTAACAACAAGATGTTAGCTGACACTAAATATCATTAATGGCAAATTTTAAGCTAATAGTACAAAAATTACAATAAAATGTAGTCTAAAACTATGTAATTTTGACTACAAAATGTACTCTATTACTACATATTATTAAGAACAAGATGTTAGCTGACACTAAATATCATTAATGGCAAATTTTAAGCTCATAGTACGAAAAATAACAATAAAATGTAGTCTAAAACTATGTAATATTGACAACAAAATGTACTCTATTACTACATATTATTAAGAACAAGATGTTAGCTGACACTAAATATCATTAATGGCAAATTTTAAGCTAATAGTACGAAAAATAACAATAAAATGTAGTCTAAAACTATGTAATATTGACAACAAAATGTACTCTATTACTACATATTATTAAGAACAAGATGTTAGGTGACACTAAATATCATTAATGGCAAATTTTAAGCTAATAGTATGAAAAATAACAATATAATGTAGTCTAAAACTATGTAATATTGACAACAAAATGTACTCTATTACTACATATTATTAAGAACAAGATGTTAGGTGACACTAAATATCATTAATGGCAAATTTTAAGCTAATAGTATGAAAAATAACAATAAAATGTAGTCTAAAACTATGTAATATTGACAACAAAATGTACTCTATTACTACATATTATTAAGAACAAGATGTTAGCTGACACTAAATATCATTAATGACAAATTTTAAGCTAATAGTACGAAAAATAACAATAAAATGTAGTCTAAAACTATGTAATATTGACAACAAAATGTACTCTATTACTACATATTATTAACAACAAGATTTTAGCTGACACTAAATATCATTAATGGCAAATTTTAAGCTAATAGTACGAAAAATAACAATAAAATGTAGTCTTAAACTATGTAATATTGACAACAAAATGTACTCTATTAATACATATTATTAACAACAAGATGTTAGCTGACACTAAATATCATTAATGGCAAATTTTAAGCTAATAGTACAAAAATTACAATAAAATGTAGTCTAAAACTATGTAATTTTGACTACAAAATGTACTCTATTACTACATATTATTAAGAACAAGATGTTAGCTGACACTAAATATCATTAATGGCACATTTTAAGCTAATAGTACGAAAAATAACAATAAAATGTACTCTAAAACTATGTAATATTGACAACAAAATGTACTCTATTACTACATATTATAAAGAACAAGATGTTAGGTGACACTAAATATCATTAATGGCAAATTTTAAGCTAATAGTATGAAAAATAACAATAAAATGTAGTCTAAAACTATGTAATATTGACAATAAAATGTACTCTATTACTACATATTATTAAGAACAAGATGTTAGGTGACACTAAATATCATTAATGGCAAATTTTAAGCTAATAGTATGAAAAATAACAATAAAATGTAGTCTAAAACTATGTAATATTGACAACAAAATGTACTCTATTACTACATATTATTAACAACAAGATGTTAGCTGACACTAAATATCATTAATGGCAAATTATAAGCTAATACTACGAAAAATAACAGTAAAATGTAGTCTAAAACTATGTAATATTGACAACAAAATGTACTCTATTACTACATATTATTGAGAATAAGATGTTAGGTGACACTAAATATCATTAATGGCAAATTTTAAGCTAATAGTATGAAAAATAACAATAAAATGTAGTCTAAAACTATGTAATATTGACAACAAATGTACTCTATTACAACATATTATTAACAACAAGATGTTAGCTGACACTAAAAATCATTAATGGCAAATTTTAAGCTAATAGTATGAAAAATAACAATAAAATGTAGTCTAAAACTATGTAATATTGACAACAAAATGTACTCTATTACTACGTATTATTAAGAACAAGATGTTAGCTGACACTAAATATCATTAATGGCAAATTTTAAGCTAATAGTATGAAAAATAACAATAAAATGTAGTCTAAAACTATGTAATATTGACAACAAAATGTACTCTATTACTACATATTATTAAGAACAAGATGTTAGGTGACACTAAATATCATTAATGGCAAATTTTAAGCTAATAGTATGAAAAATAACAATAAAATGTAGTCTAAAACTATGTAATATTGACAACAAAATGTACTCTATTACTACATATTATTAAGAACAAGATGTTAGGTGACACTAAATATCATTAATGGCAAATTTTAAGCTAATAGTACGAAAAATAACAATAAAATGTAGTCTAAAACTATGTAATATTGACAACAAAATGTACTCTATTACTACATATTATTAAGAACAAGATGTTAGCTGACACTAAATATCATTAATGGCAAATTTTAAGCTAATAGTACGAAAAATAACAATAAAATGTACTCTAAAACTATGTAATATTGACAACAAAATGTACTCTATTACTACATATTATTAAGAACAAGATGTTAGGTGACACTAAATATCATTAATGGCAAATTTTAAGCTAATAGTATGAAAAATAACAATAAAATGTAGTCTAAAACTATGTAATATTGACAACAAAATGTACTCTATTACTACATATTATTAAGAACAAGATGTTAGGTGACACTAAATATCATTAATGGCAAATTTTAAGCTAATAGTATGAAAAATAACAATAAAATGTAGTCTAAAACTATGTAATATTGACAACAAAATGTACTCTATTACTACATATTATTAACAACAAGATGTTAGCTGACACTAAATATCATTAATGGCAAATTTTAAGCTAATAGTACGAAAAATAACAATAAAATGTAGTCTAAAACTATGTAATATTGACAACAAAATGTACTCTATTACTACATATTATTAAGAACAAGATGTTAGCTGACACTAAATATCATTAATGACAAATTTTAAGCTAATATTACGAAAAATAACAATAAAATGTAGTCTAAAACTATGTAATATTGACAACAAAATGTACTCTATTACTACATATTATTAACAACAAGATGTTAGCTGACACTAAATATCATTAATGGCAAATTTTAAGCTAATAGTACGAAAAATAACAATAAAATGTAGTCTAAAACTATGTAATATTGACAACAAAATGTACTCTATTACTACATATTATTAAGAACAAGATGTTAGCTGACACTAAATATCATTAATGGCAAATTTTAAGCTAATAGTACGAAAAATAACAATAAAATGTAGTCTTAAACTATGTAATATTGACAACAAAATGTACTCTATTACTACATATTATTAAGAACAAGATGTTAGCTGACACTAAATATCATTAATGGCAAATTTTAAGCTAATAGTACAAAAATTACAATAAAATGTAGTCTAAAACTATGTAATATTGACAACAAAATGTACTCTATTACTACATATTATTAAGAACAAGATGTTATCTGACACTAAATATCATTAATGGCAAATTTTAAGCTAATAGTACGAAAAATAACAATAAAATGTAGTCTAAAACTATGTAATATTGACAACAAAATGTACTCTATTACTACATATTATTAAGAACAAGATGTAAGGTGACACTAAATATCATTAATGGCACATTTTAAGCTAATAGTATGAAAAATAACAATAAAATGTAGTCTAAAACTATGTAATATTGACAACAAAATGTACTCTATTACTACATATTATTAAGAACAAGATGTTAGGTGACACTAAATATCATTAATGGCAAATTTTAAGCTAATAGTATGAAAAATAACAATAAAATGTAGTCTAAAACTATGTAATATTGACAACAAAATGTACTCTATTACTACATATTATTAAGAACAAGATGTTAGGTGACACTAAATATCATTAATGGCAAATTTTAAGCTAATAGTACGAAAAATAACAATAAAATGTAGTCTAAAACTATGTAATATTGACAACAAAATGTACTCTATTACTACATATTATTAAGAACAAGATGTTAGCTGACACTAAATATCATTAATGTCAAATTTTAAGCTAATAGTACGAAAAATAACAGTAAAATGTAGTCTAAAACTATGTAATATTGACAACAAAATGTACTCTATTACTACATATTATTAAGAACAAGATGTTAGGTGACACTAAATATCATTAATGGCAAATTTTAAGCTAATAGTATGAAAAATAACAATAAAATGTAGTCTAAAACTATGTAATATTGTCAACAAAATGTACTCTATTACTACATATTATTAAGAACAAGATGTTAGGTGACACTAAATATCATTAATGGCAAATTTTAAGCTAATAGTATGAAAATTAACAATAAAATGTAGTCTAAAACTATGTAATATTGACAACAAAATGTACTCTATTACTACATATTATTAACAACAAGATGTTAGCTGACACTAAATATCATTAATGGCAAATTTTAAGCTAATAGTACGAAAAATAACAATAAAATGTAGTCTAAAACTATGTAATATTGACAACAAAATGTACTCTATTACTACATATTATTAAGAACAAGATGTTAGCTGACACTAAATATCATTAATGGCAAATTTTAAGCTAATAGTACGAAAAATAACAATAAAATGTAGTCTAAAACTATGTAATATTGACAACAAAATGTACTCTATTACTACATATTATTAACAACAAGATGTTAGCTGACACTAAATATCATTATGGCAAATTTTAAGCTAATAGTACGAAAAATAACAATAAAATGTAGTCTAAAACTATGTAATATTGACAACAAAATGTACTCTATTACTACATATTATTAACAACAAGATGTTAGCTGACACTAAATATCATTAATGGCAAATTTTAAGCTAATAGTACGAAAAATAACAATAAAATGTAGTCTAAAACTATGTAATATTGACAACAAAATGTACTCTATTACTACATATTATTAACAACAAGATGTTAGCTGACACTAAATATCATTAATGGCAAATTTTAAGCTAATAGTACGAAAAATAACAATAAAATGTAGTCTAAAACTATGTAATATTGACAACAAAATGTACTCTATTACTACATATTATTAACAACAAGATGTTAGCTGACACTAAATATCAATAATGGCAAATTTTAAGCTCATAGTACGAAAAATAACAATAAAATGTAGTCTAAAACTATGTAATATTTACAACAAAATGTACTCTATTACTACATATTATTAAGAACAAGATGTTAGGTGACACTAAATATCATTAATGGCAAATTTTAAGCTAATAGTATGAAAAATAACAATAAAATGTAGTCTAAAACTATGTAATATTGACAACAAAATGTAGGCCTACTCTATTACTACATATTATTAACAACAAGATGTTAGCTGACACTAAATATCATTAATGGCAAATTTTAAGCTAATAGTACGAAAAATAACAATAAAATGTAGTCTAAAACTATGTAATATTGACAACAAAATGTACTCTATTACTACATATTATTAAGAACAAGATGTTAGGTGACACTAAATATCATTAATGGCAAATTTTAAGCTAATAGTACGAAAAATAACAATAAAATGTAGTCTAAAACTATGTAATATTGACAACAAAATCTACTCTATTACTACATATTATTAAGAACAAGATGTTAGCTGACACTAAATATCATTAATGGTAAATTTTAAGCTAATAGTACGAAAAATAACAATAAAATGTAGTCTAAAACTATGTAATATTGACAACAAAATGTACTCTATTACTACATATTATTAAGAACAAGATGTTAGGTGACACTAAATATCATTAATGGCAAATTTTAAGCTAATACTACGATAAAATAACAATAAAATTTAGTCTAAAACTATGTAATATTGACAACAAAATGTACTCTTTTACTACATATTATTAAGAACAAGATGTTAGTTGACACTAAATATCATTAATGGCAAATTTTAAGCTAATAGTATGAAAAATAACAATAAAATGTAGTCTAAAACTATGTAATATTGACAACAAAATGTACTCTATTACTACATATTATTAAGAACAAGATGTTAGGTGACACTAAATATCATTAATGGCAAATTTTAAGCTAATAGTATGAAAAATAACAATAAAATGTAGTCTAAAACTATGTAATATTGACAACAAAATGTACTCTATTACTACATATTATTAACAACAAGATGTTAGCTGACACTAAATATCATTAATGGCAAATTTTAAGCTAATAGTACGAAAAATAACAATAAAATGTAGTCTAAAACTATGTAATATTGACAACAAAATGTACTCTATTACTACATATTATTAAGAATAAGATGTTAGGTGACACTAAATATCATTAATGGCAAATTTTAAGCTAATAGTATGAAAAATAACAATAAAATGTAGTCTAAAACTATGTAATATTGACAACAAAATGTACTCTATTACCACATATTATTGAGAACAAGATGTTAGGTGACACTAAATATCATTAATGGCAAATTTTAAGCTAATAGTATGAAAAATAACAATAAAATGTAGTCTAAAACTATGTAATATTGACAACAAAATGTACTCTATTACTACATATTATTGAGAATAAGATGTTAGGTGACACTAAATATCATTAATGGCAAATTTTAAGCTAATAGTATGAAAAATAACAATAAAATGTAGTTTAAAACTATGTAATATTGACAACAAAATGTACTCTATTACTACATATTATTAACAACAAGATGTTAGCTGACACTAAATATCATTAACGGCAAATTATAAGCTAATACTACGAAAAATAACAGTAAAATGTAGTCTAAAACTATGTAATATTGACAACAAAATGTACTCTATTACTACATATTATTGAGAATAAGATGTTAGGTGACACTAAATATCATTAATGGCAAATTTTAAGCTAATAGTATGAAAAATAACAATAAAATGTAGTCTAAAACTATGTAATATTGACAACAAAATGTACTCTATTACAACATATTATTAACAACAAGATGTTAGCTGACACTAAATATCATTAATGGCAAATTTTAAGCTAATAGTATGAAAAATAACAATAAAATGTAGTCTAAAACTATGTAATATTGACAACAAAATGTACTCTATTACTACGTATTATTAAGAACAAGATGTTAGCTGACACTAAATATCATTAATGGCAAATTTTAAGCTAATAGTATGAAAAATAACAATAAAATGTAGTCTAAAACTATGTAATATTGACAACAAAATGTACTCTATTACTACATATTATTAAGAACAAGATGTTAGCTGACACTAAATATCATTAATGGCAAATTTTAAGCTAATAGTATGAAAAATAACAATAAAATGTAGTCTAAAACTATGTAATATTAACAACAAAATGTACTCTATTACTACATATTATTAACAACAAGATGTTAGCTGACACTAAATATCATTAATGGCAAATTTTAAGCTAATAGTACGAAAAATAACAATAAAATGTAGTCTAAAACTATGTAATATTGACAACAAAATGTACTCTATTACTACATATTATTAAGAACAAGATGTTAGGTGACACTAAATATCATTAATGGCAAATTTTAAGCTAATAGTATGAAAAATAACAATAAAATGTAGTCTAAAACTATGTAATATTGACAACAAAATGTACTCTATTACTACATATTATTAAGAACAAGATGTTAGGTGACACTAAATATCATTAATGGCAAATTTTAAGCTAATAGTATGAAAATTAACAATAAAATGTAGTCTAAAACTATGTAATATTGACAACAAAATGTACTCTATTACTACATATTATTAACAACAAGATGTTAGCTGACACTAAATATCATTAATGGCAAATTTTAAGCTAATAGTACGAAAAATAACAATAAAATGTAGTCTAAAACTATGTAATATTGACAACAAAATGTACTCTATTACTACATATTATTAAGAACAAGATGTTAGCTGACACTAAATATCATTAATGGCAAATTTTAAGCTAATAGTACGAAAAATAACAATAAAATGTAGTCTAAAACTATGTAATATTGACAACAAAATGTACTCTATTACTACATATTATTAACAACAAGATGTTAGCTGACACTAAATATCATTATGGCAAATTTTAAGCTAATAGTACGAAAAATAACAATAAAATGTAGTCTAAAACTATGTAATATTGACAACAAAATGTACTCTATTACTACATATTATTAACAACAAGATGTTAGCTGACACTAAATATCATTAATGGCAAATTTTAAGCTAATAGTACGAAAAATAACAATAAAATGTAGTCTAAAACTATGTAATATTGACAACAAAATGTACTCTATTACTACATATTATTAACAACAAGATGTTAGCTGACACTAAATATCATTAATGGCAAATTTTAAGCTAATAGTACGAAAAATAACAATAAAATGTAGTCTAAAACTATGTAATATTGACAACAAAATGTACTCTATTACTACATATTATTAACAACAAGATGTTAGCTGACACTAAATATTAATAATGGCAAATTTTAAGCTCATAGTACGAAAAATAACAATAAAATGTAGTCTAAAACTATGTAATATTTACAACAAAATGTACTCTATTACTACATATTATTAAGAACAAGATGTTAGGTGACACTAAATATCATTAATGGCAAATTTTAAGCTAATAGTATGAAAAATAACAATAAAATGTAGTCTAAAACTATGTAATATTGACAACAAAATGTACTCTATTACTACATATTATTAAGAACAAGATGTTAGGTGACACTAAATATCATTAATGGCAAATTTTAAGCTAATAGTATGAAAAATAACAATAAAATGTAGTCTAAAACTATGTAATATTGACAACAAAATGTAGGCCTACTCTATTACTACATATTATTAACAACAAGATGTTAGCTGACACTAAATATCATTAATGGCAAATTTTAAGCTAATAGTACGAAAAATAACAATAAAATGTAGTCTAAAACTATGTAATATTGACAACAAAATGTACTCTATTACTACATATTATTAAGAACAAGATGTTAGGTGACATTAAATATCATTAATGGCAAATTTTAAGCTAATAGTACGAAAAATAACAATAAAATGTAGTCTAAAACTATGTAATATTGACAACAAAATGTACTCTATTACTACATATTATTAAGAACAAGATGTTAGCTGACACTAAATATCATTAATGGTAAATTTTAAGCTAATAGTACGAAAAATAACAATAAAATGTAGTCTAAAACTATGTAATATTGACAACAAAATGTACTCTATTACTACATATTATTAAGAACAAGATGTTAGCTGACACTAAATATCATTAATGGCAAATTTTAAGCTAATAGTACGAAAAATAACAATAAAATGTAGTCCAAAACTATGTAATATTGACAACAAAATGTACTCTATTACTACATATTATTAAGAACAAGATGTTAGGTGACACTAAATATCATTAATGGCAAATTTTAAGCTAATACTACGATAAAATAACAATAAAATTTAGTCTAAAACTATGTAATATTGACAACAAAATGTACTCTTTTACTACATATTATTAAGAACAAGATGTTAGGTGACACTAAATATCATTAATGGCAAATTTTAAGCTAATAGTATGAAAAATAACAATAAAATGTAGTCTAAAACTATGTAATATTGACAACAAAATGTACTCTATTACTACATATTATTAAGAACAAGATGTTAGGTGACACTAAATATCATTAATGGCAAATTTTAAGCTAATAGTATGAAAAATAACAATAAAATGTAGTCTAAAACTATGTAATATTGACAACAAAATGTACTCTATTACTACATATTATTGAGAATAAGATGTTAGGTGACACTAAATATCATTAATGGCAAATTTTAAGCTAATAGTATGAAAAATAACAATAAAATGTAGTCTAAAACTATGTAATATTGACAACAAAATGTACTCTATTACTACATATTATTGAGAACAAGATGTTAGGTGACACTAAATATCATTAATGGCAAATTTTAAGCTAATAGTATGAAAAATAACAATAAAATGTAGTCTAAAACTATGTAATATTGACAACAAAATGTACTCTATTACTACATATTATTGAGAATAAGATGTTAGGTGACACTAAATATCATTAATGGCAAATTTTAAGCTAATAGTATGAAAAATAACAATAAAATGTAGTTTAAATTATGTAATATTGACAACAAAATGTACTCTATTACTACATATTATTAACAACAAGATGTTAGCTGACACTAAATATCATTAACGGCAAATTATAAGCTAATACTACGAAAAATAACAGTAAAATGTAGTCTAAAACTATGTAATATTGACAACAAAATGTACTCTATTACTACATATTATTGAGAATAAGATGTTAGGTGACACTAAATATCATTAATGGCAAATTTTAAGCTAATAGTATGAAAAATAACAATAAAATGTAGTCTAAAACTATGTAATATTGACAACAAAATGTACTCTATTACAACATATTATTAACAACAAGATGTTAGCTGACACTAAATATCATTAATGGCAAATTTTAAGCTAATAGTATGAAAAATAACAATAAAATGTAGTCTAAAACTATGTAATATTGACAACAAAATGTACTCTATTACTACGTATTATTAAGAACAAGATGTTAGCTGACACTAAATATCATTAATGGCAAATTTTAAGCTAATAGTATGAAAAATAACAATAAAATGTAGTCTAAAACTATGTAATATTGACAACAAAATGTACTCTATTACTACATATTATTAAGAACAAGATGTTAGCTGACACTAAATATCATTAATGGCAAATTTTAAGCTAATAGTATGAAAAATAACAATAAAATGTAGTCTAAAACTATGTGATATTGACAACAAAATGTACTCTATTACTACATATTATTAACAACAAGATGTTAGCTGACACTAAATACCATTAATGGCAAATTTTAAGCTAATATTACGAAAAATAACAATAAAATGTAGTCTAAAACTATGTAATATTGACAACAAAATGTACTCTATTACTACATATTATTAAGAACAAGATGTTAGCTGACACTAAATATCATTAATGGCAAATTTTAAGCTAATAGTACGAAAAATAACAATAAAATGTAGTCTAAAACTATGTAATATTGACATCAAAATGTACTCTATTACTACATATTATTAAGAACAAGATGTTAGCTGACACTAAATATCATTAATGGCAAATTTTAAGCTAATAGTACGAAAAATAACAATAAAATGTAGTCTAAAACTATGTAATATTGACAACAAAATGTACTCTATTAATACATATTATTAACAACAAGATGTTAGCTGACACTAAATATCATTAATGGCAAATTTTAAGCTAATAGTACGAAAAATAACAATAAAATGTAGTCTGAAAATATGTAATTTTGACTACAAAATGTACTCTATTACTACATATTATTAAGAACAAGATGTTAGCTGACACTAAATATCATTAATGGCAAATTTTAAGCTCATAGTACGAAAAATAACAATAAAATGTAGTCTAAAACTATGTAATATTGACAACAAAATGTACTCTATTACTACATATTATTAAGAACAAGATGTTAGCTGACACTAAATATCATTAATGGCAAATTTTAAGCTAATAGTACGAAAAATAACAATAAAATGTAGTCTAAAACTATGTAATATTGACAACAAAATGTACTCTATTACTACATATTATTAAGAACAAGATGTTAGGTGACACTAAATATCATTAATGGCAAATTTTAAGCTAATAGTATGAAAAATAACAATATAATGTAGTCTAAAACTATGTAATATTGACAACAAAATGTACTCTATTACTACATATTATTAAGAACAAGATGTTAGGTGACACTAAATATCATTAATGGCAAATTTTAAGCTAATAGTATGAAAAATAACAATAAAATGTAGTCTAAAACTATGTAATATTGACAACAAAATGTACTCTATTACTACATATTATTAAGAACAAGATGTTAGCTGACACTAAATATCATTAATGACAAATTTTAAGCTAATATTACGAAAAATAACAATAAAATGTAGTCTAAAACTATGTAATATTGACAACAAAATGTACTCTATTACTACATATTATTAAGAACAAGATGTTAGGTGACACTAAATATCATTAATGGCAAATTTTAAGCTAATAGTACGAAAAATAACAATAAAATGTAGTCTAAAACTATGTAATATTGACAACAAAATCTACTCTATTACTACATATTATTAAGAACAAGATGTTAGCTGACACTAAATATCATTAATGGCAAATTTTAAGCTAATAGTACGAAAAATAACAATAAAATGTAGTCTAAAACTATGTAATATTGACAACAAAATGTACTCTATTACTACATATTATTAACAACAAGATGTTAGCTGACACTAAATATCATTAATGGCAAATTTTAAGCTAATAGTACGAAAAATAACAATAAAATGTAGTCTAAAACTATGTAATATTGACAACAAAATGTACTCTATTACTACATATTATTAAGAACAAGATGTTAGGTGACACTAAATATCATTAATGGCAAATTTTAAGCTAATAGTACGAAAAATAACAATAAAATGTAGTCTAAAACTATGTAATATTGACAACAAAATGTACTCTATTACTACATATTATTAAGAACAAGATGTTAGCTGACACTAAATATCATTAATGGCAAATTTTAAGCTAATAGTACGAAAAATAACAATAAAATGTACTCTAAAACTATGTAATATTGACAACAAAATGTACTCTATTACTACATATTATTAAGAACAAGATGTTAGGTGACACTAAATATCATTAATGGCAAATTTTAAGCTAATAGTATGAAAAATAACAATAAAATGTAGTCTAAAACTATGTAATATTGACAACAAAATGTACTCTATTACTACATATTATTAAGAACAAGATGTTAGGTGACACTAAATATCATTAATGGCAAATTTTAAGCTAATAGTATGAAAAATAACAATAAAATGTAGTCTAAAACTATGTAATATTGACAACAAAATGTACTCTATTACTACATATTATTAACAACAAGATGTTAGCTGACACTAAATATCATTAATGGCAAATTTTAAGCTAATAGTACGAAAAATAACAATAAAATGTAGTCTAAAACTATGTAATATTGACAACAAAATGTACTCTATTACTACATATTATTAAGAACAAGATGTTAGCTGACACTAAATATCATTAATGGCAAATTTTAAGCTAATAGTACGAAAAATAACAATAAAATGTAGTCTTAAACTATGTAATATTGACAACAAAATGTACTCTATTACTACATATTATTAAGAACAAGATGTTAGCTGACACTAAATATCATTAATGGCAAATTTTAAGCTAATAGTACAAAAATTACAATAAAATGTAGTCTAAAACTATGTAATATTGACAACAAAATGTACTCTATTACTACATATTATTAAGAACAAGATGTTAGGTGACACTAAATATCATTAATGGCAAATTTTAAGCTAATAGTACGAAAAATAACAATAAAATGTAGTCTAAAACTATGTAATATTGACAACAAAATGTACTCTATTACTACATATTATTAAGAACAAGATGTTAGGTGACACTAAATATCATTAATGGCAAATTTTAAGCTAATAGTACGAAAAATAACAATAAAATGTAGTCTAAAACTATGTAATATTGACAACAAAATGTACTCTATTACTACATATTATTAAGAACAAGATGTTAGCTGACACTAAATATCATTAATGGCAAATTTTAAGCTAATAGTACGAAAAATAACAATAAAATGTAGTCTAAAACTATGTAATATTGACAACAAAATGTACTCTATTACTACATATTATTAAGAACAAGATGTTAGGTGACACTAAATATCATTAATGGCAAATTTTAAGCTAATAGTATGAAAAATAACAATAAAATGTAGTCTAAAACTATGTAATATTGACAACAAAATGTACTCTATTACTACATATTACAGTACAGTCTCACTAATCCGGACTTGATGGGACCGGACCCTGTCCGGATCAACGAAAGTCCGGATTAGACGGAAAAAGCCAAACAAATATGTGTTTTAGGCGGGGAAACATATTGAAATTGTAGTTTTAGTGAAATTGAGGCCTAAATATAGCTATACAGTACAGTATTTCATAGCTTATTTAGCAAAAAATCGTGTAATTGTAACAGAAAAGGTATGACATGAATAAATATCAAAGCATCTTTCTCGTTGAATAAATGTATTCACATAAAGTTATTTTCACTATACCGTATAAATTCAAACAAAAATGAAACTGAAACAAAAATAAACTTTAAAAAACTTAGTGAAAAAAGTCCGTAATGTTCTTTTGTTTTAACTATGAATGCCGTCGTTTCACAGTACGATCTCGTAGGCGTTTCAAGGTCAGTAGCTCCGCAGTTGACGTATCAGTTTGTTTCTCAAAGTAGGTCATCAACCCCTCCAGCATTGCAGCCTCCCCATCATGAGTTGGGCTGACCGGTTCGTCTGTGTAGACTTCCTCTTCCGAGCTGTCATTTTCTGCGTTTGCAGTGCATACCGCGACGATTGAGCACTTGATAACCAATGTCATTATCACTGATAATCCACTCTGAAATATCAGTATCTTTCAACTCGGCCCAACCCTCCAATTGTTGAAAAATCTGAACAAATTCCGCGTCGTCATTAGTAGGTTGACTGTCGGTTTTTTCACTTTCCTGTGGCATTTCAGGCCACAATTTTTTCCAGCTCTTTTGGAGTGCAGACGGTTGAATTTCCTCCCACGATTCTGCAGCCATATAAATGACATCCTTTATAATCACTTCTTTAAGAATTTCAATAAATTGTGTAGCTGGATCTGCTTCTTGTTGTTACAAAAGCGATAAAATTAACTTTTTCCTATATAACCGTCTTATCGCCAGGTCCATCGGCTGAATGAGAGCCGTGACGTTAGGAGAAAGAAATTTAACAAAAATGTCACCATGACGCAATTCTTCATTTGGGTGGCATGGGGCATTATCAAAACCGCATTGTAAAACCGCGGTTTATCATTGGGGCATTGTAAAACCGCTTTTCGAGGGAGTTTTTTCTCTTTTAAAAACTTTTCTGTTGTTGGAACAAAGTTTTAAAAAAACCAGTCCTTAAAAATTTGACTGTTCATCCACGTTGATTTTTTTAACTTGTATTGGGCCGGTAGAACACTTAAATTTACATTTTTAAAAAACCTTAGGCTTTGCGGATTTTCCTACCACCAAAAGTGGAAATTTTGAGATCGCCAGAAGCATTACTGCAGGGCAGCAAAGTCATACGTTCTTTCTTAACTTTATGGCCTTTTGAAACTGAATCTAATTTGGAAGCTATAATTTTTTGGAAACATTTTATAATTTAATCCGGTTTCGTCAGCGTTGAACACCTGACAAGGTTGTAAGTTTTCATCTCTGAGAAATTTGCCAAATTTGTCTTTGAATTTTTCACTGGCATCAATGTCACCTGACAAAATTTCACCACTTATTCCGAGTTGACGGATGCCGTGTCGTTCCTACTGGCAGTAAAATTAGGGCCTCCTTTTAACTTTTCATTCAGTTTCAGCGCGATCGTTTGCAAATTTACACCCGATAATGGAACACCCTGTTCCCGTTGTTGGCAAAACCGAACATACAAAGCATCATCTAGGATTTCATTTTTTGGATTTTTTAAAGTGCTTCTGCCGCCTATACTGTTTATACTAACCATTTTTGCAAAAAAATCTTCAATTTCCTGTCGCTTTTTCTCCAATCGGAAACCGTTTGTTTTCCCACGCCTAACTCTTTTGCAATTTTAGTAAGCGATTCACCTCCATCAATACGATATAAAACTTGGAGTTTTTATTCGATTGTCACTGTCACTGACTTACGTTTAGTCGCCATTTTCACTGAACACTGAACGAGACGTAAATAAAAAACACAGATCAATATCGCACTAGAATTAAATGACAACTGAGCAGAAATCTTGCGAGAAGCAGTAAAGATGGCATCCGTCCGACAACACAACTGACCTGACGCCAGACAGATAGACTGTCTATCCGTTTATTTTAGTCAGCGGTCCTTTATCTTTCGTTTATCGCAAGATGTCTCTGATGTCACGTGCGTTGTAGTGTTGGGAGATCTAATGTGAATATATTTTTTCAAAGACGTTTTTCCTACTTTAATAGGCAAAAGAAACAAATAATATGGTAAATTCATATTTTAATGAATAAATTATATTATTTGTCTATTAGAGTAGGAAAACCCATTTGAAAAAAAAAACAAATATAGACGTATAAAAATAAATATTTTTGTGGACGGCAGACTGATTGTGCACTGTAAAATACTATAACTAAACAAAAATGTTGGGCCGTCCGGATTAGCCGGACGTCCGGATCATCGGAGACCGGATTAGCGAGATTGTACTGTATTAACAACAAGATGTTAGCTGACACTAAATATCATTAATGGCAAATTTTAAGCTAATAGTACGAAAAATAACAATAAAATGTAGTCTAAAACTATGTAATATTGACAACAAAATCTACTCTATTACTACATATTATTAAGAACAAGATGTTAGCTGACACTAAATATCATTAATGGCAAATTTTAAGCTAATAGTACGAAAAATAACAATAAAATGTAGTCTTAAACTATGTAATATTGACAACAAAATGTACTCTATTACTACATATTATTAAGAACAAGATGTTAGCTGACACTAAATATCATTAACGGCAAATTATAAGCTAATACTACGAAAAATAACAGTAAAATGTAGTCTAAAATTATGTAATATTGACAACAAAATGTACTCTATTACTACATATTATTAACAACAAGATGTTAGCTGACACTAAATATCATTAATGGCAAATTTTAAGCTAATAGTACGAAAAATAACAATAAAATGTAGTCTAAAACTATGTAATATTGACAACAAAATGTACTCTATTACTACATATTATTAAGAACAAGATGTTAGGTGACACTAAATATCATTAATGGCAAATTTTAAGCTAATAGTACGAAAAATAACAATAAAATGTAGTCTAAAACTATGTAATATTGACAACAAAATGTACTCTATTACTACATATTAATAACAACAAGATGTTAGCTGACACTAAATATCATTAATGGCAAAATATAAGCTAATACTACGTAATATTTCCAACTTAATGAAATTTAGGTTATAAAAAGTACATTATAAAATCAAAACCTATTCTGAAATTACTTAAAATTGTTAAACCCGTTTACACAATGCAAATACATAGATTGTTGAATTTTAAGACCAAGTAAAACTTCTGAAGTACAGAGCAAATAATTTTCAGGTTGTAATATATCTGTTCCTTATTGGGAAAAAGGAATAATTTTAAAATACAAAGATATGAGGGTCAGGAGAGGAATAATACATATAACTACATAACCTGTGTTTATTGCCGGCTTAGGAAATTTAATTACTTATTGCTGCTTTTAATTTTAAGCATGGAATTATTAGGTTTTGCTGGGTTACGTCGGCCGAGTTAAATTGACTCCAATTATCTTGCTGAGATGCGCCGGCCGGGGTGTTCTAGTTTTTGTAACCTGATTACATTTCTAGTTTACGCTGAGTTAAAAACATTAGACAAACGTTTATTATTTTCTAAAGCAAGTAATATAAACAATCATTTTTATGTCAATTCATACTTAGGTGACCAAAGAGAAATGGTATTTTTGTTACTTTTTATTAAATAATTACAATAATTATAAAAATATTTCGTTAAGACAGCTGTTTTACCATATAATATATCCCATCGAATCAGCTGTTATTATGAAATCATATGTTATCACTTATTTTAAGCCAAATCGGACGAATAACCTGACCCCTTTTTGTAACCCAAATTAATACATAAATTTACCTAATAAATTAATATTTGAAAACACGTGATGGGATAGAGTGCCATACACTAAAATGTTTTTTAAAAAAATGTATTTAAACTTGAGTGGATGAATAAAAAGTATTTTAACGATTGAAAATTTGAACAAGATATATATATGTATACACACACACACACACACACAATTGAATGACTCTTTCATAATCAAGAATTTTTATTTTGTTTTTCTTAATACATTGAAGCTTTCCGCTGATTGGCAGTATCAGCATTATTAATATTTCCAAATTACCTTATAGTTCTATGACTACATCTGGACTGTTCATATAATCGTACTATGCTTAAAATATTAGTTATTCTTATCTTATCTGCTTGATTAAACAATCACCAATAATCTGTATTTATTTTAGCCTTATATTCTTGAGATTTTACTTTATACGCTAAAAATAGTATTATGTTTAGATTTTATTTGTACTTGCACCTCAATAAGTGTATTTTTAATATTATTTTGGTATATTTCTAAATTCTCAATGGTATTCATTCTTAAACGTTTTTGAGCATGTTTAATAAACTCCTATTATGTATATCTCGGAGAAATCATGTTTATTATCTATAAAATGTTGGATAAATTTCATTTATATATATTAGGCTTTTTAAATGCCGTTAAATGTTCTCTATACCTTTCTCTTATCTTCTTTTTAGTTTGTCCTACATAGTACTTATAGCAAATTTTATACTATAAATACCACTTACATTCAACTTATTTAATTTAATATTTGTATGAAATATATTATTTATTTTATTGTTTGTATAATAAACTAGTTTAGTATTACGGTTTTTAAATTATTTTATAATCGGTATTTAATTTATGTTTCTGTCTTATGTCCTTTTTTTGTTCCCATTTGGTATATAACATTTAATTATTTTAACTTGTTTATATCATTTAACGGAATCGTACATATATACATTTTACATATATATAGGGAGAGTGTAAAATAATAGAATGAAATGAAAAGTCCCGTGTAAGATCATTAAACTTTGTATATTCTAAAATGTATCGCTTAAGGTCAGGCTGACCACGCGAGACACAATCTCGTAGACCTATTCCTTATTGTATTCATGGAGAGATGTATACACACTACTGGTGTATCGTAATCTGCATGGAGATCGGGAAAGCAGGGAGCCTTAAGGACGTAGGGAGTTTTATAAGTCCATAGGATGATGAAGGTTGAGGAGGAGATCAACATATTTAAGCATGGTTCTAATGAAAGCTTCTGTTTAACTTTTGTGAAGCTTGTGCTCCGAGTAGCATTCCAGGAGCGATACGTAAACTTTATCGGTAAGGGCTGCGAAACTAAAAGTTTGGGTTTCTGCGTTTGAGTATTAATTAATTTGGATATGAACAGATGTTTATAGGCCTATCTTTATTGGAAATCGTCTACTAAAATATTGGAAGAAATAAAAAAACTGATTTTGTTAAGGGAACGAATGAAAAAACCTTCTTAGTTTCGTCTTTAATAATTATTTGGGAATATTTGAAAATTATTCAAATTTATTTTTGAATTCTTTCTATTAGCTTACACTCTACTGATATATATGTTGTACAAATTTTCAATCGTTTATAAAATACATTTGTATTCATCCATTGAAGTTCAAATACATTTTTTTAAACCTATGTGGATGACAATTGATGTTAATACAGTTTTTCCCAAATATTTATTTAATAATTAAATTATAAAAATTTTGGGTGGTTAAGCTCGGGAAAACTTAGTATCTTCGTGCTCGAAGTCTAGCGCGCTTTGGCACTGCGATAACTTTCCCATAGCTAGAAATGTACTTCTAAAAGATGTATATACATTTTTCTATTGCCTCTAGTTGTCGTCGAAACCTCAATTGCATAACCTTAAATTGTTGCCATGGTTACCACACAATATCAAAAGGAAATGCTCTATGATTAAAAATTAATGAAAAGAATGAAATAAACAAAAAAATCTGGATTAACAGCATCGAACCTTGCTTCACAAATGGAAAGGCAAGCGAAAAGAAAACTACAACACAAAAAACATGAAGCATATAAATAGTAACAAACATTAACAAAAGTCCAGCACCATACATAGAAAGTAAAATAGAAAATTGCAAGGATATTCTTTTTTTATTTTGCCATTTAGTATCGTTGTCCTTACATACGTATATACATATTTATATTGTCAGTAAATATAAAAGGAAATTTTCTGTTGTTTTAAGTAGGAATTGACTTTATCAAAAAAGTTTTATAATTCTTGTTTCGTTTTTCAATGTTACCTTTTTAAAAATTCATTAAAAACTAGAAAACGTGATTTCAAATTTAGCAAAACTTAAATAGAGGTTGAACAAATACAAACATGACCCTAATTTCCAAACGTAAAAGAAACTGTAAAGACGATTTTTCTTAAAAAGAGAGGGCTCTCTATTATACTTCATTACTTTATGGCAAGATTACAATAT